>JALBCR010003509.1:72500-275053 GCA_030710515.1 Abscondita cerata | reverse complement strand
CATACTCCAGGGCTATAGCAGATACAAAACTGTCAATAACCGCAACGATGGACCACTAAAAGTTTTAGAATGGGAAGGAACTCGTTACACGAAAATAATCACATATGTCCTAAAAACGAAGTGATTATTTTTCTGTGAATGTGTGGGGTTGGGTTAGCGCGCGGGGTCCAGGAGTTTGTTGGGCTATCGATGGATGTCTTGATTCTGCTGCGTATTTAGATATTTTGGAAACTATTATGAAACCTTCAGTCGAAGTGTTTTATCCAGACGAAGATTATATTTTCCAACAAGTAAGTATTCTTATTTCATTATACTTTCTCCAAAAAATAGTTCGGGATCTGTTGAATTAACATTTTCATAATGTATTTTTGTTGTTAAAGGACAACGCCCTTATTCATACTTCGCGGGTTGTGCGCAATTGGATACAAGAAAATAACTTGGAGCTGTTACCCTGGCCAGCAAAAGCCCAGATTTTAACATTATCGAAAATGTTTGGGCTCGAATACTTGCTGTTATCCGAAGACAACAAGGGCCAAATTTTATACCAGTAAACCGTAATGCACTAATTGCAGCCATTGATACCGCATGGGAAACGATTAATATTAATTATATTGATACCTTGATAGCGTCAATGAGCAGACGCCTCCAAGAATGTATCAATAATAATGGAGGTCACACCCATTATTGATTTCTTATATTTATTTATATAGTAATACCTTTATTTAAAAAAAAGTTTTCATTTAATTTTAAACTATAACTTGGTATCTTAATTATAATTATGTAATAAATTCTTGTCAAAAAACTAAATATATACGTTGACAATAAGAATTGCCTTAGTTTTTATTTTCACTTTTTATATTAACTACAGAAAAAAATGAAACGTCATAAAATATACATTTTGTAAGGACTAAATATTATGAATAGAGAGTTTAATGATTTTTTTAATAACTTACAATAATTAGTAGGTTAGATTTATTTAAAAATAAGTAATAATCAGTCAACCCAAATAACCATGTTTAGTTTTTGATTTAATTTAAAAGTTATTGCTTGTAGACGTTTTTAAATCAAAATTATTTCTAATTTTATTTTGTAAACATTTCCTAAACAAAATTTTGATTCGATAATTAATCGAGCTATGGTGTTTAATTAGCGATACCTTCAAATATATTCTTTAAAGAAAAAATTAAGTAAGCAACGTAAATTACCTATTTTCTAAAACGTGCTTAGTGTAATGATTCATTCTACAGTCCTTCTATAAGATAACCCCTGCTGAGACTACCTGCTGTTAGAATTGTAAATGATACCCTTAAGCCCGCTTCACAATGTGCAAACTTTTGTTTACAGAAATTGTGGTGTCCAAGTTTTAAATTTCATGAGTGTACATCTAATTATTGCATACACATACAAGAAAACATTTCGCATTGTCCCTAAATTTTTAGATTGATACCAACAAATTATTAAATGATTCGTATAGCGTTGAAATACAATTTACCACAATAATGTGCGGTTATAAACGTTTGGTTATTATGGCGTAAACTTATATCTAAATACAAATTATATCACTAACCTTATGATACAAATTAATGAGAAGTTTTTGTCATTTTCTTCAGATGGTTGGGTAACTTGCAAAAAATCTAAGCAAGCTCATTAACCTATTTGTATTCGTAGAAATTCTCACTTTAAAATTCACTCACTACTTTTTGATTATTTCACAGATAAACTTATAATAATAATTATTTATTTCTTTCTTCGTTTGTGGGAATACTTTTTTTTGGTGTTTTACGTAATTATTGCATTTAAATTTTATTTATTTAAAGATACGACCGACGCGACCTCCACGCTGGAAAAATCAGAATTACAGATTACTAAACTTTTTAGATGCTAATCCCCATATATTTCAAAAGTTACCGTAACTGCACTGCATCTGGTGTTTGAAATCTCAATTAAAATTTCCCGCTACAATTTTGATCTGATAAGAAATAAATTTAAACTTATGTTATAAATAATTTTACATGAAGATTATGTTACAAATGTTGTTTCACAAATTTTTTAACAAATTTTATAAAAAATTTAGTAGTGTCTAAAAGGATTAATGTTAATATGTTATTATTAGTACAATGAGTTTATTCTAAAACTTGTAATATGACTTTAATGCACATATGTAAAAACAACTTTGTTTTAAATTGTCTCTTTCGATGTAATGATCTTTAATGATGTTAAGATCCCTGAAATAATTAAAATCAATATTGCGACAAACCCGTTTTTGATTATAAACTGCTTCACATGTCATTTCAGACAACGATCTCATTCTCTTTATTTGCTTTATGTGTTGCACTGCTGCAATTTGGTAATCAACACTTTATGGGACCCATATCTGTAAATTTGTAAACAATCACCTATTAGCGTGCAGTATACATTGTGTCCCGGTTTAAAGTAACTGCATGGGGATTTCGGTATCTTATCTTATCTTCTTATCTTCGATAAGAGGTACAATGTTAGTTATTAAAATTGAAAATATCTACAGGGGTTCGAACATTTTACTTTTAATTTAATTTAATCATAATGTTTCAATTGTTAAATTTAGTATCACAAATAAAAAGATAATTTTTAAGAAATTGCATTATTTTTCGGTCAAAGGTGAAGAAGAGTTAAGGTCTTCATCGATAAATTTAATAAACAACAAAGTTTTGACAGATAGTTACATAGCTTTGACAACAAACACAATTACGGCATTTATTTCACAGGCAACTAAGTGAAAACGGTTTTTCAAATAAATTTACATTTTTCGTCATCCAAAGATAGGCTTGTTATACATGGTTGAGAAGCTTTTTTTATGCTCTGTTCAATGGCGTATAAGTCCAATATGGCGGCCACAACAAATAACAAAGTTGGCTAAGGTTGCAAAAAAATCTAGAAGGCCTAGAAAAAATTCGAAGCCATTGGATTGGCTGTAGTCGCTTATACAAAACAACCAAATTTCATCAAATTTGTTCACAAGATGGTAAAAATATTTTAGTTTTTCGAAATCCATAATTTTTAGTTTTTACTTGATATTTTGAACACTCCTGTAGATATTTTCAATTTTAATACAGCATCGGATTGGCCTCAGAATATAGCAATTTTTTTCTCTAAGATTATTATCTTCCGGGTTGAGCCGTGTTCGTCCTTCTTTCCTACGTTCTCTGCTTCACTCTAAAAACTTTAGAGTAACTTCTGAAGAAGCTAACAGCATGGTTAGCGAAACCTCAAGCAGAGAACGTAGGAAAGAAGGACGAACACGGCTCAACCCGGAAGATAATAATCTTAGTGACAACAGCCGCGAAAGCTTACATTCATACAATTTTTTTCTCATTTAACCAACATTGTATCTCTTACCGTTTTCAAAATCCTCATGTAGTTACTTTTATCTGGGACACTCTGCACTCTAGATTCAACTCAAAAAACCGTCGGTGATTGGAATTTCTTCCTAAAGGTTTGTTAACGCGAGTGGTCAGCTGTTTCACAGGTAGTTCCATCTCCGATGTTCGATGTAGACGATGAGTTCGTCTTTGCAGGTTGTATTTATACTGGTTCAAAGGGGGCAAGGCCTTCATCGCGCCGGTCAAATCCGGTTTTTCGTAAGATGCCTGTTCTTGAAGATTGGATTCCAGATTTTATTGAGCTTCAAAGTTCCTACCTTTCTGTTGAAGTTTTTTGAATGTATATGAATCTCGATGACCTCTAACCAATTCTGTTATAATAACAATTAGGCGCTGCTAGTAACTTGGAGCTCTCAAAAAGTATTTTATGATCCCCATTGCTAAGCGCATGTTCGGTTACCGCTGACTTTTCGGTGTATCTCAGACGACTTTAACTCTAACTCCAGCAATCTCTTGGTATTTCCTTTACCACAAGAACGAGGTATACGGTAAACTTCGGCTACTAAAAGAGAGACTCTTTTGTTTTTTTGTGATAGTTTGCTGAATCTTATTGGTTGGTTTCAAGATAGTTTTGATGTCATACCTCTTTAGAATTCTTCTTATGCGGTTTGTGACTTTGGATATGTATGGTAGATATGCGTGGGCGTTAGAAAATTGACCCTCGGATTTCGGTGTTCTTGATCTTTTAGACCTCATTGATCTTTCGATCTCCTTCCTAGTGTACCCGTTAGCCTTAAAGGCCGCGGAATTATGAATTATGAATTGGGCGAATATACACGGTGTTCCAGAGTTCACCCCCAGGCTTGTATTTCCGTTATTTTTTATTTTCATAAATTAGATTAAATTCTCTATAAAATAAGTAAATACAATTTTCAAATTCTGCACTCATATAATAGTAGCGGTATTCAACTTTTTTTCTTCAAATAGCATAGTATACTTTTTTTTAATATTTTGGATAGTACCTTTTATTCTCTTTACAATCATTTAAAAAATTATGGGTCTTACATAAGAATTTTTGTTAGAAAAATACGATTAATAGTTGAAGGTAGGTTTGCCATGGAAATAACTGATTTTTGTCATTTTTATCTAGGAGCCTATAAAAACAATGCGTAAAGTTGGTGCCCTCCTCAACGAAGAACAATCCAATTAGTTGATAATTTATAGGAGGAAATATTTACCTTTCATTAGTTGTCAAACTGATTTCCCTAATTTTTTAGTGTTTTGTTTATCATAATAAATATGAATTATACCAATTCCAAAAAGTGCGACATGATGCTAATGTGATTATTATGATTTTTGTGATTATCTATAGAGATCTACCTATATCTTATAGAGAATTTAATCTCATTTACGTAAATAAAAAAAAATAATAAAAAATAAAAAATAACGGTAATACAAGCCTGGGGAGTGATCTCTGGGACACCCTGTATACCTATACATATATAATATAACGTAATACTAAAATGTAAAATACTCGTTTACTAAAAGTAATTATACACATATGTTTAGCTTATGCTTATCACAATTATATATTATTTTTTCTGTCACTTGTGTCAATCACAATTTATTACATTGTAAAATTAGTAAACAATAGCAACACCAAAATTTAAAAATAATTGCTATTAGCGCTATCTACCCTTTGGAATCGGAAACTAAATTTCAAGTACGTGCATTCATTTACAATTAGGGTCTATAATATAGTATAAGTGGTTTGTGATTAGAACCACTCAGAAATTGTAGGTGAGTTGTATTTATAGCTTTGCAAAGAGCCACTTTAATACTTTTCAAAAATTCCGAGATAAAAAAATTCTCTAGAAAAAATGTAAACACGTTTTGGGGTATTTGGTGTACGGTTTTTCTGTCCTTAATTCCTCTAATAAATGTTATCACATGGTGTCTTTCACTAATTAATTATTTGTACACTAGCATGTGATAGTCTTGAAAATGAATTTTTAACGATTTCTATGGAAAATTCATAAAGTTTTGAACCCAAGAACTCATATTGAGTTTCCATAAAACACTTTAGCCGACAGAATCATATCCTACTCATCAATAACACAAAAATTCCCGAACCACTACGACGGCTTCCTCGTTTAAAGGTTGTTCAGATAAGATCGTAAAATTAAATTTTTTTCTACTTGACAAAGCATATTTTTTATTTTAGAAAGGCAAAAGTTGATGGTAATAATAGAGATTAGTGTTTTAAAACCCAAAAATTGGATGAATTTAATCAAGAAATTGATACCAACATCGACAGAGTATTAAAAAAAGAATCAAATTATGACATTATCCGGATTTAACTTCCTTTTAACTTTTCGCCGCTTCAACCAAAACGTCAGCTTTTTGAAATTCGATGATATTTCATCGAGGAAAAGCAATTTACAAAAAAGCTGACGATACAATTGCTAATGCACATTGCAATGAGAATTGTATGGGCCTGAACGTTTGGGTCTGGATAAAAACGTCAGCTTTTTTGGCTTTGGTTACTAAACCATACCTTAGAAACCAGCCTGCAAAGAAACTGACGTACAACTTGAAAAAAATATATATCATCCAATATTGTATAGACCCAAATCTAACGGTAAATTTTTTTGCGCCTCATGTCGCGGATCTACACGTTTCATAGCATTCTACACCTAAGATCTAAAAAGCTGACATATAAGTTTCACGACATATTATGTCACGAGCCCACGGACTATAATCTTTTGACTTAGAAAGTCGTAATCTGATGCATCTGAACCCAAAAGTCCAAAACTTATTTTGTAATTGATAATAAATTTTTATCAATGAATGCAACGTTTTTATCTTCGTAGAGAGATGTATGTGGAAAAGATTTTTCCTTTTCGTAAAATTAACTAAATAATATTCCAGGACTGTACTGAGGACGACTGGGCCCACTTTAAGGAAGGTTGAATGTAACAGAACAAAACACACTGTATCTGGTGGAGGCGACGTTTCGCACCCAGATGTGGGTAAAATTTTACGGTGTGATTTTTGTTGTGTTTAAGTTAAATGAGTGATGAAACCCAATTACAACGAAAGAATGTGTTTTAAACTACAACTTTCATTACAACACCCATTAAATCTGACACTGGCCTAGAAAAAGCACCCACATCAAAGTGCGAAACGTCGCCTCCATCAAAAACAGTGCGTTTTGTTCTGTTACATTCAACCTTCCTTAACCCAACCCGTTGTCCTCAACACGGTCCCGGATATTATTTGTTTTTATCTTCTTCGTCTTCATCTTCATCGGATGAAGTACTAGTTTATATTATGGAACTTCTTCCAAAAATAAATCGAATCAAAAATTATAATATTTTAATAAAATAATGTTAAAAATTATATTTCGAGTTTTAGGAATGTCCACTAAGTGGCGTAGTAGCTGTTCATACGCAGAAAATTGTCAATCTCTTTCTAAGACCCTATTGAAATTATTTGTGATTCATCTTTTTGTGAACGTGTTTTTCCAAAATCATGTGGCAGGGTTGGGGGCGTTGGTGTCGAGCAATTTCAGTTTCAAACATAATTTTCTTTCTTTTCAAACCCAACACCCCTTTCTTCACGGAAAAAATCTTCACGGAACTAAACAATTTGAACAAACGTTGCGTTGTCATACGAAATGTTCAACGCTTAAGAATCCGTCTTCGACTCGTCAGTTATATTTGCCATTTTACCTGGTTTCTAATGTAAAATACTATTACCATCATTGTATTGGGATTAATAAATAAGCCTACTAAACTTCAAATTATCTCCAGTTACCTAAACATCCGTTAAAATCTAAGGGCATGATCTAATAAATAATTATTTATAAAGTGGTGATAATTTTGTGGCTATGCCAATATG
This sequence comes from Abscondita cerata, assembly GCA_030710515.1. Classification (NCBI taxonomy): domain Eukaryota; kingdom Metazoa; phylum Arthropoda; class Insecta; order Coleoptera; family Lampyridae; genus Abscondita; species Abscondita cerata. Next base: position 267,791 of record JALBCR010003509.1, on the reverse strand, counting down.
CCAAAATTAAAACGTTTCTCTACATGATCGTAACAATACCATGCAAAGAAACATATTTTATTTTTTTAGGTGAAAATCGTGCATCGGGTTGACAAAAATTAAGAAAACAAATTTGCTTAAAAATGATTGGGAATTTCAAGAATAATTTTTATTTTAAACAAAATCAGGCGTATCTTCAATGTCTGTCAAAATAAGCAGGTCAAAATCTGATTGTACCTCAAAGTTAACACGTTTAAGACATACGTTCAAATGAAATCTTCTTCTTAAAATAGACCCAAAATTAAATATTGACATTCAATTAGAAAGCACTTGGTATAATACATTGATTTAAAAGTTGAATGCTAATTTCAAGTGTTAAGTAGTTCATATTAACTCTTAACTGACAAATATGGATATGTCAAGGTGCTTAGAATGTAAACTAACTCTTCTCCTAACATTTAAATTTTTATCAAGTAATTAATACATTTTAATAAGAAATAAACATTAAATTTGGTAATTATTGTAATTTAAGTGGTCGCAAAAATGATATCATGTAAGAAAAATATAGACAAAGGTGCTACAAAAAACAAGTAAAACAAATTAATTTTTTATTGCAAAGGATAAAGTATACTTTATTCAACTCAAAACACCAGATTAAAGTACCATTTAACCGTAAGGGGTAGAATAAAATGGGCTGCTTCAACAACAAGGATAGATAAAATACTTTAATTAAGTGAGGTATCTATTTTTATTTGATATAATTATTATTAGGTATAACAATTAACTGTAGATGCTTTCATTGATAGTAACTCGGACATTTCACATTTCCCGAAACATGGATGTCGGAACAGGACGGTTGTTCATGAATGGTGAACAGACGGGCATTCAGAGATGTAGTATTACTACTACATTAAGGATAAAATTAATAAATAAGTAGGAATAAGTTCTCTAAAGAAAACTAATTAATTACCTGGGAATAGACATAGAAATAAATCATGTCAAGATGCCTATAATAAACCAATCTTTAGTTTGCAACAAATTTTAAATATTGATAAAGAAATCAAGTGTGACAATTGTTTATTGCCCCTTCATGCAACATGTGGAGGCCTATCTCGTAATGAAGAAGTGCTAATTAAATCACCAAACAAACACTTGATATTCCATTGTACAAATTGTGTTGATTCTACTAAGAGTAAGATTGACACACTTCTAGAAGTTATTGGTGCACTCAAGAAAGACATCGAAACCTTGCGACATACTAACTCTCAAATTGTAGACCCTGATGAAATAATCGAAACTGCTGTAGCTGAAGCAAAAGAAAGAACTCTGAGATCAAAAATATCCTATTCTTTAACCTAGATGAAAGTGCATCTTCTAATACACAAGAAATGATGGAACATGATAATAAATTGCTGAAGAAAGTATTCTCTAATATATCCTTTGACACGAAGATTGAATACTGCAAGTTCTTCCGTTTGGGTAAATCGCCTACTAATGAAAAATGTCGCCCTCTTAAGATAATTCTACCAAATGAAACTACTGCTATCTCATTACTGCGTTCTGTGACTGGATTCATTTACATACAATAACGAAATCGTTGTCTACTTATATATATTATTAGTTTTCCAATCATAATGTATATAGGAAAGATAGAGATTCGGCGACTAGTCACAAATTAAGTGGTGGGGGTGTTTTAATTGCTGTCACTAAGCGCTTGTCGTCACGTCTTGTAATTTCTCAATCTAACTCGGTTGAGCAAGTATTCATTACAATTCAAAACAATCAAACGCGTCTTCTTGTCGGAGGTGTGTATATTCCACCAATGAGTACTAATAATAAATATCAAAATCACTGTTCAACGGTTGAACAAATATTAACGTCAAATCAACATTTTACTGATGTAATTATTACCGGTGATTACAACCTTTCAGATACTTCCTGGTTAGACTCTCAAGAACATTGCGTTCTATCAAACTTTCCCAATGCACGTATTATACAGGATTCTTTTTATCACTAAATCTTCTGCAAAAAACTATATCTCTAATGGTGACGGTAAATTAATGGATCTTATCTTCTCATCATTTGATTTACTATATTTAGCCCGATCCATAGATCCTTTACTGCCTGAGGAATCAAATGGTTATCACCCAGCTCTATCATTTTCAATTGGCCAAACCAGTAAAGTGAACATGTTAAAGAATTACTATTCATTTATGATTTCAAGAGATGTGATGTCATAAACTTTAAAAGTTATCTTGCTCAAAGTGATTGGTCAAGTATCTCTAGATCTACTACGGTAAACGAAGCGTATACAAAGTTTGTAAATATTTTAGACAACGGAAATAAGATGTTTACACCAATAAGACTTATTAGAGAATCGAATTTTCCAAGATGGGTATCTTCTCGATTACGACAAGCTATCAATATGAAAAAGTATTACCATATTCTATACAAACAATCCAAAAATCAAAATGATTACATTGAGTTCTCAATATCCGTAGTCAATGCAATAGGTTATATCGATTTGATTACAATAACTATTTAAAATCCATTGAAAATTCTATTCCTCATAATATTAAAAGTTTCTGGAACTATGTGAATACAATACAAAACATTAAGAATTACCCATCTGAAATGTCATACAATTTAAAAACAGCCTATGATGCTAAGGGTATAGCTGATCTTTTGCTGACCATTTCTCAAGTGTTTTGACTCCCCTGTTAATAATGTCCCAAATTACGATTTTGATTCTTCTCTGAATATCAATTCATTTCAAGTTAGCCAAGATGTTGTACTGCAGAAACTCCTGTCTCTTGATCAAAGGAAAGGGCCGGGATCTGACCAAATATCTCCAATTATATTAAAACATTGTGCTTCCATATTAACACCACATTTAACTAATCTCTTTAATTGGTCCCTTTCTTCTGGTATTTTTCCGATGATTTAAAATTTAGTCTCATTACACCAATACATAAAAGTGGAGATAAGTCACTTATCTCAAACTATAGACCAATTGCAATTCAATCTTGCATTGCTAAACTCTTTGAAAGTTGTGTTCGTGATGTATTAACACCTTGTTTGAAAAACATAATCAGTAATGATCAACATGGCTTTATGAAATGTAGATCAACGGTCACAAACTTACTATCTTTTCAAGCTTTTCTGCTCGATTCCGTTCATGCAGGTTATCAAGTAGATGCAATATTTACTGATTTCAGTAAAGCTTTTGATAAAGTCAGTCACCATCATCTTATTGCTAAATTGAGAGCTTATGGATTAAATGGATCACTTCTAAATTGGTTTCATAGTTACACGAATAGAAAACAGAGTGTAAAATTAAATCTACAGTCTCTAAATACATTCAAGTAAATTCAGGTGTTCCTCAAGGATCCCTCTTGGGTCCTTACTTGTTCTTAATATACATTAATGATCTGGATTTACCGAGTCCCATTCAAAATTACTATTTGCTGATGACCTTAAATTTTTACCGTAATAAAAACACCCAGTGACTGTGACCTTATACAAAAAAGTATCAACTTTTTGGAAAATTGGTGCAACCTAAATTGTATGTCATTAAATATTAATAAATGTGTGACAATCTCATTTCATAAATCACAAAATCCCCATTTACATAATTACACTATATCAAATCAGGTTTTAACAAGAAAAAATACAATAAAAGATCCTGGTGTTATCTGTCCTCAGATTTAACTTTTACTTACCACATAGACGCAGTTTGTAAAAACTTCCCAACTAATTGGATTTGTCTACAGAATGACCAAAGAATTTAGAGATATTACATAAATCCGTGTTCTATACAATCAATTAATTCTGTTCTCAGCTCGATTATTGTGCAATTGTCTGGTCACCACATTGTGTCGTTCATAGTGAAAGGTTAGAGAATCTTCAAAAAGAATTATAAGAATCATTTGATTAAAACTTGGTTATGATTATGATAATATCCCTTACGCGAACATATGTGAAGTTTTAAATATTGCACCTTTATTACATAGAAGAAATATATTCAGTCTTAAATTTCTCCATCGCCTCATTAATAACCATATAGACTCGCCGTACTTACTGTCCAGAATTTGTTTCAACATTCCTCGCATTAACCAGAAAACCTATAAGCTTTTAAGGTACCTTATGCCCGTACAAATTATATGTATTATAGTCCTTTGTATAATGCAATGCGTCTGCAAATACTTATAAACTAGACGTAGACTTCTTCTTATCTTCCAGTCCAAATTTTAATCTTATATACAGAAATATTTAGAATAATCGGAAATTGTTATGTTAATCTTATTACCTTAAGAATTGTTTAAGTTAGTTTATCTCTGATAGTATTGTTATTTAATTTCCTTTTTAGTTGTGTAATACATAATGATAATCACTTATACTATGTAAATTGAAGTGCATGTAAAGGGTAGCTTTTGACCGAGTAAGCAAAATAAATAAATAAATTACTAACGATCCCACTCGTTGACCCAAGTAGTATCTTCTTTGAAACTTCAATTTTACTTAGTACTGAATCTTCTATATAAGTTTTAGCTACTGATGATGACTTCCATCCCCTAACGCGCTTTATTTTCACCATGTCAGCCCCTGAGTTTGCCATCATTGTGGCTGCAGATCGTCTAAAACAATGACCACTGTATTTTTCTGAATCCGGTAAATTTAGGAAATCGGCAGTTTTTTCTTGGGACTTTATATAAAGTGTTTATGCCTACAGGCTGGATAGTACACTTTTTTTTGTCTATAGTTAATAAAAACTTATTATGAGGAACGTGTTTAGCACGTAAGCCGATATATTTTCAAATGATTCCAAAACACCTCACTTCTTGGTCAGTTATACAAAAGGACCGATCTTTTTTGGTTTTAGTATCAATCAGTTGAACGATCATTACTGATGTTCTATCATCAATATTAGATATCTCTAATTTATACAATTCATCGGATCGGCATGCCCCATATAAACCCATTACCGCCACAACCTTCATAAACAAATAATTATCATTGGGAGCTTCTTTTATAAATCGAATGATATCATCAGGTTCAAAAATGTTCGATTTCTTAGGTTTATAACCATCACATAGTTTCTTCAATAATGCAATTAGTTTACTGTATCTATAAACAAAATTCGTATTAGCAAAAAAAAATTATACACTAAATTTGACGTTACTTACTTTGAAATGTCACAATTTTCGTTGACCAAAATTGTAGACTTCAGCATCGAATAATAAGACGACAATGTTGATGGCTTCACCTTCTTTGCTTTTTCAGAAAAATATGCCAGAAGTACCGTTTCACTTAAACTATTAATCTTCTTTGCCATTTTCCACCTTTTGAAAACATGTGTACTCTTTTTCATATATTAATCGCGATTTTGAGGCAACAATTTAGCTACTGCCTCTAACGCTTCTTTCTTCACACATGCCGGAATGTTTTCCTGCTCTACCTCGTTTTCACACATTCTTGAGATTCATACGGATCAAAATTCTTATTTCTGTCTGCAAAATTATTGAGTTTTTCTCTCGGTTTTTCTTTAACCTTCGCAATTAAAAAAAAAATACAATGTTACACACGACGGTAAAATTTCATTATCGAGTCGTGAACATTTTCGCTCGTCGATAAAAAGTAATTTTACCGTCATGTATAACAAATAACTATTATTTTATTTTTTTACTCATAAGATGCAATGTTATTAAAAAAAAAAATACTTTGAATGTTTTTCTAGAAAGTGCAGCCCCCATCACAAATAGCAAAAGAGATTCAATTGCCCCTAATTTTGAAGGTCTTTTTATTCTCCTTATGACTATCTAAGTTATTTAAAAAAAAACTCATTTTTTAAAAATTAAATAAGTACCCAATTAAATAAATCTTTAAAATCTCTTTCAACAACTTCTATATAATAGTACAACAGAGCTTCTACAGCTCTTTTCACACTTTGAAGAACTTTTGGTGTAATTTGACGGCAGTTTCTTTCTATTCACTCACTGAGTTCTTCTACCAATGTTTGTTGTGTTTAATGTACACCTTCTGTTGTAGATATCTCCGCAAAAAAATTAAGTGGTTACAAAGTCAGGTGACCTGGTTGGCCATTTTATAGGACCTCTTCTACCCAACCAGTTATTTAAAAACGTTATTCAAAATGGTAAATTGCAAATGCAAAATGTGGAGAAGCTCCGTGTCGTTGAATAACCAGTTTAATTAGTAATAAGTTTTGATCCTGTTTTACAGTTTATTTGACATTAAAAGATGCCACCCTAAAAACCAAAATTGCTTTGTTTTTGGATTTTGCTCAAAACAAAATAGTAAAGGGGAGCTCGTTCTAGTTAGAATACATTGTATAAACTATGTATATTTAAGTCTCAAATTTGCAAGAAATGCCAATTAAAAAATGCTTGCAAAGTTAAGTTAATTTGTGTCGATAGTTTATAAAAAAAACTATATTGTTAACTTTGCAACTTGTGCCTCACTTCACACACTTGTATCATTAATAGCTATTATTGCTGAGTTCGTTATTTATTTGTTAATACTTTTCTTTCTTCTCATTTGATTAATTTTTACAATTCTGTTTAAATAATATAATGTTCAACAAAACGATCGACTTGATGTTGTGAACATTATGTTAAATCGTATAATTATCGTGAATGAACATCATAATTATCCCAACAGAACCTACTACTGTTATAAGGTACTAATCATACAGAAATACTATGTCTGATGACATAATTAAAGACAAACGTAAACAATGTTTTCTTAGGAAAGATGAATAATTGGTCATTCTATAATATACAACTAATTACCCAAGAAAAAAGAAAAAAAAAATCTTTACCCTACCGGTAATTATTTTATACGTCACCGTTTGTCCACATTTCTAAAAGTATTCGCCCTACAAAATATTATTGGAAAAACTGACCAATAGAAATTCCTAGAAACTATTTTTAAGTTTAGTTTTTAAAACGCCCCCAAGAGGGACTACTATTAGGCAAAATGAAAAACCGCACATCAAGATCTTTATTTGTTTTCGATCCAAATTATTAAAAATTGAGACAAAATCATGGCGTGTACAAATATTATTAATAAATTGGTCTGACATTTTAGAGGTTGTGTAACTCTTTTCCATATTTGTTGGATAGTAGAAGTTTCTTGAAATTCTATAAGAAAAACTATTAGATTATATGCAACACCTGTAGAACAATTAAAAAAAAAGAAGGTGGTGGGTTAAAAATACTAATGCAGAAAATAATCAAAAATAAGCAAAAGAAAACAATAGTGGGGAGATATGCTTAAAAAAGATACTATGTGCAGTGGATGTACTAGAAAAAATTAAAACGTTACAAAAACTGTAAACTGTAAATTCAAATTTACATTGATATTTTGTTTTCTTTCTTAAATACTTTTTGTCTTGCTTTTTTAATAATAGTAAAATCACTTTTCATTTTGTTTTGTAAGTCTTCATTTAGTGGGTATTTCTTTACTCATTTATGATGGCCTATTATTTTCATTTAATTAGTTCTGTGCCAATAAATAATGCGTATTTTCTTAAAATTCTATTTTTAAATTTAAATTTATAATACAATCACTAATGTCACCAAAAATGACGAGAAGTTAAAAATATTATGCACAATAATCTCTCCGTCATTTAAAATATTTGATAAATAATTTTATATAAATGAAATTTTAGTTAATTGTAAATAAAACATAACCATTAACAAATACGTCTGCATTTTAATTTGAATTTTTTTATTTCGAGGTATACATTTTTAAAAATTTATCTACTCCATTCTATTACATGATCGTCATCTTGATAAAGGAATCAGTAGTATCTTTCTTGTTAGATACAAATTACATATTCTTTGTATTTTTTGTTTATCAATTTTTAATAGAATGCATTTTCTATGTTTTTCTTAATATATTATTTATTTTTAATGGTTTACATAAATGATAATATTTTTTTTAAATTCATCTCAATTTCTTCTTTTATTTTAGTTGCTGTATCATAATTTATTTTTTTCTTAATTTTTTGCCATGGTTTCTTCTGGTAAAATTTATTAATAATTCTTTGCAATTTTTTTAACTACTTCTGTTTCTGTTTTTTTAAAATTTTTATCTCTTCATAGCAGTGTAATTTCAAACATTGTTGAATTGGTTTTTACTGTTTTGCTCCAGGTTGAGCGGCAATAAATTAAACAAGGAATATAACTGGATTCAAAATTAAGTTTTATGAAACAATTACCGAGAACAAAGATGTCAAAAAAAAGCTATTACAATATATATAGTTGACTGCTAAATCTTGTTCTTTGTGTTTTGCAATTCTTATTCCTTTATAATTTTGAAATCATTTCCCTCCCTCTTAGATGTATCAGAACTATTTATTCTGATATGTACCATTTTCTTATTTTCACTTTCCGTTTTTTCTCTCTTCTTTATTGTATTTAACGGTTAAATTGTTTTTATCTTTATTTACAATTTTTTTCCTTCCTATACAAATTATTTATGTGTATGTTTTAAATTGTCATCTTTCGCAGTTTTTACTTTTGTGCGTTTACTGAATTTTTTTATTTTCATTGTAAATATCATCATTTTTCTCTATCTTCTCTTGCAATAATTGTTTTTTTCTAACTTTTCAAACTTTTCCTTTTTATAATTTTTTTAATATGTATTCTTTCTTTACCTATTCTTCCCCTTTCCTTTCTCGACATTTAAAATATCAATTGGCTGATAGCTCATTATAATCCCTGTATTTTCTCTCATTAATTACTGTTTCTTTTTTTACTCAAGAATATGTATTGTCCTTCTGCTTTGATCATACTTTAATAAAAAATTGTTCGCATATTTTTAATAATTTTCTTCTTGTAGAACTATGACTTTGTTGTTGTTTACCATTTTTTTTATTTACCACCGTTTCCTTATCTTACCTTATTGTTGCATCAAATTTTTTTCTACAACTACTTTTTTTAATTTTTTTGTTTAAACTTTTTCTTGCTTTTTTTATATATTTTCCAAAAATGGTTGTAAGTCCGCACTTCTCCCCTTACTCCGTTTCATATATTTTCTTCATTGTTCGCCTAGTTCAGTTTCTATTCTATGCTATTAACATCATCTTCGCCCTCTATATTTTTTCTCACCATAGAATTTTGCCATATTTCAAATATCATTAATTAACATCTATCTATTGTTTGCTCACTCTTCTAACTAACCTCAAATCACCCTTTCCATTTTCTTTTTCTCGCTGCAAATAGAATTTTTTATCTTTGCCATACTCCAAATATCATTAATTTTATTATTTTATTGTTTTGTGCTTACCTTTTTTCTGTCTTCATGTTTCTCTCATTTTTTTAATTTTTGTGATTTTTTCTTCTTCAACCCACACGTTTTCATGTACTCTACCATCATCATCTTTTTTCCTTTTCTAGTTTTTATTTTGCTTTTCCTTTTTAGTCCAAAGTCATTTTTAAATATTTTAATTTCCAACAATTTTCTTTCCTTTTAAAATATTTAATTTTTCGCTTCAATTCTCTCTTTTATCTGCCCTTTCAATTGTTTTTCTTCTATTCCCCATCTTAAATATTGTCTAGGTACACGTTTTCTCTTTCCTTTTTTTTCATTATCCTCCAGTTTCTTAATCACCACATTTATTTTCTATTTTTCTTTTCAATTTTATTTCTCTCTTAATCTGCGACACACAAACATTAAGATTAATTCTTGCTTAACATTTATTTCCTGTGGATTTAATTTCTTTTTCATTGTGCTACTTTTATTGCTCTTATTCTTTTTATAGTTCCCCTATCTTGTTCTTTTCTAATTCCATTCTTGATCTACCTAATCTTCTTAAACGTTTTTTTTTAATTTCTTAAGAAATCAAATCAATAGTTTTACTGAAAACATGTTTAAATTAAATTTGTAAATCGTTTTCAAACAAAATGACGAGTTTGGTTAAAAACAAAACTATTTTACGTTTATATATTATTTAATTAAGTTGCATAACATTTAAAGCTGTCATTATAATTTCTTTAAGAACCCAAGGGTTTGACGTATGTGTTGAAGATTGTTAAACCTACGAAGATAAAAAGAACATTACAGTAATGATATGAAATACTCATTAACGTTCTTAAAATTTCTTTTCCACTAACGACATTGTAATGAAGATAATTTGTTTATCTCAAGTATAAATACTGACGTTTAGTTTTAAAATTGGTTTAATGCAATTATGACTTTATTGGGGGTAAGTATGATAGTTGACTTTTCAAATAATATTTTAATTGTTGATATTTTTAGAAAGTGTACGCAGTGGTCTTAATGGGATTAGTAACCCATTTTGTCGCATGTGATTACGGTGGTTATCAGCAAAATTCTCACCACCAGGAATCATCACGCATTATCACAGTCAACCGCATAATTCTCCCTCATACAAACCAACCACCACATGATGTATTCACCACACAGTCCTCCTTCACAAAGTCCTCCTTCACATAATTCTCCTGTATATGTTCCTCCTTCACATAATCCTCCTTCACAGAATCCTCCTTTATATGATCCTTCTTCACATACTCCCTCCTTCACAAAGACCTCCTTCAAATAGTTCTCCTGTATATGTTCCTCCTTCACATAATCCTCCTTCACATAATCCTCCTTTATATAATCCTTCTTCACATACTCCTCCTTCACAATCCCCACCAAACTATGCATCTCCGATGTACGTACCTCCTAACTATGATCCTTCTAGCAACGGTGGTGCTAACTATGGACCTAAGCAAGTATATCAGCAACCCTACGATGGCAATGGTTATAATTGATTTTTGCTACATTAATTCAATTTAATAAGTAAAATGTTTTTCTTATTATAAACTGTAGATTAATAAAAAATTTAATATTAAATTGTTTATGTTTGCTGCATTAATTAAAAAAAACAAGCATCGTCTTTCAATCCCCATCCTCAAGAGGCGGGCTATTCTAGAATTGGAGAGCTACTTGCGTACATGCGTATTGAGCATTGAACGTATGCTTGTATTACCGTGAAAATCCTCTGAAAATCCACTACAACTCTTGTGGTATTCAAACCCGAGGTTTCCAAATGGCAAACGACCGCAGGAGAAGATTGCATACCACATGCCTACAACCCTCTGTAAGTTCAGAGATCTTTATATCGGACGTTTCACAACAAAACAATTTTTTGTTTACAAAGACACTCATGAAATTTAAAACTTGGACACCACAATTTCTGTAAACAAAAGTTTGCACATTGTGAAGCGGGCTTAAGGGTATCATTTACAATTCTAACAGCAGGTAGTCTCAGCAGGGGTTATCTTATAGAAGGACTGTAGAATGAATCATTACACTAAGCACGTTTTAGAAAATAGGTAATTTACGTTGCTTACTTAATTTTTTTCTTTAAAGAATATATTTGAAGGTATCGCTAATTAAACACCATAGCTCGATTAATTATCGAATCAAAATTTTGTTTAGGAAATGTTTACAAAATAAAATTAGAAATAATTTTGATTTAAAAAACGTCTACAAGCAATAACTTTTAAATTAAATCAAAAACTAAACATGGTTATTTGGGTTGACTGATTATTACTTATTTTTAAATAAATCTAACCTACTAATTATTGTAAGTTATTAAAAAAATCATTAAACTCTCTATTCATAATATTTAGTCCTTACAAAATGTATATTTTATGACGTTTCATTTTTTCTGTAGTTAATATAAAAAGTGAAAATAAAAACTAAGGCAATTCTTATTGTCAACGTATATATTTAGTTTTTGACAAGAATTTATTACATAATTATAATTAAGATACCAAGTTATAGTTTAAAATTAAATGAAAACTTTTTTTTTAAATAAAGGTATTACTATATAAATAAATATAAGAAATCAATAATGGGTGTGACCTCCATTATTATTGATACATTCTTGGAGGCGTCTGCTCATTGACGCTATCAAGGTATCAATATAATTAATATTAATCGTTTCCCATGCGGTATCAATGGCTGCAATTAGTGCATTACGGTTTACTGGTATAAAATTTGGCCCTTGTTGTCTTCGGATAACAGCAAGTATTCGAGCCCAAACATTTTCGATAATGTTAAAATCTGGGCTTTTTGCTGGCCAGGGTAACAGCTCAAGTTATTTTCTCGTATCCAATTGCGCACAACCCGCGAAGTATGAATAGGGGCGTTGTCCTTTAACAACAAAAATACATTATGAAAATGTTAATTCAACAGATCCCGAACTATTTTTTGGAGAAAGTATAGTGAAATAAGAATACTTACTTGTTGGAAAATATAATCTTCGTCTGGATAAAACACTTCGACTGAAGGTTTCATAATAGTTTCCAAAATATCTAAATACGCAGCAGAATCAAGACGTCCATCGATAGCCCAACAAACTCCTGGACCCCGCGCGCTAACCCAACCCCACATTCACAGAAAAATAACCACTTCGTTTTTTAGGACATATGTGATTATTTTCGTAACGAGTTCCTTCCATTCTAAAAACTTTTAGTGGTCCATCGTTGCGGCTATTGAACGTTTTTCGTCGCTAAAAATCACTCGATTCCAAAATTCCAAAGGTTCGTTCACATATCGCCTTGCAAATTCAGACGACGTCTCATATTTTCGTCACTGAGAACTTCTTTCGCAGCAGCATTATACTTCTTTATTCCCATCTCCTTTAATCTTTTTTGTGCAGTTATACGGCATCCGGGAAAATGTGTATCTGCTATAGCCCTGGGTATGTAGCAAATGGTTGTTCTGTTACGTAATGAAACAACTCGAGATCTTGAGCACGTGTAGATACTTTAGGTCTACCACTTCCGATGGCTCTTTCCAAAGTGTGTTCAAGATTCCATTTTACTCGGTAATGCCCTACGGTGCTTTTGGTATATCTAACATACGTGAAATTTCACGCACGCTACGGCCCGCCGCTAATTCCGAAACAATCCGCGCTTTCAAATCAGCACCGAGATGAGGTGGCATTTTCACAACACTTGAAATTTTAAACTAAAATGGAATTTACATTTCTTACTTTATTTATTGGTTCACACTACCCCTTCTCAAACAGTAGGTAATTGTTTATTTATTACATACTTCTAATGACCAATGTAACAACCCTTAGAGCAATATGACTCAAAGGAAGTAAATTAAACAAGCAAGGATATTCTATTGTTATTGAAACTTATTCATAAAGTAAAGCCATTTCCTTATAATGCTAATGGACAGGATTTTCTTTTAAGTATTAAGATTACAATAGAGGACTTATAAACTTTCGAAAATATCTAATTATAAATATTTACACTGCAATTGCGCTTTTTCCTTAATAATTTCTTAGCAATAACATACACGTTCTTGGTTTTTAAGTTGTCATAAATTTGATATGATATAAATTTGTGTTTCTAATATTACATCACAAACTAATCTTTATTCGCCAAAAAATTGTTGCTTAAGTTGTAAAGCTTCGTACACACCTGAACAACAAACCGAGCAACAAACATAACAACGAACCGAAAGTCAAACAGAACGACAAACGATCTTTTATGATTTCCACAATCCGAACAACAAACGGAACGTTTGTGCTGTTCCATAATTATTTTCAGTAGTTTTCAGTTCATATATATTTATTATTGAGAAGAGAAAATTGCGGAAAACAAGAAGATAGTGCCAACCAAATTTTTACGCACAAAGAAGAGTAAAAAATTATAATTTACTTCGCTTTTTTTTATTTTGGAAATTTCCCGCCCAAATGATGCTAATAGGGACATCATTTTTTTCTTGCATTCTTAAACACTGATTAATTTAAAACATTTTTCTTCTGTCAACTCCATAATATTACCTAAAACACAACAAACCCACAAAAGGGAGGACAAAAATAAATAATTTAATTCTCCCGCATAAGTTTGTTCGCCGTTTTGTTTAGATTCGTCCAAACCTGCAAACGCATTCGCGCGCATTTTCTTTGATGTCGGAGAAAAACCGACAAGTTGCGGGAACGCCGCAAACCGTTCGTGGAACAATCAGGACTTGCGAATCTGTTCTAAAATTCGTACGTAGCACCGTCCAAATTAATGTTCCGATTGCCGTTCGGTTCGTTGTTCTGTTTGTTCCTCGGTTTGTTGTTCAGGTGTGTACGAAGCTTTACAATAAGCATATTAATATGAACTATATCTTATGAAAGGAGAGTTATGTAACTATAATTAACGACTTAACGTTACGTTAGTAGATTCCATTTACTATTTACACATATTTTCTTGGAACATTCGATAATTAACTATCGGGATATGATGACCCTATACTTCGCAGGTTGTGCGCAACTGGATACAAGCAAATAACTTGGAGCTGTTACCCTGGCCAGCAAAAGCCCAGATTTTAACATTATCGAAAATGTTTGGGCTCGAATACTTGCTGTTATCCGAAGACAACAAGGGCCAAATTTTATACCAGTAAACCGTAATGCACTAATTGCAGCCATTGATACCGCATGGGAAACGATTAATATTAATTATATTGATACCTTGATAGCGTCAATGAGCAGACGCCTCCAAGAATGTATCAATAATAATGGAGGTCACACCCATTATTGATTTCTTATATTTATTTATATAGTAATACCTTTATTTAAAAAAAAAGTTTTCATTTAATTTTAAACTATAACTTGGTATCTTAATTATAATTATGTAATAAATTCTTGTCAAAAAACTAAATATATACGTTGACAATAAGAATTGCCTTAGTTTTTATTTTCACTTTTATATTAACTACAGAAAAAAATGAAACGTCATAAAATATACATTTTGTAAGGACTAAATATTATGAATAGAGAGTTTAATGATTTTTTTAATAACTTACAATAATTAGTAGGTTAGATTTATTTAAAAATAAGTAATAATCAGTCAACCCAAATAACCATGTTTAGTTTTTGATTTAATTTAAAAGTTATTGCTTGTAGACGTTTTTTAAATCAAAATTATTTCTAATTTTATTTTGTAAACATTTCCTAAACAAAATTTTGATTCGATAATTAATCGAGCTATGGTGTTTAATTAGCGATACCTTCAAATATATTCTTTAAAGAAAAAAATTAAGTAAGCAACGTAAATTACCTATTTTCTAAAACGTGCTTAGTGTAATGATTCATTCTACAGTCCTTCTATAAGATAACCCCTGCTGAGACTACCTGCTGTTAGAATTGTAAATGATACCCTTAAGCCCGCTTCACAATGTGCAAACTTTTGTTTACAGAAATTGTGGTGTCCAAGTTTTAAATTTCATGAGTGTAAGATACTAAAGTTAATATTTTATTGTTTAAAAATAAATTAGAACTGTGTGCATTAAGAAAGCACAAAAAAATTTTTTTTTTCACGCTAAACTTGGAACCCTGCGGCACTTCGTTTTAGGACTCTTCAAGTTGATAATTCATTCCTGATTTGGACTCTAAAGCCGGGTTCACACGGAGTCGTAAACTGGTCGGGAATACTCGTTCTGCCCATGTCTCACGACTGCTTGATTTTTCACGACTTGTAATATACGACCGAAGTTCCACACGAACTAGTGTTTGAAAGGCGTCCGCGACCAGAAACGACGAACCTCCGCTAAGGTAGGTGTTTTACGACTTAAACCGGTCGTGTTCACAAATTTCAGCACATTACCTATCACTCCAAAATCCTGAAACTTGCGGACGATTCCCTAGCGCTATACCGTGTCGTAAGCTTTTACAAGATCAAAGAAGACAGCGACAAGTTCTTTCATTGAAAACTTTCTAATATTTCTTTTCATGTATTCGCGGGATCATTTTCATTCTTCAGGATCGTAGAATAAACTTCTTTTGATCAATATTTTAAAATTTTGTAAAATTTGAAACGAGGTCCATTTAATTCTAAATTGATCTCGGTCAGATTTTTTTGGCACCCTGCAACCGCTAGTGTTTGAAAGACGTCCGCGACCAAAACGACGAACCGCGCTAAGGTGGGTGTTTCACGACTAAACCGGTCGTGTTCACTCCAACATGCCGGAGTAATCACGACCGATCTATTTTGGTCGTTGACGACTCTCACTACCACGACTACCGGTTCACCAGGTAGCTAGTGATCCCGACTAACTCTCCTACTGTAGTATTCTCGCCCAGCTTCTTTTGTCTAAAAAAAATAACAAATTTCAGCACGGCCCTGTCACTCAAAAAATCTGAAGCTTGCAATCGTCCGCGCGCCACAGCGCTTATACCGTATCGTAAGCTTTACAGATCAAAGTAAGACAGCGACAAGTTCTTTCATATGGAAACATTCTAATATTTATTTTTATGTATTCGCGGGATCATTTCCATTCTTCAGAATCGTAGAATCACGGCTTCTTTTAATCAATATTTTCTAAATTTTGTAAAATTTGAAACGAGTTCCATTTAATTCTAAATTGATCTCGGTCATATTTTTGGCACCCTGCAACCGCTATAATGTTATGGCACGTCTGTAATATTTGTTGCGTTCTTGCGCTATAGCTCTTTTTTAAAGCGATCCAAATTTTTGTACCTTATTTTAAATACGTTAAATAAGTTGCTTTTTCCCCTAGCCAGTCGTACTCGTTGGTTTCACCTTGGTACGGGTGTGCGTCATACCGTACCTCCTCCATGGGTTTGTTGTTTTCATCATCGCTGGGCTATGCACCTACACTGCTTTTTCAAAACAGCCTAATAGTTCAGAGACTACTAAAGCTTTACTGTAAGTATCTCCATTGGGCATGCGAAAGCCGTCACTTTTGGGAAAAACAAAATGTAAATTTTTAACCACAGAGCAACATGGTTATAGGAAATGATCGCTGTTGTGTAGGTGATCCTAAGTAATCTTGTGGGCTAACGTCCAACTGCCAAAAGGAAAGATTTACAATAAAAAACCCACTTAGATCTTGTGTAAGTCGACGACGCGTTCCACGGACGTTTTGAAACGTAGACGCTGGCAGATTCCCATAAATAGTTATAAGCGTTGAAATAGCCGACTATTTTAACTCACTTCGTAGTGCACACCAAGAGATCTTTACAATATAAAGGACTATCACTGCTTTTGATGATTAAAAATGGGATTTGCGTGTGGATTTTTACATGAACCCACATCCATGTTCATTTTTCTGCCATAATTCACTATCATTAATGGGTTAACGATCCCCGACAGAGATAACCCCTACTATCTGATGCATCCTTGCCCGCGACACTTTCATCTATATTAATTAGTTTTCATTTTTCAGTAACTACCAGGTAGCAAGGGAATTTAATAGGATAGCTTTGTCCCCTGGCCCACTAAAGAGTTGAGGGTCATGTGTTCGCTGAGACCATGCACGGTAGCGTCCAGGCCACTTGAGGGGGATATAATAATAATATTTTTAATATTAAACCAGTGTTGTAGTGGTATCTTTTTCTGAGAGTGTCCCTCCCGGCACTTGGATTGGTGCAGGTCTAGCCCCAGCAGCCTTCACTGGGAAAAGAAATGTCATAGATTAGCCACCTAGTCAATGCAGCAGCTTGCCAAGATCCGTCAACCTTCTACCTTTCTCTTATTGTGGTCTTTCTTGATGGTATTTCTACTGTGATGTGCTTCCCTCCAGTGCATTACCTCAATCTGGCTTCCATTCTTCATTTGGAAAGATTTTTGTCGCACTTTCCGGGTTTTATCATACTGAGTGTGCACCACTTAACCATGCCAAGATGCATTCATATATCTGTGGAAAACTCTTCTGCTATCGTTAGCATTTGATCTAGTTGTTGCTTCGTTGCTGTCATCACCTTTAGATGGTCCATATACAACAAGTGGTTTATTCGCATTATTTAGGTATCATCCTGGTTGATGGCAAATCCATACTTGGTTAAATTAGGTTTTTGCGACATAGGGTTCATCACTAAGCAAAACCATAGTGTGCTTAATAAATACCCCTAAAATATTCTTCTCTTAATTTGAATATAATTGATGCTAAAGCTGTAGGGAGTTCCATTTAAGTGTATTTTAGTATTCCACCTTGACATTGCATGCTAAAGAAAGTTGAGAATAGAAGGATCAATCTTTTAGATTTTTAGCACCGGTATTAGCCAGTCATGAGAAACTGAATTCAATGCCTTCTTGTAATCGACGTATGTTTGATTCCTGATCACGGAATCAATTACTAGTTGTTCCTTACAGCCCATCGTATTCTTCACACAACCCTTTTGCTATACCGCCAACAATGATCATTTATTCAGCAAATAATGCAAGAGGTTGTGATCTTGTATAATGTTGGAAGGCAAGTGACTGGCTGATATTTTGCCGGATTTTCTGTGTTTTTGGGTCCTTTGGTAGTAGGTAGGTTGCACCGTCCTGGTGAGAAACAAAGGCATAGTTTGGGGTTTATCTAAAACATCATTAATAAAGATGATCATCTTTTCATGTCTACACCACAGTCTTTTCAACCAAAGGTCAACCGTCTAGTCTAGCATCTCTTTAATTGTGAATACTTTTGAAAACATTTCCTCCACAGTAAATGGTTGACGCTTCATTTCGTCATAATTGTTGGCGGCAATAATTTATTCGTTGATCCAGACGACAGTAGGTTCTGACTGTACAGATGAGGCTAAGTTGATTTACCCAAGATTTCAATAGAAAGTTCTTTCAGATTTTGAAAACATGGAATTATCTTGCTTTATTTTATTGGTTTCTTGATCAAGAGATTGTTAAGCGGTGTTATTTTCTGCATTGTGTAGTGCATGCTTGCTTGCATGGCTTCGATCCTCGCCGATACTTGAGATCTTACACATTTGGTCAATGAGATAGCCGCGTAGTAGATGACTGTCTGCGGAGACTCTAGACACGTGCGGGTAAATATTTGTGTACAGAATATTTACTAACTCTCCATGTATCCTGTGTGGAGTTTAACTTCGGAAGCACTCGGCGAACTGAGTGGATCAGTGCCACTATATTCCAATATTGATCTTTCCATCTCATTCCATGTTTTTTGAAATAATGTTGTTTCTTAGGATAGTTTGATATTGATATGGTACTCGTTGCTCCGTTGAGTTTAGTGGTAAGTTTGCATTACAAAATGCTTGGTGGAGTTTTGTTTTGTAACCAATGATGTTCTGACCTAGATTTCTCACTCTGTAGTATATACGCTGTATGGAAATTGTTCATTTCATGCGTCGTCTAGGTAATCCTGACTTAGTGAGAGCTGACTGAAGTTCCTGCTGAGCACCTTCGGTAGGTGGAGTCAATAATCTTGGTCGACTCCTCCGTTGTAAATTTTGTCTGCGTTGCTGTTGCAACTGTAACATATTGTATGACAGTGGTTCACCCGTCAACTTCTTGCCATCGGCGTTCCGCATGCAGTCATGTCCAGCGCCTGCTCCAAACATGCTCTGGCGACCCTCAAGCGGCGACTTTCCCTGAAGGCTTCTTTCATTCCTTGTCTCCATCTTCATGAGGATGTCACCATTTACCCCGTCCGGTTTTTTATTATTATTATTATTATTATTATTATAAAATGATTAATAGCAATAAAATACATAAATTTTAATTCGATCAATTAAAAACATTTGTATAAAATATAACCGTTTACTTTTTAATGAACCTCGTATACAAAACTCGTATAGGTTTTGTTGTTTTACAGTAAAAGTTATAGTAATTAAAAATATATTTCCTAGTTAGTTACAAAATGAGAATCAATTCATAAGAAAATTTAAGTAATTATGAGCATGGTCATCAACATCATTAATAAAAAGTAAACGAACCGATTTTGTTGTCTATTTTTCTCAAAAATTATTACACCTGTATAAAAAATATCTAATACGATTTTTTAAAATCACCCTTATTTTGATGTACGTATGGTCATTAATTATAAATCATGAAATCATTGTGTTATACCTATATCGCCTAAAGAAATGTTTAATCATTAGGTGATACTAAATTGTTTACTGGTTTAACAAATTAATATTGTATTAACTTATTAGTGATAAAACTATTATGGAAATGTGTTTGGTATCAAAACTGTAGCGAACGCACGACATGAACAAAAACTGGGTAATTACAAACAATTTTTTTAAATAATACGTTAAATTTTAGGTTTTTTTATTTTTATTATTGATTATCAATATTACCTGGTGTGAAGAACAATTATTGGGAAATTATGTTAAAACGCGAAGAAATCGATTACGAAACTCTAGAGCAAGATTTCCTATACTCAGTAATTTGTTCGGCTCAAACGACAGAAGAACTACGAGCAAACCACATATAGAAAATGTTGTTACTGAGTCTACCACCATCTCGTATTCATCAGGAATTTGGAACTATTTTAGACCTTCATATGTAGAAAAGGATGATAAAAACAAACAAAACTCAATTATGCCAACAGGAAATTGGGTTTATAATAGTGGCGCAATGGATAATAAAAATAATACCAGCACTGATAACATTTCACAAGGTTCTATTGTTTACATAAATCAAGATGGCAATGGTGAAAGCTACAAAAAAAATATTAGTAGCGATGGTTACCACACTGATGGTTCCGTAATTTACACAATACAAAACAACACTGGTCCAATAATTTTCACAAATCAAACACAGGGAGGGCGATAACAAAAAACGCATTCTGCTGGTAGCAACATACTTACATCTATGGGTGGCGAAACTCTTGGTAATGATGGTTCTGTAATTTACACCATACAAAATGGCAGCGGTTCTATAGGTAGTTACGGAAAAATTGAGCGAGATGAACTTGTAACACCTCATAATTTTAGGCAATTCTGGTATGTACACCTTACAAAGTAAACCAAATACCAATAAACAGACATCTGAAAATTTTGGTAACGATGGTTCAGTAATTTACACCATCAAAACGTTGGCGGTTCTATGGGTCGTTATAGCAATTTAATCAAATTAAACTTGTAACGGATTATAATTTTAGGTGATTCCGGCTCCTATACCATACAAAATATACCAAGTACCAACAAACAGACGATTTTTTACAAATATGTTTGAATCCCAAGGAATCGAGGACAAAAAGCATTCTGCAGGTAGCCAAACACTCACACCTATAGGGGGTAACGACGGTTCAGTAATCTACACCATACAAGATGGTGATGTTTCTAAAGGTAGTTATGGTAATTTACGCAAATTAAATTTTCAACACCTCATAATTTTAGGCAATTCTGGTATGTACACTTTACAAAGTAAACCAAATACCAATAAACAGACATCTGAAAATTTTGGTAACGATGGTTCAGTAATTTACACCATCCAAAACGATGGCGGTTCTATGGGTCGTTATAGCAATTTAATCAAATTAAACTTGTAACAGATTATAATTTTAGGTGATTCAGGCTCCTATACCATACAAAATAAACCAAGTACCAACAAACAGACGACTTTACAAATATGTTTGAATCCCAAGGAATCGAGGACAAAAAAGCATTCTGCAGGTAGCCAAACACTCACACCTATAGGGGGTAACGACGGTTCAGTAATCTACACCATACAAGATGGTGATGTTTCTAAAGGTAGCTATGGTAATTTACGCAAATTAAATTTTCAACACCTCATAATTTTAGGCAATTCTGGTATGTACACTTTACAAAGTAAACCAAATACCAATAAACAGACATCTGAAAATTTTGGTAACGATGGTTCAGTAATTTACACCATCCAAAACGATGGTGGTTCTATGGGTCGTTATAGCAATTTAATCAAAATTAAACTTGTAACAGATTATAATTTTAGGTGATTCCGGCTCCTATACCATACAAAATATACCAAGTACCAACAAACAGACGACTTTTACAAATATGTTTGAATCCCAAGGAATCGAGCATTCTGCAGGTAGCCAAACACTCACACCTATAGGTGGTAACGACGGTTCAGTAATCTACACCATACAAGATGGTGATGTTTTTAAAGGTAGTTTTAATTTACCCAAATTAAATTTTCAACACATTATAATTTTAGGCAATTCCGGTTCCTACATTATACAAAATATACCGACTAACAATAAACAAACAACTTTCACGAATAAGTTTGAATCTCAAGGAGCGACAACAAAAAGCATTCTGCAGGCAGCGACTTACTTACATCAATAACCTACGACGACAAAATTACCAAAATTATTCAAGATAAGCAACCAAATACTGCTCATTATGGAGACGTATTTTTACAAAACAATAAAGAGACTAGTGGAATTAATTCTAACTACATTCAAAACGATAAAGAAAGTGTTAACAAACAATCGTCATCACCTTCCAAAACCGGTGTAAGTTATGAAGTAGAACCTAACGCACTCAGCAGTACAAATAATAAAGGAACAGTGACGTCGACGTCAAACGACCAAAATACCATGGATTCAAATCGAGTGATTGTTGTTTGTACGGATCCTACTACTGGGTCTGTTGTGGGAAAATATGAGTCGTCTAGTATTTTAGAAGAATACAAAGATGCGATGATTGAAAAGGACGGAGCAGCAGAATGGGCAGCGATTACTGACAATTCGACTTCTTTGTCACTACCTGCTCAACTTATTGTACGAAACATATCAATGGTAGTACGTGGAAAAACTCATTATTGCCAAATTGTCAAAATAGAAAGCAACTTAAACCTTCAAGGAACCCAGAACCATTCCATGGTAGTTGAAGTAACATATGGCGATAATAAAGTAACGGTACCGAGCGTACAACCGTCGGCTGAAATCATTCTTGACGTAAATACAAATAACAACCCAATCATAGCAACAGAAATTACATCAACTGGATTGCAAGAAAATCAAAGCAACAACCCCTCCATCAATAAAATACCAATGATAAGCGACACCACCGATAAAATGGGTATTGATATTCCTTCTCACTCAACAGGAAGCACATATTTTGAATCTAAAATTCAAGCAAGTGCAGAATCAATCGAAAGTATAACAAACACTGGATCGACTTTATTCGAATCACATCTCACGACGTCATCTAAGAAGAAAGACAATGAAGCTTTAAAAGAATCTGAAGAGACTGATAAAAAGAGTCGTTGTTTATTTCGCATCATAAACAAGACTCTGTGGGATTTACATATTTCATCTTATTCAGGTGATAAACATTCTAAGGATAAAATTTTTTATTCCAAAAACCGCAGACAAGTGCTCATGGAAGTATTCCGTATTATTCTACCCACGTTTATTACCATTCTGATGAAGCAAATTCTAAACCATCAGATTCTGATGAAACTATTTTATTTGAAACCGATTAAGATAGTAGAGGATACCGAGGAAAATGATAGCAAAGAAATGATTATCAAGTTTGATGAAGAAGATGACGATGATATAAGCAGCGATTTTGAAAGATAAATAAGGAAGCAAAATATGCTGTGTTCTCTTTCGGTTAGAATGTTAATTGTACAATTTATAATTTGTTTAACGTGTATTAGATTATTGTTTTTTTATTTTATTTATTTATTGTAACTTTCTCGTTACCTTACGTTGTGAAGCAAGTAGGTAGTTGTTTTTCTTATCATTAGTATTATGTTGCAATTTGCTTTATTTTCCAATTTTTGCTTTAACACCTTTTCTTGTTACCATGATCTGTCCCTTTTTTGTTGATTTTTTTTTTTTTTTTTTGTATCAATTGGTGATGTCTTTTATCCATTAACCATAATCTTCCATTTTAACTTGTTCTTTATTTCATTTCTTCTAGAAATTTTATTCTCTGTATTTTCTCATGTCTTTTGATTCTACAAACAACTTTTTGACCTCGGCCTCTCCACGTAGTGCTTTCATTTCTATGAAACGTCTCCTTTACCAAGGACATCTTGATTTCTTCCCTCGGGGACTTTTTCTGGTTTTCGATTTTATTCTCCAACATCTACATTTTATCAGTGTAACGTCGCGTTAATTGAAAATCTTTGGCTTTTTCTTATAAATTAAAAACGAATTTTTAGAAAGCAGTTGAAATAGTCTTAAGTTATAAGTCAGGAAAGGTTTCTAGTCCGGACTGTAATATTAAATCTGCCCCGGATTCATATTTAGAAAAAAAACTTGAACTGAAAGAAGGTAATAAAAATCTCGCTGGAAACTTAAGACTCTTTTATGAAATGCTATTGTTTATCTCTTTACCAGTGTAGTTTATTGATTTCTTTTTGTAGATTTTTCATGACGAGGCGTGGCTTTCATGTCTAAATTTTTAAATAAAAATAAGAGTTTCGACTTTAGTTTGATTTTTACCCCTTATCTTAACATATTAGAGTACAAACTTAATATAGCATGTTGCTTTTGACTGTATGTAATTTTTTACTTTTCTTCAATAGTTCTCTAGAGAATGATAACCCAAAATATCGTGGAGCAGAGCTCCAACAGTTGGAACTTTCAAAGGTTGATCATGGATGATGGGGCTTTAATAACAAAAAGTAGGTATAGATTCGAATGACTATTTCAAGTATTTTTTTAGCACAAAGCCAAAACTCCTAAAATAAAGGAGTACCCTTCTGTAACAGATATATGTAAGCAAAAGCGCTCGTATAAGTATTGATAAAAAAGAAAAACTGGAAGTACGTGAAAAGCAAACATAAACCCAATAATTTGGAATCTGAAAATAAAAAAGATAAATATGACCAAAAGAAAAAGCGTAAATTTTAACTGCAGATAGTCAGTGCTAGTACACGTCGGGGTCACCATTTCACCATTAGGTATAAGTAGCCATTTTAAAAATGGAAAACGACGTCTGATAACCTTGAATTTATTTCTATGTGTGTTATGACACTCTGACTTACAAACCGTATCAGTGAGTGTAGTCATCCCAGTGGTATACAGCAAGAGGTTTCAAACAGCTATAATGATAATGAATCATTGTCTACAATCCGATGTCAAAAAGTTTAAGTAGTGGAGGTGAAAGATGGTATAGTTTGGGGCAAGTTACGAAAAACTGATTAATTTTTTGAAAAGTTTATGAGTTTCGAACACTAAAATTTAACGTTTTCTCAAAATTTGTTGTTTGTTCACATTTACTTTCGATCACATCGTTGAATTAACACACAATTATAATTTTTCATTAGATTTATTAATAAATAACTAAATAACAATCTTACATACATAATTAAAAACTATTCAACAATTAAATTAAACTAAAGTCTTAACGGTTTAACCAATCGCTTGCGGCGGACATTATCGAATTTAGATTGAAACTTGGAAGTGGATCAGCATAACCGGAAACTCCCACGCTGATGCTTGGAAGATTAATATTAAAATAAGAGAACAAGCTAAGAGCAAATTCCAATATTTGTCGGAAGATGCTGATGAATATAAGTGTGAATCCGTGCAAGTTTTGGAGCTTTTCCAAAACGAGGTTGGTAATGGGAATAATTAAATCCCAATTATCATTGAGAAGATGTTGGAGGCGGCCGAATAATTCGGTTTTAAACTGAATAACAGCTTCCAAAAACCGGAAAAGTTCAACGTGTGGTGCTAATACGGCATGTTTGTCGACAGTGATGCCGACTCCAACGGAAGGTTCTGGAACATGTAATCCGTATGAAGGAGCTGGGTGGGCATACGAGTTGAATTCGTGTCGATGTTCATGTGGAAAAACAGAAGCACCTTGGTATTCATGCGGCACGTTGTTAGCAAACAATAACGAAGTCAAGGAATCAACGAATGATTCTGCGTCATCCAAATCAAAATCTTGCCGTTTTTACGAGTTTTGAAGTAGAAGGCAATGCAAGAGCATTGGTTACAACCATAGACAAAATCTGTAATGGTAATAAAGATTGTATTAGCTTTATGCATACGTTTAAAATGTAAACAAATCACTTACCAAAGACATAATCAAAGTTTCATTTTTCAAAATAAATAGTTCGGTATGATAGTTGTTCACATGAAACTGAATGTACTGCAAAACTTGATACACTTTTATACTAAATTGTGGGGTTAATCTCCAGTTCATTTTTGCAGTTAATGAGGAATTTCGTTAATTTGCACTAATTGCATATTTGTTAATTGCATCAAACTTATGCACTTTCTATTGTACGTTAATGTGTAAATGGTATTAATCACCAAGAGTATTTAAAGAAATCTTAAGGTTTGGAAAAATCAGTTCTGCTTTTGATTTGCTTCATCAAACTCATTTAACAATGGCAGTGCTTTTCTTAACCATTTTATTGGTAAGTGTTTAATTGTTTGTGATTTATTTTTTATTTTAAACATTGTATTTCAGCTGCAATTACTCAGTGCTCACACCGCATCAATTCCTAACGAACCACCAGTAGAAAATAAAAAGTAAACGACACGCAACCAGAAGAATCCGGCATTCTCGAAACGTTTGCTTCTTTACAATTACCACAACTTTTGAGCCCCAGTCAATCTAACCTAGAAGATTTAACATCGTTTCCTTACGAACAATACCACGACGTTCCCAATACGTATGGACTACCACCTGAACCGCAACCATCTTTTGGTGTATCCGTCAATACGCAAGCTGTTCTAGCACCAAAACTTGAAATCATTCGATTTCTTGAAGCATTTATTAATTTAACAAGCGAACTATTGGCTCGGGCTCAAAATCTTTTGAATGAAAACTGGGATCTTGGACGTGCTATACTAAACGTAATTATTGGAAAATTACAAAAACTACAAGCTTTTCTGTTGAAAGGCGTTGGGTTGTTAAGAGGACTCCTTGAATTAGTGTTGAATCTGTTCTCAAATTGGAGCCTCACGTTACCATCACTTACATTGGGAGCTACAACACCGCCACATCCTATACCGCATCTTACTTACGGACTTCAACCAGGAGCATCAGTGATAACCACCAATTTACGGGACCATAACTTAATTTAATTGTAACAAAACATATTAACTTATAAAATAAACAAAAAAACATTAAAATCTATTTCTTTTTAATTTTTTTATTATTTGATTCAAAAACCAAGCATAAATGGAAAAATAATTAAAAAATTTTGGCCAAATTTTACGAAACAACTACTGTTTAATTTTGTTGTAATAAAGTTTCAAAAAACTGAATAGGGTTAAGCATTAAAATTGAGTACATAGGTTAGTATAATCAAAAAACTACAAAAAATTTTTTTTTCTAACAATGAACATTCTGTTAATGTTCCCTATTCGTTGTTTAAGCTACTGTTTTGATTTTAGATTTGCGATGACCTAAATTAGGAGCTGGATAGTGTTAATTAATGACTTCGTTACACCACAAACTGGGAGTTTCAAAAGCTAATTTAAAAAAAAAGCCGAAGATTATTTACTATATTTTTTTTTTTTTACGGCTTCAGCTGTTGAATTAGGTTCCAAGGAAGTAAAAGCTAAGTAGAAGCAACAAGTTTAAACGTTTGTCTTTCGATCAGGTAGTTAAAGATGTGAATTTGAATTTTGTTATCCTTCATAGAGAATATAGTAGATAAAAGATCATTAACACATCTTTTAAAATTGGAAAAGAAGCTTGTAACCATATTGAGAATAGATTCTAAACATGAGCATCAAAGAGAATCAAAGTTGTCCAATAAAAATTAAAATTTTTAAATAGTTCTATAAAAGAGGTCCGTCAAGTTAGCCGTTGACGAATTTAAAATATGTTATCTAGAAATTTAGTACCAATTTTGTGTTTTTTAGAGATAATTAAAAATTTTGTGCTAGTATATTTAAAAAGTTATCAACAAAAACAAATGGGTACGGACGACTTCACACTTCACATGATCAATTCATGAACATTTTTATTGGGTATAATTTTGTGCTATTTTTACTAATAATTAAAAAATTTGTGCTGGTATTTTTAAATGGTTTATAACAAAAAGAAAATGGGTACATCCGACTTTACGTAGCTATACCCACATGACCAATTCGACATTATTGACACTGTATAATTTTGTGTTATTTTTTGATAATTATTAAAAATTTTGCGCAAATATATTTAAACGATTATTAACAAAAAAAAAATGGGTACAATCGACTTTACGCAGCCATACCCACCTGACCAATTCCATATTATTACCACGGTATAATTTTGTTCTAGTATATTTAAAAAATTATCAAAAAAAAAAAAAATAATAAATGCGTACAACCGACTTTAATCAATTTTTTTTCAAGGAATAATTTTATTGCTATTTATAGCTAATAACTAAAAAACTGTACTAGTATATTTAAGAAGTTATTAATAGGAACAAATCGGTTGCATTATCAAATAATTTTTTTTACAGATTAATATATTCTTACAATATTACCTAATCAAATTAAAAATGTACCCATGGCAATCTTTTATGATGATAGAAATAAAAACATGTACCTTACTTTTGTCAACCTAGAAATTAATCTAGTCTAAAAATATACATAAAGATATCAATAGTAGTAGTCTTTAATCGTAGATAAATCTTCTTAGCACACATTAGGTTAATTTTATACTGGTGTAATTTTTGGTGTGTAGTCTTCGTAAAAAAAAGTTACCTAGTAAAAAAATAAATGTAGTGTGTACTAATCACCTAGTAATTTTGTGCTTTTATTGCTGATAATTAAAAATCAAGTGTTTACCAATCAATTAACAGAAACATATGAGTCCGGCTATATTGTTATCCAGATTTTTACCATTAAACACATTTTTATATAGTATGTCAATCTCAACTAACATAACTTGGCAATAAATAATGTCATCATAGAACAGATAATGACTACTACATATCTAGGAATAGAAATATCCAACGATAAAAACATCTATAAAAAAGTTAGACAGCAAGTAATGAAGGAAGCAAAAATCTCCGGCTACTTCAAAGACGTTACATGGAAAAATAAACACATGACAACTTAAACCACAAAGCAATGGTCAGACAGTAACGACATACACAGCAGAAACCTGTGCGGATACTAAAAGAACCAGACAATTACTACAAACAAGTCAGATAAATACCCTTCAAACTATAGTAAGGAAAACGAGAAGAGGCAGAGTAACGAATAGGAACATCAGAGGTAAATGTGGAATAGCACGCATAGCGAAATTGGTCAAAAGCAGAAAAAAAGCATAGATTGAGCACATAAAAAGAGCCGGAGACAATGGATTAATTAAATTAGCTAGAGACCTAAAACCACGAGGAAAATGACAACTTGGAAGACCCCAGAAGAATTGGAGGGAAAGCTGGGTATCCATATCAGTCAAAACAGATTTCGGTCTACATAAAAGAAAAAGAAGACTTTTATTGATGACGTCAAGTTATTTAAAAAGATGTATGGTATAGGCATTTATAACAGCTTTACTAATAACAACCAGTCAAAACATTTTTCAAAATCTCCTGGAGGGTTACAAGCAGACATTCAAGGTAACCACAACTGCTATGGGATTATTTAAAAATTTACGAGAAAAATTTATTTCGCATAATCCGCATGGCTTCTGACTAAGTTGAAGTTACATTGGGTTTGGGATGTACATTCCGCGGAAAAAGTGACGCGCATTATTTTAACGATAAACTCAATAAAAATTATAGTAAAATTGGTATTTAAAAATTAAACCATACTGGTTTAATACAGTTTAATCATTTTTATAGATAGTTAATAATTAAAACAATAATTTATCGCAAAGTTACGTAAGGAACATTACAAAAAAATTGAACTTTGGATAAATATTTTTTTGAAAAAATTAAAAATTTCCGCCGCCAATGTTAAACCGTTGATTGAAATTTCAATCAACGGTTAAACACTACGTTAGCTTTCTTCTATCAGGCGCGTTTAGTAGTTTTCCAACTTTTGGTTTTTTCTATTTTAATCAGCATTCTATGACTTACGTACTTTACTAAATTAAACTTTGAAATTATTTTGTTTCTAAAATTAAAAACTTGGCGGCACCAATCTTAATCCCCATATTACAGAAAGGCTTTCCTTTACCAAGCCTTTATAACCGTTTTCAGATCTTTGCTTTTTGGTTTTAATATGGTTTAAAATTTGAGTTCTATAACATACGTACTAAATTAAACTTCCAATTTATTGTTTTTTTAAATTAAATTAATTAATTAAATTTTTTCAAATATTTGCTTTTTAATTTTAATGAGACTTAAAGCTTGCGTTCTATGGCACGTACTTTACTAAATTAAACTTCAAAATAATTTTTTTCCTAAAATTAAAGAATTGCCGCCGCCAATCTCACACATTATATTAAAAAGAGGCTTTCCTCTATTAGGATTTCTTAGCTGTTTTTCGAAATATTTGCTTTTTTAGTTTATATGAGATTTAAAGCTTGCGTTCTATGGCACATGTACTTTACTAAATTAAACTTTAAAATAATTGTTTTCCCTAAAATTAAAATTGCCGCCACCAATCTCAAGATCACATTAAGAAGGAGATTTTTCTCTACTAGGTCCTTTTAACTGTTTATTAGAATTTTGATTTTTGTTGACGTTATTTAGGCCTAAAGTTTGCGTTTTATAATATACGTACTTTACAAAATCAAATTACAAATTTATTATTTTTTTTTAAATTTAAGATTTGCCGCCGTCAATCTCACACATCACATTAAAGAAGAGGTGTTCCTCTATAAGGATTTCTTAACCGTTTTTAAATTTTTGCTTTTTTATCGACTTTAATAAGACTTAAAGTTTGTGTTCTATGAAATACGTTTTTTTCTAAATTAAACTTTTTTTTTAAATTAATTAATCTCAAACACTATTAGGACCTTTTAGCAGTTTTTCATACATTTGCTTTTTTTTCGATTTTAATAAAGTTTAAAATTTGCATTTTATGACATAAGTACTTTACTAATTTAAACTTTGAATTTATTTTTTTTGTTGGACTTGCCGCTGCCAATCTCAAACACTATTTTATTGAGGAGTATCTCCTCTATCAGGTCCTTTTGAGCGTATTTCATAATTTTGCGTTTTTTTGATTTTAATGAGGCTTAAAGTTTGCGTTCTATGACATACGTACTTTACTAAATTTAATTTTAAATTTGTTTTTTTAAATTTCGATCTTAGGACTTGCCACCACCAACTTTAAACACCACAATAAAGAAGAGGCTTTTCTATCAGGTCCTTTGAGCCTTTTTTTATACTGTTACTTTTTTCGATTTTAATGAGACTTAAAGTTTGTATTCTATTACATACGTAGGTACTCTATCAAATTGAACTTTGGATTTATTTCCTTTTTTAAATTAAAGACTTACCTAAGCTCCACTATGGAGCTACCACTTACTACTACCGCCGATTACAAAGTACGCAGTGTGATTCGTTTTTTAACGGCAAAAAATAAAAATGTAACTGGGTTCTACGGCTCCTTTCAGACCACCACAAAGAGCAGACAGTTGACGCTGCTCATCAATTTCTGCAGTTTTTTGAGGATGAAGGAGATGGCCTATTCGACCGAATTGTGACCGGGGATGAAACTTGGATCCATCACTGGACGCCTGAAACCAAAAGACAAAGCATGGTGTGAAAGGGAAAGACAGAGACAACTCCAAAAAAAGCGAAAGTTGTGGAATCAGCTGGGAAGGTTATGGCGACGGTCTTCTAGATTGGCTGCAGAATGGTATGACGCTGGATTAAAAACACTTTTAGCACGATACCAAAATGTATTGAAATTCAAGGAGATTACGTAGAAAAATAATTAATACATGTAGTTTCACAAATATAACCTTTTAAACAAATTCTGGGAGTTATTAAAAAAAAAAAAGTGTAACTTACTTTTGAGACAACCCTCGTATGAATTTATTTATTTTTTAAATTAAGGTTTGTCGACGCCAATCTCAAACACCACGTTAAGGAGAAGAATTTCTTCTATCAGCCTCTTTTAACCGTTTTTATACTATTGCTTTTTTTCGATTTTAATGAGGTTTAAAGTTTACATTCTATTAAATTTAATTACGATCTAGACGATATAGTGTTTGATTCAACACCAACAAAATACAATCTGTTTTAACTAGAAACATATTTTTACATTTTGATTTTATTTTTCTAAAATAAAAAGAAAAATAATATATTTGTTAAGGACTGGGTGTTTTTTGACATTAAAAAACATAGTAAAAAATTTAACAATTTTATTAGTTTTTTATATTTTTTGAAAAAAATGGAAATGTATAAACGTTGCAAACTAAGTACTTTCTTTTAAAATCATATTTTTTGAAAAGCTTAATTTTTACTAAACGTATTAAAGACTGCTAGTATATAATAGGGAATTATATGACCTTTTGAAATTGAACATTATAACAATTCGGGTAAGTTTTTCCTCCAAAACTTTTTAACTATGTTTTAATATGGTTTTATAGTACCTATTCTTAGTGGGAGTATAGTGGACCAATAACTCAATAAACTGATTGATTGCCGACGTTACGCCCTTCATTGTGAGGTTTATCAAGGCCTTTACAGATCTTGGGCGTTAATTACTTGTTCATTAAAAATCATCAATAGT
Source organism: Abscondita cerata (assembly GCA_030710515.1). NCBI lineage: Eukaryota > Metazoa > Arthropoda > Insecta > Coleoptera > Lampyridae > Abscondita > Abscondita cerata. The sequence continues at coordinate 235,463 of JALBCR010003509.1, read as the reverse complement.
TAAGTCAATAAAATTAAAAAAAAAAATTTTTTAATTGAGTTTATCTCCTTATCCCCACAACGACTTTTATTTACAATTTATAGAGTTGTACATAATTTATAATTAATTTAGGGGACAACCGTGAGAACCAAACCTTTTCTGTAAATTATTTTTGTATTTTTTTTATTTTAACAGAAGAATTTACTAAAAACACTATTATTTCAAACACTACTGTTAATAAGAATTAGTAACGGCCCCAAACTATATCAATTACAAATCTAACATTTTTCTCAAAAAACAATACATTTTACAAGTTAACTTTTTAAATTTTTCTTAATTTTCTGATAATGTTTAGTTTTATCTCTTTGTCTAAGTTTTAGCAAACAATTAAGATTGAAATATTGTCCGGAACCAAATATTATTTTATTATTTAAATATGGAACAAAGATAAAAACCAGTGACTAGTTTCGACTTATTAATGTAACAAAATCATCTTCGAACTGGAAACATATATTAGAGTAACGTTGAAGTGAATTGAAATTGCATCTTTTAAACTTTTGAAATATCAAATGTTTTAAAACAATTAAAGATTAAAAATTTTTTGATTTCAAATAAACCATTCTTACAAAATATTGAAACAGATTTTGATCTTACAAACACGGAGTAACTCGTGTACTGATTGAATACAAATTTGAAATACCAAACATGGTGAAGTAATGAAGTTAATGAAGAAGATTATTCCTTCATTGATAGAATAACATTGATCAAATATTTTTAATTTAAAAAAATGTTTTGTGTTGTTTCTGCATATTTATTTCGAATACCTTCATCAAATGAATTTTGACATACATAACTTGTTTTTACGTTACATTATATAACGTTGTCTATTGGACATATACCGGTTGTAAATTCCTACCCAAAATTTTAAAAATTTCTTTCGTGGAAGATTTCTAGATATTTTGTAAAAATCTTGTTTGTTTGAAACTTAGTTTAGATTTGTTTTCTCCCTCCAAAAAAAATATAACGAATAAAATTTCTAATTCGGTGGTCACTGTCTTACTCAAAACAAAATTTCTTGGATAAATATCGCATTGTGAAGTAAGTGTGGCTACATTTTTTACAAAAACTTTTTATATTGTAAAAGACTTTTATTTCATCAAAACAAATTACAATCGAGACAAAAAATACTTCTTTCTCAGATAAAATATAAGGCACCCTGGGACATACCTATCAGCTGAAAATTCAAACTCACATGCTTATAAAATCAACTTTTTTATTGGTAGCCGTAGTGGTTGGCTCCATGTTGGCTTGGTTGGCTTTGGTTTTCATCATTCCTTTTAATGCTCCTACGTTTTTCTCGTGCTGTGGTTCTGTTTTATGATTATTATTGTCTTGGGAGACTGGGTGTGTAAGTTAGTCGTGGGTAGATAGAACCCAGTCGTTCGAAAATTACTGGGTATGTTGGTTATGGACTTTGGTGGTACCCAAAAAGAAAAATCTTTCCTTGTTTAAATGTCTTTTAGGATGGTTTTCCCAATTCTGGAGAAATTCTTCGTCCCAATAGTGTTCGAAAGATCTAAATACATCCTTATCCATTAGTTATAAGTTTTGCGTTGGGTTGCTAGGTAATTATAGAGTCTTGTTAACGATGGAGATATCCAGAAATGACCTAGCAATTTTACAAACACTGGTGGTCATATGCAACTAGTAGGAAATCCAACGTAAAAAATTATTTTTATTCTTTGGCTTAGAAACAAAATTATAGGTGAAAAGGTTATCCAGTTTCACGAAATAATTTTCTACAATAGGTTTGTTTAACTTCCCGAGCAGGATTCATGTTTTGCATGAACAAATTTATACCATTTCCTTCCTGCTGACTTTAATTTTGGGAAAATTTATTTGCAATTCTTCTTTTATTAACAAATAAACAAACACATCCTCTTAAGGATGTAGGAGTTAAAAGAAACCCTAATTCTGCAATTTGAATAATTTTTGTTTCCAGTTCAATTTTTAGATCTGGTTTTCTTCTGAGTGATCTTGAAGATGTTACATTCTTCAGATATTATCTTAATGTAGAATAAGGATTTTCAATGTTGCGACATCTTTTCGGCAAGCATCCTTATTGCCTCCCGCATATTTCCTTGTCTATTTTGAATGGAATGTTTTAACATAACAAGAAATAAAACCCAGTTATTGTTTAGTTACATAAATTTGGAACGTTGCACCTGAATTTTGATACAAAATGTGACTTCTTTATCAAAACATTGGAAAAATAAATAGTTTTTTAACGTAATTATTCAAAAATTATGACTTTTTCTTGAAAATTATCTCTTAAAGATGATCAATTTTTATATTTAAAGTTTTTTCTTTGGTGATCCGTGGTAATGCTGGGTAAATGAGGGTGAAAACTAATAATTATGTCCTGGAACCCGGAAATGTCTTTATTATGCAAAAATTAATAATTTTCAAAATTGTCTTACAGAAAAATAGAGAACAATGTATCCTTTTCTATAAACGTATAGTTAAATTCAATTTTTATAGTGTTTCTGCAAAAAAATGATTTTAAATTAAATCAATTTTGTATTTTAATTTTTTTTTTTACTTTAAAGCCATGGTTGTAATTTATCACAAACAATTTTAATTAAATCGAGAAAATTATTACATAGAAGAGTTAATATTTTATGTAGCTAATTATGAAATTATAACAATTATAAATGTACAAAAGTTAATGACAAGTTATATGATAATAAAAACAAATTTACTGATTGATGTTTAAGACCAAGTTCGACATAATTAGTTAAATACCTACAATTGTTCTAAAATATGTTCGGTAAATTTTGTAATTAATAATTGATGCATTAAGAGTGATTAGTGTAAGAAGTACACTAAGAATAATACCTTTGGTTAATGCAGATTTAATTTGAATTAATAGATCGTAATGGTCTTTAGAATTTTTTAATGGTTTTTCCTAAGTTACAAGTACATTCCAATTTAAAACTACATATTTGTTAAGTACAGACTTACCATAATTTATCAGAGCAAAATTTATTAAAATAATTATTTATCAAGGTTATTCAAAATCATAAATAATGATCCAAGATTTAATATCCCATTTTAGTTGTCAATTAAAAAACTCGTAAAATACAGCTTCTTTGGGGTGATTAACCCTCTATTACTTGATATTCTTCAATTGTTTAAAAATACATACAAGTATTAGAGTTACGCACTTATTCATTAATAAAAATATTACTTAAAATTAAATATTTCAAAAAAATTATTATTTTTTTATTGCAAGTCTTAGTTCGTATTTGGCTCCAGGAAGATTTTTTAAAATTTAAATAGAAACGAATTTTCTAAAACTCTTTTCTTTAGTCTATGTAAGTGACCGATTTCAACTTAGTCATATGGTTTTTGTTAAAGTCTATATTCAAAGTTACAAAATTAAAAAATAATGTATTAGTTATCAATTTCGCTTCGAGATATGTTCTAAAAATTCTCGTATTTAAAAAAACTTTCACCTTTTATATGAACTTTGAATTGTTTGTAGATTTCGGGAAAGTAAGTTAGAGTTTTAAGAATGTAATGGGGTTATTTGCCTAATTTAAAATTAACCCTAAGTTTTGATAACTTTTCTAAAATATTTAATAATATTTTTACGAAGACAGGATTAAAGAATAGTCCCGAAATCAAGTACAACATAGACGAAAAGAGATGTCGCATAAGTCTGCATCATCAGCAGAGTGTTGTTTGCAAAAAAAGAGCAAAATGAGTTAATTAGCTGAAGTCACTCCGAAAACTTAAGTATTGTTGCATGTGGGAATCCGATTCCACCTATGATTTTGTTTAAAAGTCAAAGAATGACAGCGCTCTTTATGGACTTCCTGCTGGTTTGGTAATTCATTAGGCCACCAAGGGGGGTATAATCATAGAAGTGTTTTTCAAATGGCCTTCTACGGTAATTTTGATTTTTGAAAAAACTTTTGGCCATCTGGATATGTCCATTGTTGATAAGGCTAAAGAATATACTTGTTGTGCTTACCAAGTAATACAACGCATGACTGACAACAAATGGATAAGGCTATATTTAGATCATTCGAACATACTGGGACGCATAACTTGTCCAGTACTTAGAAGATATTAAAACAAAGGAAGACTAATTCACTCCTGTTTGGGTACGACCAAAGTCCATAGCAAACATATTGAGTGGTTTTTGAGTGGCTGGGATCTAACCCTTTAATAAGAATATTTTTCCCAATTACGCTTATGCACCCAGTCTCCCAACACAACAACAATAGGAAATTTGGAGGTTAAAAAATAGGATTTCGAGGATGAATATCCAATTATTTTAATGAAAAACTCCCAAAGACAGGATAACTAAGAATGTATTTGCAAAAGTACACTAAACACCAAAAAGATACTAATAAATATAAATATATGTTACAAGTTTAAACTTAAACTCAGTTTCAAGAATTGAGGATACCACGGGTGCAGTCAGTGTTAAAACTAAAAAAGGTGTTCCGGGATTTGACCGTGTTGAAATGGTGAACGTTTCGATAGACTACTAAAAATCAGGTTATCAACTTGACAACCAAACCAGATTCTAGACTGAAAAAAGACTTCTTTTTAGTCTCTAATCTGTTTTTAAAGACTATGTAAATTTACAAATACAAATTTCAAATTTCAATATTTTGTAAATAGTTTAGAGTAAGTGTAGGATACTATACACAAAAAATGCTTATAATTTCTAAGACACTTGTATCTGGATTTAGTACAAAGAGACTTTCTCCAAAAATTGATCACCTGAATTTGTTTTTTCCATCATAAAGGCACTGTATTTCCATTCTATATTCATATTCAAAAAAATGGATTGATATTTTATTGGTATCGGTTGTATGTTAAAACACTCGTAAAAAATCTAGAATTTAAATGTGCAGTGTACTTTTTAAGTATATGTGCATACATAAAAACAACAGAAAACATGGGTTTTGCGAAGAACTCCTCATCGTCTTGATAAACAAACGTGTAAATTGAATTATTACAAATTTTAATTAAAAAAAATTTGTATGAGTAATATTTTGAAAATTAAAAGACATATTATACCCGAAATCTAAGGTATTATGAAAAAATTCTATGTACCTTTTGAAAAATGTGGGCAATGTAAATTGTAGGGTTTTGAAAAACTTCAAGAATTTTTTCTTTAAAATCTAGAAGAAACATAATAATTTGTTTAGCAAAAAATCTTCAAGACGTATAATCAAATGCAAAAACGGGAATCAGCATTAGTTTTTTTTTTTATTGGTTATTTCCATTAAATCTTTCTGAAGGTATCACAAAATTTGAAAGGAACATATATATCTTTTTTTTTTGAAAAATATTCACTTAAACAAAAATATTGTAATTAAGTTGAAGTTAATCAGTGAAATAGTATGCAATTTCGTTACTTTCAAAAATCAATAAAATTCCTTGAAGTCAAATTGCATAAATTGAACTTAACCTCCCTGCCTTTTAGAACTTTTTATAGAAAAAAATACATTCGGGTGTTGTTATTAAAAGCAATGAAAACATATTTTGGTTTTATGGGACCAGTACATTGTGAGATTTTTTCAAAATCTGAATTGGCAACAATTTTTGCTTTTTGCTTAGTGAGCATAGCCTTATTTTAGTTGTGTAGATAAGCACATATTAAAAATAACCATATTGTAAAAAAATTAGAATAAAATATTTAATATGTTTGAACCGTGTTGTAATTTAAATAGTGAGAAAAAAATCTAAATTATGTTTTACAGCTGAAATTTTTTCCAATTTATTCCAATAACTTTTTTCGATATTTTAACCAAAAATCTGAATTTTTTGAAACAATAATTTAATTTTGACACACAACGGGTATATCACGCGACAACTATTTTTTAGTCAATTTTCATTTTACAGTAGAAATTGATGCCAAAATCAAATTTTAAATTAAATAGTTAATAAAAATTCTCATATGATGGGGACTTTACTGGTCACACTGTAGATTAATCAACAGCAAAATTGAACACCAAGATGTGGATACAATGGATCAAAAAGAATATTTTATATTTGTTTTTTAAACAACATATTTATTAATTAATGCTAAATTTTATTGTAAATAATGTAAATAACTTATAAAGCCCTATCTGGCAATAATGGTAAAATGAGCTTCAATTTATCTGACTAAGTATTAGATCCTACCAGAAGTACAGTATGTGTACACATTTCTATCAACAATAGCAAAGCTTTCAAAGTTATATACAGCCTGTTCGTTTAGTACACGAACCTTGCCTTAAAACTTTTAACCGTTCTTATATGTTCGTCAATGACCACAATTTAAAAATATTTTTAATTATACATGGTGTTCCACTTTAATGGACTTGGACATTTTAAATAAAAACATGTATTTTTTATTCTAAATCTCACTTAAAAACTATTTTAAACACTTTTTGTGTCCACATCGGCCTTCAGAGTTTTTAGGTTATTATTTGAAATAACACACTCAACTTTTGTTGCTACTTAGGCCCATTTACTTGTATAGTATGAGTTTAGTAAAACCTGATTTAATTTAGGAACAACTTAAAAAGTTAGACTTTGTAGACCAATCAACTTAGAGTATAGAAGTAATATATAAAGTTGGTACTAAAATGTTTAGTGAATTTTATACTACATATGATTTAAGTTGAAAGAACTGTTGAATTCAATTAATCCTACATCTAGTAAATTCAAATTAAACTTATTTGTTCCTTAATTTAACAGCTTGATTCGGTTCACTTACTTGCGAAATTTAACATTTTACAGAAAATAAATATATATTAAACATTTTCATTTTTATTTCTACAACTTCCCTCATTAATTATACCTCTTCTCCATTCTCCCCCAGTAGTTCACTTCCTCTTTTATTCTTACTTATCGTTACACCCTCTAACAGATATTTGTTTTCCTAGTCTTCCTCTCATATTGTTTACAATCTTTCTTCGTCCGTACTCAATACTAAACATTTTCTTTATTTCGTAATCTAAATTTGGCTATCATTGTCTTCTTTTCCACCCTTTTGTCTGTTAAATACCTTAGAACTCTGTCCATTATTAAATTTTGCACTTGTCGTTATACCTTCCTAATGTCCTGCATTTGGTTATCATTTGTTTCTTCTTCCATATTTCTAGTCTTCATCTCTTATGGTATCCTCCTCTTTGATAATATGCTTTTTCATCTTCTTTCCAAATCTCACTTTCTGTTTCTCTCTCTATATCTCTTTGCAATACTCGTTACATCAATTCCTTCTCTTTCCTACTTTCAATTATTTCCTTCAGTTTCAATGCCCTACAACCACTTTTCGTAACTATGTTTTCCCAATTTTCTATCTCCAGTTCCCATACTCGTCCTAATATTATGTTTTTTATCATGTTGTAGGTCTTTATTTGATTTATATAAATTTATCCACTTTTCTATCCCTTTTATCACTACCAACACCTATAATTTTTGTTTTTCCTATACTTGCTTCTAGCTTTTTTTTTCTGAATACTTCTTTACATTTTTTATTACCTCGTTCATGCCTTTAAAAAAATTACAATATCGTCTGCTAATAATAGGTACTACCTTTCTCCTTCCTATCTTTATTTCTCCTATATGTTGTTTCTGTAGTTCCTCTTCGATATTTATTACATATATTGAAAACAACGTTAAACATCTGCTTTAACCCCTTTCTCTCCAAAATTCATCCCCTAACTTCCATGTTACTGATGCCCTATGTTTCTTTCCGTGTGTATCTCCTCTATGGCTCCTATTCATATTCTGCTTTTTCTATTTTCCACAGAATTCTACTTGTAGTAGAATTGTGATGGCATTAAAGGTTTCATTAATTTGTAATCCGTAGCAACAAAGCCTAGAGTTACCAAAATAATGTTTGAAGAGGTTACTGCATCGTTCCTTAAGAAATAACTGAAATTAATCAGTACGTATCAAAGTTTAACTTACTAATGTGTAAGTGATCTCTTGTGCAATAAGATTAGTAAGAACGCAATATTGTTTGACAAAAATTTAATTTCAGACTATTTCTCAAAAAGAATGTGTAATTGGTCTAAATATCCTTGGGATTCAAAAGTGCAAAATAAAGTCGACATATTCAATAAAATTCTCATGGTCGGTTAACTCTCGCAAAGACTTCATAAAAAAAGTTAGTTGACCTTGACATAGGCACAAATCTACTAAACTAATGTTTAAATTAAGTTTAACTAAGTTTAAACTTTATTTAATTCTTAAACTTTGATTGCACAAAGAAAACAAGCGTTAAACTTCATTTTATTTTAAACTTAGTTTAAACCTGGCGTAGACTTATACTGCACAATTTGACCTTAGGGTGGTAACAATTCTCACTGTTCATGGTTTAAAAGCAGCTTTCGGTTATACTGGGTATGAGAAAAAGTATCAAACTTTGTAGCATGATAAAATCAAATGAAACATCTTGTAGATTTATGCATAGGTGGATGTAGAATTAAATTTTCTACAACTTTGGTATATGTGACTGACTCAACCATTAACCGTGAAACTCGTATTTTTAAATCAAAAATAAAGGTTCCATCAAAACTCGAAATTATGATCATCAAAAATTACACTAAATCGTTTAATAGATTACTTTAAATAGCCGAAAGAAAAATCTGGAGAAACGGGAAATGTCAAATACGAGAACATATCAGCACTGAATGGGGCATTTATCTCGACAAGGTTCTATCAGCAGCTAAGAATCCTCAATTGAAGTATGACACATTGCAACATTATAGCTTTAAAAACCACTGACTGTAAATAAGATTTTACAAAAAAAACAAATTAATCATGTACAATATTTAAAATATTTACTAATAAATTTAAGATAAACAATTAAAAATAGAGTCTCGAACACAGGGTTTCTATAAATGATTGTCTCATCAAGTTGGCAATTAAATGAACATAATTTTTGTTAACGACGAACAACACACAATTACAACTAGTGATAATAATTACAAGGAAACGATGAAATAACTGACAGATGATGACATTAGTACACAAACCTTTTCGTTTTAACAATGACTCTTATACGGCGATTCTTGGTAAAGGTAGAAAGAACAAAACAACTCAATAAATTAAAATTGCCTTTAAATTGCCGGCGTTTCACCCAGCATTGTGCAGGCTTTATTAAAGCTACCAGAAAATTGTCAAATGTAAAAAAAATTAAATTTAAGATTTGATTAATATAATATTTGTAGACATGATTGTTTGAAACCATTTTAAGTTAATTGACTCTATCATCATTTGATGAATTTTAATAAATTCTTGTTAATTAACTAATTTTGTAATAGCTTTGATAAAGCTTGCACAATGCTGGGCAAAACTTAGTCAATTTTAACCTATTAAGTTGTTTTTGTTCACTCAACCTCAATAGCCAACAAACACTAAGAATCATTCCACAACTGCATAGTTAAAATAATTGACAGCTGTTTTGTCCTTTTGAAACTCTTCAGGAGTGAATGAACTCGAGTTAGTTCACTATTGTATAAATGCATGCTGTCGACTATATTCCCTACTGGAGGACACATCATATACGAAAAATAAGAGATGCTACATTCAATGTCGACTCGTGTGTAACACGTACAATAATACATTCTCATTAAGGCAACTTTGTCGATAGATGCGATAAAAACTATGTATTGGCAAAAAAATTAAAATTGAAATGGTTCATAATTTTTAAACAAAATATTTAAAAAAAACCATTACAAAGAAAATTATAGAACTCAATTTTTTAATTAATTTTTACTTTTTCTCTCAAGTTACAAAATGTATGTCATCAAAATGTAATATTTGTGTAAATCTGTAGTAAGAAGCGGGCTTGAACTTTTCAACATAGCGAAAAAGTTAAGCGCATTCTTGCCAACCGAATAAAAGTGATTATTGCAGAATTACCAACGGCACCTACATACACGTTTTAGCCTTATTTGAGGCTCATCAGTGTACGGTAGCCCAAACTCAAGTCTACAAAATTTACCGGAATTACCTACAAGATTTCAAAGCAGGATGCGCCTGCTTATTAAGCAATTATCTGCAATTATCACTGGCTATTGCTTTATTCGAGTAGCAAGAATTTCAAATATTGCTTAGTTTTTTTGCAATGTTGGAAAGTTCACAACCGGCATCTTATACAGTGGCCGGCAAAGAGTTTGCAACAAATTTGGAAAAGTTTTTGTAATTGAGAAACCCGAAAATTTTTTTTGGCAAATAAATTCAGCATATCGAATAACAAAAAAAAGCACTTTGACAAATGTTATGTGACCACTGTCATAGTGGCAAATTAAAAAAATATTCCTTAAATATGTAAAAAGTAAGTTAGATGACAAGATATTGAAAATGCCTAAGAGAAAAAGTTGTTCAGAATTAAATTATACGTCTATGTGCAATAGGGATATCTAAATTACAAACATTTTTCCCATTTGTTGCAAACTCTTTGCCGGTCACTGTATATTACAGATGTCTACAAATATTACAATTTGGTGAATCTGAGTAGGTACATGGCAACTATCTATAAGGTGGTGACACCGACTATTGGATGCTTGAAAAGTATGCTATTTTAAAACAGATATCCCTGTTAACAACGATGGCTCTCAATTACAGTTTTAATTAAATTTTAATTAGCTGTAATGTCAATTTTATTAGAAACAAACATTTATGCCGATCTAAAATACTCATATTATTTCGAAAATTATTTACAATATGAAGAAGTCAACATAATATTTTAAAAAACTAAAAGTTTTTTTAATTTTCCATTTTGGCAATGCGAACTATACCCAATTCCAATCGAATGTCCAGGATGATATAAAAAATCTTTACCAACCTATCGGTTTTTAATTTTAGTTTAATAGATTTTCTAAGAAAATTTTTGTACCAATGTAAAATTTGATTGTCAGACAGAAAAATTTCCACTACAATTTTCCGAAAAAAATTATGATATTGTCGAAGATCAGATTCTGATTGGTTTAAGCAATAGAACAAATGTTTTTTTTACAAATGGGGTTAAAGGGTTATAATTCTCTTTAAAATTACATCCATGTTTATTACTTTTTCCTTTTTTGTTTTTTATGTATTTTTTATTTCTTCTTCTTTAGTTTTTTTTGTTTTGATTTATTTTTCTATATTTAAGTTGATACATTCACAAAATTTTTTTGACGTGTTGATTTTTGTAACAGCAGCATCAAACCTTTTTATAAAGTGATTAATTTTAGTAATTGATTCCTATAGACTAATTAGTGTAGTAAATAATGAACTTTGAATTTCTGTACGTACAAACACTAAAGTTTTGTTATTTTCTTACCCCAATCCAAATTAATCTTATAAAAAAATAGATTTTATTTACATATTTGATCAGTTCTTTGAATTAATATAAAATTTTAATTTTGAATAAATTTATTAATAAATAAATAAATAACAATCTTACATACATGATTAAACTATACTAAAATTAAGCGTACTATACATTTCTCTTAACCATTCAACCATCCACTCGCGGTAGAAATGACTGAATTCAGATTATAACTCGGAACTGGATCAACATGGCCGGATACATCAACGCTGACACTTGGAAGATTAAGACTGAAGTGCGAGAACAAAGTAAGAGCGAATTCCAAGATTTGACGTAAGAAGCTGATAAATATAAGTAAGACTCCTTGTAAATTTTGAAGTTTTCCAAGCACAAAGTTGATGATAGAGAGAATCAAATCCCAATTATTATTGAGTAGATGTTGAAGACGGGCGATTAATTCGGTTTTAAACTGAACGAACGCTTCCAAAAATCGAAAAATTTCAACATGGGGTGCTAGTACGGCATATTTGTTGACAGTGACTCCAACAGCAGGTTCTGGAACGGCTATTGGTGCTGGAATAGGTACTGGTGCTGGTAATCCGTATGTTGCAGCAGGTACAACTGGTGGTCCATATTCAGTAGCTGGGGAACCGAATCCGTGTGGAAAAGCAGATTGAAATTCTTCTCGTAGATTGTTGCCAAACGGAATCAAAGTCAAGGAATTAATGAGCGATTCTGCTTCATCCAAATTTAAATCTTGCCGTTTTTTACGAATTTCCGAAACGGAAGGTAATGAAAAACATTCCTTACAACCACAGAAACAATCTGTAATATTAATTACAATATTATATTAGTAAAACACAATAAAGTAACAAAAAAATACTCACCATAGATAGAAGTAAAAATTTCATTTTAAATATTAATAGTTTGATTTGGTAGTTGTTACTATGTAGATGATTAAACTGAACTGAATTTACTGCCAAAATGGTCACACTTTTATACCAAATTATAGTCTTAATGTGCCAGCTCATTTTTGCAGCTAATGAGGAATTTGGTTAATTTGCAGTAATTGCATATTTGTTAATTGAATCAAACTTACACACTTTCTTTTTTGTGTTGATGTTTTTACGCTATTAATCATCATGCGTATTTAAAGAAATTTCAAAATTTAAAGAAGTTAGTCCTAATTTTAATTTGCTAGATCAAAGATCACATACAACTCATACAACCATGCCAGTGTTTATCTTAACTATTTTATTAGTAAGTATTACACTTTTACGCTTACTGTATTTCTAAATGCTGTTTTTATATTACAGCTCCAATTGCTCAGTGCTCACACCGCATCAGTTCCTAATGATACAGCAGTAGAAAATGAAAACGAAGTAACCGATCCACAACCAGATGAATCCGGAATACTTGAAACGTTTGCTTCATTACAATTACCTCAACTTTTGAGCGCAAGTCAATCTAACTTGGAAGATTTAACATCATTTCCTTACGAACAATACCACGACATAGCCAGTTCATATGGACCACCACCTGAACCGCAACCGTCTTTCGGAATATCAGTAAATACTCAAGCCGTCCTAGCACCACCACTTGAAATCGTCCGATTTCTCGAAGCATTCCTCAACTTAAAAAGCGAACTGTTAGCTAGGTTTCAATCCCTTTTAAATGAAAACTGGGATCTCCTACGTGCTGTCATAAATGTAATTATTGGAAAGTTACAGAAATTACAAGCGCTTCTGTTAAAAGGAGTCGGTTTGCTAAGAGGATTACTCGAATTTGTGTTGAATCTCTTCTCAAACTGGAGTCTCACTCTACCATCTCTTACATTGGGTGCTACAACTCCACAACATCCCATACCGCATCTTACTTACGGACTTCAACCAGGAGCATCATTGACAACCACAAATTTTACGGGTCCTTCATAGCTTAAGTTAGTTTTAATGAAAATATTTAATTATAAAATAAAAAAAATATTAAAATTTACACTGTTTTGATTTGCGTCTGAAATATTTCAGTTTAATTAACTGTAGCCTTAAAAAAAAGTGTGTGAATAGACTTAACTAGTTAAAATTTTATGTACAGGATGGAACTGGTGTAATAGTCAACAAATGACACTATTTACAAAACTATTCTGTAAAATACAGTAAAAAGGGGAAAAAATCGTCAATTAAAATGTTTTAAAATAGTTATTACAATTTCAAGTAGTAAAGTTGTTTGTGCTCTTAAAAAAATTATTAAAAAAAAACAAATGCACCATGTTATTTTACCTCTTATTTACAGAGTGGTTTATTTTATTCTGATAATGAAGAAATATAGCAATAAAATATATCTTGGTTTGGCGGATTTACATATGCAAATTTTTTAAAATAATTTTGTAATTAGTCCAAAAAACGTGGCACAAGTTCTTAAATAAAATGTTTTATATTTGATTGTAAATTATATTTAAAATTTACCATTATTTTATAAAAGATTTTTCTATAGATACCTAAATTTTATTTTTTGTGATAAAATTTCTATTTGATTAAAAATAAATTAACATTATTTTACAAAAGCAATTAAATTTGCTAAAACAAAGTTACTTATGTCAACCAATAAAAAAAAAAATTAAAGTACAATAGATTTTGTTTCAAAATATATAACTTTTATGTGATACTCTTTGTATCATCCTGTATTTAAATTTGAAACCATTTATATAACGTAGACCACTCTGTACATGATATGAAGTTATGCGACAGTTTCACATGGACGAGAACTGAATTGGATATGATTAAATTGTTAGAAATTTAAATTTATATTCATGTTACAATTCATCGATTTTTTTGGAAAAGATGCAATTTTTATCATAAACCATAATTTATTATGTTAAATTATATGATTTTTTGGAATTCACATGAATTATTTATTTTTTTTGCATTGCGCTACTTATAATTCCTATTTTGTATATAGATCATTCTTTATTTTGATGAGTGGAAGTGACACTAACTGCTGTATACACATACAGGGTGGCCCACAGAAAACAAAACAGACCATTTTATGGAGCTATCTACACTTTCAAATAGCAAACGCTCGGACAGTCAGTTTTTGTTTGAAGGGAAACATTTTCCGAAGACAAAGTTGAACCAAAAATATTAACAGGGTGGCTCCGGCAGCCCCCATGTCAAAAATATTAAATGGCATAATTGGTCGACAGGTACCTCATATGAAACTCCTTTCAATTCTCAATACTGCTACATGCATCTTATTTCGGTCAGGAGACCCCAAAGGCCTCCGACAGCCCTTTTTGAAAATAAAAACATAGTTAAGAAATATGGACAAAAATGCCAATTTATGTTTACAAAGGATATTCATTAACAATAAAATTTTCTTGACGAATGAACAAGGCTCCGGCAGCCTCCCATTTCGAAAATCTCAACTTACAGAGCGGGTGAAGTGACACCTCAAGTAAAAGGTATTGTAATTCTCTATTCAACCAAATACATTTTATTTCAAGAAGAGGGCCCCTGTTAGTATCTTTACTTCAAACTTGAATAGATTTTACCAACTAGTTCAGCATTTTATATTCTATTGTATTCTAAACAATGAGTCCTTGAACCCCCTTAGGCCATCTTCTCGGAATAAAATGTATTTGGTTGAATAGAGAATTACAATACCTATATGGTGGCACTTGACTTGACTCTGTTAATTTGTTAAGAAAATTGAATCGTTATGGAATATCCTTTGAAAACATGAATTAGTATTCTTTGCCATATTGCAGTATTTTCTGAGGTTTTTATTTTTGAAAATAGTGTTGTCAAGGGTCCTTGCCCCCCCCCGCCCAAAAACGGTAACAAATACAAGCTTGGTTATATGGGGTAAAAGTTGCGCCCTCAAAGGCCAAAAAAATGGTGGTCAGAGATTGTCGAAAATTGAATACGTTTTTTTCTTAAATAGGGCTCTTATTTTTTGACATCATATTCTGAAAGCTCTTTTCATTACAAATTCATCAATGTATCACACTTTGCCGGTTATTACCATTCAAGTATTTTTTTCGAGATTAATAAAGAATTTTCCTATTACGGACTTGTACACTCATGAAATTTAAAACTTGGACACCACAATTTCAGTAAACAAAAGTTTGCACATTGTAAAGCGGGCTTAAGGGTATCATTTACAATTCTAACAGCAGGTAGTCTCAGCAGGGGTTATCTAATAGAAGGACTGTAGAATGAATCAACAGCTGTTTGTTTTCAAAACGTTGTTTAAATTTTTGACAAATTAAAATTGCCCAAGCAAATAGTATTCTTGGCCTATATTTGAAGAACTCTAGAATAAATTAAATTAAATTAAATTGGTCACAATGTCAAATTCAAGTTTTTGACTATAACGTCGAACGCATCATTGGCGACAGCGTCAAACTTCTAATTTGACCACAACTTTAAAATTTGGTTTAGGCCATATCGTCAAACTTGACCACAACCTCAAACGACGACGATCGTTTAATAAATAAGCAAGTCGATTGTGTTGACTAACAACAGTACTGACCATAACGTCAAACTCGAATTTGATCGAAACACACTTAATCACAAGCTCCGCCATAAAGAAAGATAGTTTTCTGAAAAGCGTAACCAGAACGTCAAACTTTTCATCTGACCACAACGTCATATGCGACAAATTAATGATTTTTTGCCAAGTTGTGCCGTACGTAATCCTTGGCAAATATAATAATGTTGATGGTATCCTTCACTTGTTTAAATTATTTAAGATGTCCAGATAGCGAGGACACGTCTGGACTCTTACTATTCGAAGAATCGAAAGCAAACTCTCCGGTTCTGTTAAAAGGCAACGTTCCGCTACCACAGTAGGAGCTTCATCAGGCCAATGCCAGAATTAGATGAGTTATATTGTACTTTTAACAGGACCGGAGACATAGAATTTATATTTAAAAATTATATTTTTAGTACTGAACAGCTACTTAGAAATAGTAATTTACGTAACAAGTGTCAAAAGTAAACCATAGCAGAACGAACGTGAGGCCGCAGGTCGAACGTGACCTGTGAGAGAAATAACAATTCTAGACATAATTAACATTTAATAATTTATTGTTATTAAAGAAAAAGTATCTAAAGCTGGAAAGAATATTTTTTAAATTCTACAACAGTTTTATTAAAAATTTGAAAAACAACTAATAATAAAATTTTAATACTTGAAAATACAGTGTTACTAAGAATAGTAGAAAAAAATCAATTCGTTTAAAGATGAATTTAGTAATTTGAGATTGTTTAACTCTTGAGTCACATAAACTGTTGAATCACTTTGGAAAATTTAGAAAGTATGAAACATTAAAATAATTACAAATTTCTTAAATTATCATTAGGTATTGTTACTAAGTGGTTTGTTTAATATGCTTATTCTAATTTTTTCCATTGACAGAAATACAGGGTGTTTCCTAAGTAATCTAAAATTGCAGTTGAAGATTTATTCAAAATTATACCTACGAAATTATTTATGAGTTCAATTATTATTAATTATAAATCAAGTACATACCATATAAAAAAAACTGTTGATAAAATTGTGCTAGGGACGCCTTCACAGCAACATTTAAACACAACACCGTTATATGTAATCCAAGGAAAAAACTAATCTGGCACTGGCCCGAAGAAACACCACGCAAACCACATCAGGGTGCGAAACGTCGCCAAAATTTTTTAAACCAGTACTGGTTTTCCTGTCTTTAAAAAAAAAACCTTCCAATTAAAAGGGTCCAAGAGGGCAATTCCACCTACTTGGCAGAACATCAAGATCAATTAATCAACTCGAAGGACGAACCAATAATAGTAATCTAAAATATTATATGGGGCGCTTCATCACTCAATTTTAAGACGAAAGGTTCATATAAACATGTGTGATAAGTATTGTCGTTAATGAGATACAGGGTGTTTTATTATTTTATTAAAAGCAACAACCTGTGTTAAACATAAAGGAAAAATAGTATATTTCAGAGCATGTGTTCAAAATGTCCACCTGCAGCTAAAATGCAAGCATCTGCTCGATGTCTAATTGATTGCCGAATACGTTCGAAGATACCAGGATTGTTACGAATAACATTACAGCCTTGTATGATACGATTTTGAAGATCTTGTACGTTTAATATCGGGGTTGTGTAAATGAGCGATTTTAAATATCCCCACACACAAAATCAGAGGATTATGTCCCGGTGATCTAGGGGGCCACGGGTGTGGAGATCCTCGTCCGATCCAATGGTCTGGAAAAACGTTATTTAAAAACTTGCGAACAATCACTGAAAAATGTGGAGGAGCTCCATCATGCATGAACCACATGCGCCTTCTAATAATAAGAGGTACATCTTCTAAAAGAACTGTAAGTTCATTTTCTAGAAAATGAAGGTATGTCTCACCGGTCAACCGTGCAGGAAGGAAAAATGGTCCTATTAAATAATCTTCGATGATGCCAAGCCAAACATTGACCGAAAATGTTTGTTGAAATCGTTTTACAATTATGGCATGTGGATTTACATCTGCCCATATGTGGTCATTATGAAAATTCATAATGCCATGTCTTGAAAAAGTTGACTTCATCCGTAAACAGAATATCGGCAGCAAAATTGGGATTGTTTGCTATTTTATTTAAAATCCATTGGCAATACTGTATGCGAAGCGGATAGTCAGTAGGTAGCAAATGTTGTACACGTTGAACGTGATATGGATACAATAAGTTATCTTTTAAAATTTTCCAAACAGTTCTGTTACCAACATTTAGTTCATCAGCAATTTTTCTGGTACTCGTTTCTGGATGTTGATCAATCACTTGAAGAATCTGGTTTTCCAATTGTGGAGTTCTCACAGTTCTGGGTCGTCCAATAATATTCTTTGATTTGGCAAAGTTCCAGTTTCTTATAAACGAATATGTAGCTTAGTAAACGTATCTGAACATGGTAAACGATTATTAGGATAACGCTGGGCATACATACGTCTAGCCTCTAAGGCATTACCATTCGCTAATCCATACAAAAAGTGCATATTAGCCATTTCGGCATTAGTAAACACAGGCATCGTTGTTAACTTAACACAAAAGATCGTATTATTAACAATTTATTGTTCGTTGTTTGCGTTAGTTTTTAGGTTTGACACAGTTGTCAACGTTATTCCAAAGGCCACTTAGAACAAGCATGTTTTTCGAAAACCAGTAGCGTCACCAGGAAAAATTAATTTCAAATACAATCAGAGCTGATTTATTATAAACAATTTAACACCCTGTATCTCATTAACGACAAGACTTATCACACATGTTTATATGAACTTTTCGTCTTAAAATTGAGTAACGAAACGCCCCATATAATATTTTAGATTACTTAGGAAACACCCTGTATATGAAAATCGTAAGGAAAAATTGAAAACCAACTATGCCGGTCTTTTATTATTATTATTATTTCTAGTTTTCTTCTGTTTTTCTTTACAATTATAAGTTACTATTTAACTATTAGTTAGCATTACATCTTATTTAATAATTTATACAATTATTGTTTATTTGATATTTATTGGTTGTCAGTAAAGGTTAATTTAATTAATTCCTTCTATTCCTTACTAGAGCAATAAAATTATACAGGGTTAGCTCAATTAATGAGTGCACATTTAAAAAATATTTTCGATAATTCAAGGTATCCCAAAGAGGATTGGCGACATTACCGTCATTACCTGGCACCTCGTATCGTAGGATAAGAGTGAAAAGAGAGTTGAAAAAACCATTTTGGGTCCAAAGCTGTCTGCACTATATATTGGGATCTGGAGAAGGAATTGAAGAGGAAGCAAAAAGATGGAGTAGTGATGGGAGGTCAAAAATATGGGGGTTAGAAAATGCATACGAAAAAGAGATAAAAGGTATGATGAGGGCGTTACATTTATATTTGGAAAAAAAAGAAGTTAAAGTTAAATACAGAAAAAAAAATAATAAGCGATAAAATTTGAAGAAGAGCTAGAAGGTTAAAGAGAAAATGAAATTTTATACAAGTGTTGGAGACAGGGGAGACATATGAGGAAGTGCATAGATATAGAACAGAAAAGAGGAGGATACAAGGGGACATAGTAATGAGGCATAAGGATATAAAAAATGAAAGAAGAGAAAAAGATAAAGACTAGTTAAGTATAAGAAAGAGTATAAGAACTTGATAATAAATGGGAAGCCCAAATATATAATGGAAATGAGTACAAGAATATGATTGAGAGGCTTAGAACGGGGAACAAGAAGAACAAAACAGGTAGTAGTGGAAGAAAAGAAAATGTAGGATATGTGAGGAAGTGTGGGAAAACGTATGTATCTTAAAACACGTAATCAGTACCACCACCAGCTAAAAGACCACGATTTAACTCTGCTTCCAGTCGAAGTTTCATACAGGTAGTTAGGCGATCTAAAAAAAGAAAAGAAAAAAAAAGAACGATACTGTTCATTAAAGTTGATGATCATTATGTGCCTTCTGTAAACGCATTTTGCGCTTCGACAACCGTATGTCCCTAAAAGCTATAAGATCTTAGAAAACCCTCCAGACAGTCAGAGCCATCGGAGAGGTAGTAATGCTATTAACCCCCGTAAACTTCACTATCTGTAACTTCTACTTACCTAAGACCAAATGGAGATCCCAAAACCTAGAGGACTTACTAAAACAGCTTCCGCAACTGTTCCTGGGGATCTGCCAGCTTCAACTAACTCGTGTTACTGAACGGCTCTACAACGTTTATGAACACAAGTTTAACAATTTTTCGGCTATAGAGCTTTTGTTCTGAACGTGACCAACAATAGATCATACACTAAACAGAGATCATTTTCCTATGCCATGGGAAAAGAAGATCTTCCGTACTTGAAGAAACCAGCAACATTTAACAAAATTTGGAGCAATCGTACTTACCCGACCACATGGAAACAAGAAAAAAGGAAAGAATCCCTCAAAACCGTTTAGCTACAGGTCCATTAGCCTTACAAGATGTATAGGCAAAATTCTAGAAAAAATATTTAGTAAACAGATTATGTGGCTACTGGAAACTCACAATCACCGTAAAGGAGAGCATACAGTAGCTGTCTTTTTTGACCTTGAAAAATCTTAAAACACGGCAAAGTGCTACAAAATCGGCCGCAAGCTTTACGATTGGGAACTGACAGGTAACGTGCTAAAATTTATCGCTTCCTTCTTAGACGAGGGGAGTGTCGCAGGGTTCCACGCGAAGAGTTTTGCTATTGAAGTAAACCATATAGTAGCAACAATAACAAAATTTGTATATGTAGACGATTTACACATATTTTTCTCGTCTTCTAAAATCCATACAATAATTAATAAACTACTCTTATGCGAAACACGGAAATCATATTGGTTTTTGATTTTTCGGGCAGAAGACACAATGCGTCTATTTCTGTCATATGAGAAAACCGGAAATGAAATGGTAGACAAAACAGCTTAAAAGGTAGCAGACTCAAATACGATCGAAAATAATATCCATACTCCGGATGTTATAAAGAGGACCTTAAAAATAAAATCTATACAAAAATAGCAGGATGAATTTAGCAAAATGAATAACCACCTAGGAAAATTAAAAAAAGACGTGAGATAATGGAAATGTCCCCTTAATTGAAGAATATCCGATTGGGTCAAAGTGACACGCATGAGAATGACCACACGATGACATACGTCATCGAACTCGTTATCCTGCAAATTTTGTAATGGTCAAACTTAGACGGTATATCACACATACTAACCACCAACAAACGCATTTCAGACTCACTAAAATATCTAAAAAACATAGAGATTTTGGTCAAATTAAAACTACCAAAAGAAATAGGAAGAAAGAAAAAGCGTAGACGTCGATGCGAAATTAAAAAAAAAAATTGATTATTTTTTTATAATACCAGAGATTTTGTTAAGTTTCGAATAAAATTCAAATGCCCAAAATTAAATTTTAAACGGTGTTTTAGTTATTTTAGAATATTTCTTGACAAATTTATAAAATGAAAGTTGTTGTAAATTACATTTTTGACAACTTTTCTTTAAACAGTTTTTTTC
This sequence comes from Abscondita cerata, assembly GCA_030710515.1. NCBI lineage: Eukaryota > Metazoa > Arthropoda > Insecta > Coleoptera > Lampyridae > Abscondita > Abscondita cerata. The sequence continues at coordinate 214,098 of JALBCR010003509.1, read as the reverse complement.
CTAAGCCGTATCGATTACAATGTGAAATATATAGTTAATTCCTTACTTATTTTGTCAATATATTAAATTAAATAACTTTTTAGGTGTCAAAACTGTCACTTAAATCAATTTTTAATTTTTAATTTATTTATCTAATCCATTATAATCTATTGATAATTTATTGCCATCAGTGTCTACCTATTTTTATTTTCAATAAAACGCACTTAATATTAAAAAAGACGAAACCTTTATTCTAAAAAATTCTTAAAATTCACATAGTAAATTTGTATATTCACAATTTATTAAAGCAAAATTGGATTTTTAAATTTAAGCGGAGATTTGAGCTCTCGAATATTTAACTAGCAATTTTTTAAGATATGTCTTCTTCATTTTAACTTTAGAAACATTTCTATCTCATTGTGATATTTCTTTTTTAATTTTCAGACTAGCCCATCATAAATTCCTATAACGAGAAATTAATAAAAACCAGTTATGGAGGACTGCAAAAGTGAATTATTATTTAGCTACATCCAAAAATGATATTTATAATAAACAAACCTTAACTTAAAACATTCTATTTATTATTATACCTTTTTGAAAAAAAAATCATTTTTCCAAACCTTACATTTTCTACTAAACAAAAAATTAAAAATAATTAGTTTTAAACTTCAGATTTGTCATTCTGTGGATGTGGCTAAAGTTCCAGCACAAACAATTTGTTTTCAAAGACCATCTTAATCGGATTTTTTATTGATCTTTCGAGATAAGTTAATTTATGTATTTTTTTTATCTACTTACTTGCATGTCTGTTGCTTTTTATTTAGTCAGTATTAAACTATATTTTGAATTAACATATTTTTCTCGCTTAAATTTTGTGTGTGTTTAAAATCAGCTTTAAAATAAATTTCTAAAGATTTAGTTACAAAAAGCATGTGTCTATGTTCTGTTCTGTTGCTGTTATGTTTTCAACTGCTCTATTGTGTCGTTGTTCTTTTTTGTCAACTTCTGTTCTGTCCGGTTACTGTTTATGTTAAAAAACAATTTCTTAAAATTTGCTTTTGTTTTGTTTCTATTACCTTAATTTCACAATCGGTGTTCAGATAATTAAATAGTAGTATATTAATATTTTTCATTAAATTTATTAATAAATAAATAAATAACACTCTTACATACATTATCAAAAATTATACAAAACATAAAAAAACTATATATTCTACTTAACCGCTCAACCATCCACTTGCGGCAGAAATTACCGAATTTAGATTAAAACTCGGAACTGGATCAACATGGCCGGATACACCAACGCTGACACTTGGAAGATTAAGACTGAACTGCGAGAACAAGCTAAGACCGAATTCCAAGATTTGACGCAAGAAACTGATTAATATAAGGAAGAGTCCTTGTAAATTTTGTAGTTTTCCAAGTAGGAAGTTGATGATGGAGAGAATCAAACCCCAATTGTTATTGATTAGTTCTTGAAGACGGGCGATTAATTCAGTTTTAAATTGAACGAAAGCTTCCAAAAATCGGAAAATTTCAACATGGGGTGTAAGTACTGCATATTTGTTGACGGTGACTCCAACAGCTGGTGCTGGAACAACTACTGGAACAGGTGCTGGAACAGCTACTGGTACAGATGGTGGCACTGGTACTCCATATGCAGCAGGTACATCTAGATGTGCGTATCCGCTAGCTGGTGGAATATACGAGCTGAATCCGTGTAGTTCTTCATGTGGAAGAGCGGAAGCATCTAGAAATTCTTGTGGTACGTTATTCGCAAGCGGTAACGAAGTCAAAGAATGAACATAAGATTCTGCGTCATCCAAATCAAAGTCTTCTCGTTTCTTACGATTTTCAGAAGCATCAGAAGGTAACGCAAAAGCATTGCGTACCACCATAGAAAAAATCTGTAAAAATAGTTAGTATTATAATACAACAATAAAAGGAAAAAGAACACTTACCATAAACATAAGTAAAAATTCCATATTTAAAAATGAATAGTTGTTGTTTTGTGGATGTTAAAACGAAACTGAATTCAATCTAAAAATGGTTACACTTTTATATCATTGTGTGGGGTTAATCTGTCACCTCATTTTTGCAGTTAATGAGGAATTTGGTTAATTGCATATTTGTTAATTGCATAAAATGTATCTACGCACTTTCTATTATTTGTCAATGCTAAAATTCTATTAATTACCATGCCTATTTAAAAAAACCTTTAAATAAAAAAAATCAGTCCTGATTTTGATTTACTATATCAAAAATCTATCATACAACAATGGCCGTGTTTTTTTTAACTATGTTATTAGTAAATGTTTATTTATTTTTTTAAATTTTACCATGGTATTTTAGCTCCAATTGCTCAGGGTTAACACCGCATCAGTCCCTCACGATCTCTCAGTAGAAGATAAAAAAGAAGTCAATGATTTACAACCAGATGAATCCGGAATACTCGAAACGTTTGCCACAACTTTTGAGTCCAAGTCAATCCAACTTTGAAGATTTAACATCGTTTCCTTACGAACAATAGAATGACATTGCCAGTTCGTATGGACCACCACCTCATTCGCAACCATCTATTGGAGTATCCGTAAATACACAAGCCGTTATAGCACCAAAACTTGAATTCGTTCGATTTCTCGAAGCGTTCATTAATTTAATCAGCGAACTACTGAACTCTATTAAATGAAGACTGGGATCTCGAAAAAGCTGTCGTAAATGTAATTATTGAAAAATTACAGAAATTACAAGCACTTCTGTTGAAAGGCGTAGGGTTGTTAAGAACATTTCTCGAATTCGTCTTAAATCTCTTCTCAAACTGGAGCTTGACGCTACCATCTTTTACATTAGGAGCTACAACTCCACCGCATCCTATACCGCATCTTACCTACGGTCTTCAACCAGGAGCATCAGTGACAACCACTAATTTTACCGTTGTAGCTTAATTTAATTGTAACAAAAATATTTATTTACAAAATATAAAAAAACATTAAAATTTTTTAGTTGATTCTTAGATCTTTTATTGTCAAAATTTTCGTAAACATCTACATCCAAAGTACAAAAAATTATTATTCGCAAATTGGCGTTAAATGTAATAAAAAATGCTGAAACTTTACGATAATTTTAAAATTACGGTAAGTTGACAAACATTCCATCGAAAACTGTTATTGTAGTCTGCATCTCAATTTTTGAAATATAATTCAAAAAAACAAGAAAATGTTCAAAAGTTCTGGTTTTGAAAACTAACAGATGTTTTTAATTTCTGATAAATTTAGATAAACTAAACCAACGGTGATTACTAACAAATTAAAGCATCAGTGCCTTAATATTTAAACACTGTATAAAATGAACCTTTCTCTATTGACTGATTAAATCTCGAATTTTTATGTACTCTTGTTCCGAAGATATTGGATGTAAAGCAAGAGCTTCAACCTTTCTCTATTGACTGATGAGGTTTTGAATTTTTATCTACTTTGGTTCCGAAGATATCGGAAGCAATGGGCTTAAGTATTTTGACCACATATGCAATCTTCGACTTTGAAAATTTTTGGATTGAGAATTACAAAAATTAGAATCTTAATATTTAAACACTGAATAGAATGAACCTTTCTCTATTGACTGATTAAATCTTAAATTTTTATCTACTTCTGTTGCAAAGACATACACACATAAAATCTTCGACTTTGAAAATTTTTAGACTGGAAACTACAAGACATAGGAACTTAATACTTACACACTGTATAAATTGATCCTTTCTCTATTGACAGAATTTTTATTTATTCAGTTCCAAAGATATCGGATGTAAAGCAAATAATAGGGAATCTCATTAACTATAAAAGATATAAAAAATACACCACCCATCTCTTTTTTTGAGAACAATCTAATTGATTTGAGTTATAGTTGGATTTTTTGGATTTCGTCTATTTGTAAAAAAATAAAAAAATAATTTTGACGTTTTTCAGATACTTTTTTAATGAGGATTCGGTGACGTAGTCAGTTTTTAAAAATACTTTTAAATTTGGAGTTATTGCATAAAGTTCTATTTTTTTATATAGCACGAGCAGTTAGTTTTGATGTTAATAAAATGCGATTTTCTTTTTGGTTTCAATGATACAAGTCATGATAGGTCAAATAATTCATTTGCACTGTTTTTTTGGAGAAAAATAGTAATTTAGAATTTCAATTTAGAGATGCCTAGGTTAAGCCTGTGGAAGATTACTCTTATAGTTAAAGATTTTGAGGCTTCCTCAGCCGGAGTCATTGTTAAAACAAAAACGTCTTCTGAAATTAGAATGTGTCGAAATGGTAACCGTAGTTGCCAACATTTCGCCACCTACCACAAAGCGAGAAACTTGAAACACTTCTACCATCTAAAATCTGGCTTGGTTGACAAGTTGATTACCTGAATTTTAGTAGTTTCTTGTTTGCTTGTTTCATGTTTTTTGCCCTGGCAACTACGGTTACTATTTTGACATGGGTCAATCCTGAAAACGTTTTTGTTTTAACACTTACTCAGTGATTTGAAAAAAAAATAGGAAGTAAACTAATTAAACAGTAATTTTTCGAAAATTTAGAGTCTGTTGGAGTTATTGTTAAAACAAAAACGTCTTCCGAAATTAAAATGTGTCGAAATGGTAACCGTAGTTGCCAACGTTTCGCCACCTACAACAAGGCGAGAAACTTGAAACGCTTCTACCATATAAAATCTGGCTTGGTTGAGAAGTTACCTGAATTTTAGTAATCTTTGTTTCCTTGTTTCAAGTTTCTCGCCCTGATGAGAGCCCTTACGATAGGTGGCAAAGCGTTGTCAACTACGGTTGCTATTTTGACATGGTTCAATCCCAGAAGACGTTTTTGTTTTAACACTTACTCAGTGATTTTTGAAAAGATAAGAAGTAAAGTGATTAAACAGAATTTTTTCGAAAATTTAGTCTTTTGGAGGTGTTGGCTATCGTCCAGTCTGTAGGGAAATAGCCTAATCTTAGTATGGAGTTTATGATTGCGGTAAGGAATGCGATAGGGTTGCGTGGAAGGCGTGGTACCTTGAGGTTGATAATTTTATCAGGACTGGGGGGTTTAGGTTTTCAAAGAGAATGTATGATTTAACGGATTAAGGTAGAAAGTTTGATTGTTGAATAAAAAACGGGATATTCTGGATTCCTATGGGATACGTGAACTAGGTCGGCGGTTTATTGGGATTTATTGGGATACTAAATTCTCGGCGTGGGATTTGGTCTTTTCTCTAGGAGAGAAGATAAGACGTTGGTTCAGTGGTGGTAATGCTCAGACGATTGGTTGCGGAAATTTTTTTCATACACCATAAGGAATGGTTGTCGTGGTTTAAGGATTTTAGTTTGGCGGTCCAGGACTCGTTTAAATTTCGGTGCGAGCTTGGAGTTACAATCGGTTTAGGATTGCTTGTCGTGAGGGATTAAAGTGTGTAGGTAGGTGGGTTTAGCGCTAGAAACGGTGATCATAGTGGTTAACTAATTCTTGATTTTATGATACAACTCTGAAGGAAAGTGGTGCCTAGGTCAATTTGATCTGTTTAAGCTGAGTAAATTTGGTCCAGTTGATAATTTGGCGGGATTATAAAGTAGGATGGTAAGATAATGGTCAAAGGTAGAGGATAACTGGGTTGTGATCGGAACTGAGTTCAAAAAGAGCGTAAATTGTTAGCATTAAAAGAATGCTTTAGGTAAAATAAAAGTTGGTTTGGTAAGAGCGAGTGGATAATATCCGTCAGTTGCGACTGTAGGTGCGACTATTCTAGTTCAGGTGTTTGCAGTTGAAATTGGCTGCGGAGATGGTGCAATTATTCTAAAGAAAAATTTTGTCTAGGTCGGTGTTGGTTAATGAAGAATTAGATGGTTTGTAGGAAGCAATCACTTTGATTTTGCCGGAGAACGTGTCTATAATAACTTAAGTGGTTTCGATGGTCAAGCAAAAGATAGAGAGCAAGGTGGTGTTTGAGTGACTGATAATTTTTGCTTCGGGGCTTGTAATTGTACTGATTTAAAGTAGGCGCAAATAAATGCTGATTGTAAGTTGGAGTTAGGTTGAGTCTTACTTACTTCCTGTCTGCTAAGGTTTTCTACATGATTATGGATCACGATGGCCTTTTTAACCAATGTATTGTGACAACCATTAATCGTTGCTGTATGTAGTAATCCCAATTGCTAAGCGCATGTTTGACTACCGATGATTTTTGTTAATCTCATAGTCTGTTGAACCTTTTTGGTTAGTTTAAAAACAGTTTTAATCTTCATTCTGTGGGTGTGTATAAAATATGTGCGTGAACGGTAGTAGGTTGACCCTTAAATTTTATTGATCTTCTGGATCTTATTAATCTCTCTGTTTTAAAGACAGTTTTCAGGTGTTTGAGTTTCGCCTGAAGATTTCCTGGTAACCCTCTAAGGCCAATTGTCAGCGCATGTGGATCTCCAACTTATGAAATGGCCCGTTACGTGGCTAAGTTTCTACAACCGTACGTGGGAAGAACTGAATCTTTTGTGAAGAACTCCGAACACTTCGTCGAATTACTGATGACTCTGGAAGTAACCAATGACGATATACTAGTTAGTTTTGATGTAGAATCGCTATTCACTAACGTACCAGTCGACGATACACATAACATCATAAAACAACTGTGCATACCGGAGCTAGCAAGAATCTGTCTGAATACAACTTACTTTCTATAGAACGGAGATTTCTACGAACAAAAATCAGGTGCAGCCATGGGATCACCATTATCACCGGTTATTGCGAATATCTTTATGGAAGCATTCGAGCAAGAAGCCATTCAATCCAACGAAAAGAAACCGAAATGCTGGTTCAGATACGTGGACGATACCTTTGTCATATGGCCTCATGGGAAAGAAGCACTTACTGTATTTCTTAACCACCTCAACACTCAGCACGAAAAGATCAAGTTTACCATGGACACAGAAGAGAATAAGGAGCTTCCCTTCCTGGATGTTCTAGTGAAACGAGGGGATAACAACAAGTTGGATCATAGTGTATATCGTAAAAGACACACACCCACCGATACCTCTATGCCACATCACACCATTATCCACAGCAGAAGCGGTCTCTAATCAAAACTTTATTGCATAGAGCTAACAAGATTCCTGACGAGGTTCACAAGGCAGAAGAACTTCGACACGTCCAACAAGCCCTAATGAAGAACGGCTATACCAGAAAAGAAGTAAGAGCCGCCTGTCGCAGGAAATCCAAAAAAGAGAAGGAACAGGTCACCACCTACGCTCGTTTGCCATTCATTGCTGGAGTAACTGACAAATTAAGAAAATCATTGGAGAAAAAGAATATCGGTGTCAGGTTTGGAAAGGTTAGAAAAATCCAGCATCCTACCTTCTAATAAAGATAACCTGCCGAAACTCTAAACAAAAGGGGTCTACAAAATTGACTATTCATGTGGAAAGGTCTACATTGGTCAAACCGGAAGCAAAATAAAATGTAGATCAAAAGAACATTACCGAGACGCCAAGTCTAGAGCGGTAGATAAATCAGCAATCGCAGAACATCTACACAAAAAAGGAAAACACATCATCAACTTCGAGGAAGCTAAAGTTCTATCAAGGACTAACAACTACTATCCAAGGATAATCAGAGAATCTCTAGAAATTATGAAAAATAAAAATAACTTCAATCGAGAAGACGGTTACCGATTAAGCAACACGTGGAAAGTAACTCTTCACAAAAACAAATGTCACCACAAAATTAGTCAACACCAAACAGAAGATCAACCAACCATCGAAAACCAACTACCCGTCACTGATCAACATCAACCAACCCTAGCGGAACATAGGTATATAACGAGGAGCAGAAGACAACAACATCAGTCTTTAGAGTAACTTCTGAAGAAGCTAACAGCATGGTTAGCGAAACGTCAAGCAGAGAACGTAGGAAGAAAGGACGAACACGGCTCAACCCGGTATGAAATAACTCGAAATTTTATAGTATTTTTAAAATACTGACAACGCAACTGAATTCTCTGTAAAAAAGTGCCAAAATTATTTCTTTCTATTTTTCAAACAGAAAGGTAGATTTACATAAAACCATTACGAGGAATAAGTGTTACAACACCTAGGTGTCGACTAGAGTAACATCTACAAAAATGCAATTTGCACCTCTGTCGACAAAGTTGCCTGTAAAATATTACAAGAGTTAATTTCTGCTCTCTTAGAGTGGGAATATCTTAGTCGTAAAGTCCTTATAGGGAAAAGGTTTGAAGATCCTCCTGTTCTTCTTCATATTCATTAGCCCTATTCCGTGAGAGTCAGTCATCTATAAACTATTCAACACTTCGACCAAGATTGTACATGTCGCACAGCTATACTTGACGGAGAGTTGGCAAAGATATCGTCCAATTTACAAAAGTTTAAAAGGTTCATTAGGTGTCGTTGACGAATTAAAATCCAGTTTAAATTCCGAGCTACCTTATAATGCTAATGCTGATAATAAAGATCGATAACAAAAAGAAATTATATCCGCTATCTCGCTGAAGATTTTAATAGAATAAATCCATCTTTTACAAGAATGGAGATCAAAGACTTTGAAGTCGACAAATATATAAAAAATTCATAATTTCAGTCCGATTTTCTGCCAATTTTGAAAAATAAAACCAAAAATAGTTAACGTGGACAAGAATATCCGTATTTTCAGCCATCAAACTAAAAAGCAGAGGTTGTACTATCTGGCCATAAAAAATTGAACTAATTTAAAGCATAAAGCGATACTAACAAAACAACTAAATTTGTCAATAATATTTCAATAAATTATAGTAAATAAAATTAGATTCTCGTCAAAAAACTAAATAGGTACATCAAAATGTACAAATTCTTTGTTCAAAATAGGTTGAATTTTTTAATTCTATTCAACTTCGGAGTTGTATTTTTTAGCTTAGATAAAAACTTGGATGACTGCCGATATTTCTAATAGTGATTTTTTTCTTTATTCTTATTCAGTGTATCGTTCTTTAATTTGTTCTAGTAGAGGTGGAGGAGTGGCATTAGCAGATAAGAATTTATTTTCATCGATTACACTTGACTGTTCCTTCTGGTTCACTAAAAATTAATTACTAAAAATCTATAGCTTATAAAAATTACAAAAAATTCTATACTATCTAACTAAGTCATTAATTCATAATTCTTATCAAACTTATCTACATCTTACTGAATCTTATACCAAAACTGAGCCGAAAATTTTTTAGCACTTATTCAAAAAAGGAAAGGCCAATAATGGGTTGATAAAGTACCAAAATAAAAATTTAGATTTTCCTCAGTCCATTGTAGATGATTTTGCAGAATATTTTGGAAGTGTCTATACTCACTTTAATATCTCTTCTAATTCTGTTCTAACATCTGACGCCAGCTCAATGTTCATTTCGGTTACTACAGATTTAATTACGATATTTCTAGATTACTTAAAGATTGTGGTTATATATTTGTCAGACTCGTATATTATCTATTTAACCTAATTTTGAAAAACTTTATTTTTCAAACAATGTCATTAATTAATAATTTTGCCAAAATCTTTGAAGTAATTATTTATACACAACTCTACTCATCTCCACACCATGACAGATTCATCGAAAAAGATCAACCATATTCAATCGTGCATATTTCACCTAGTATACATATTATGTAAATATCGATTATGATAGTCAAGTAGACATAGTTTAACTAGATTTTCAAAAAGCCTTCAATCAAATAGATCATAAAATGTTATTGGCGAAATTATATACTAACAAATTTTTTGGATTTACTGGTTCAATTGCCCAGGACTTATTTCTGTAAGTAGTACAAGTAGTGCGATATCAAAACTTTTTTTAAAACAATCATCTGAGGTCTCGTAGGGGTCTAATCTTAGCTCTTTGTTATTGTTTTATTTATCATTACCATTGTTTACTCTGTTCCTTGTGAAAGACTCTTTAAAAAACTTCTATCAACGACGGTGAGATAGTTCAAAATATTGTTTTTGAACGGTGCTTAACGAAACACAACAAAAGCTATAAAAAAAATTTTCATGTATTCAAGAATAAACAAAACGCTTCATTACTTAATTGGAATTAATAGAAAAAAAATACATTCCACACATCTCGGTGATATTTGCATGGATAGCGTATGTACATACTAAATAGGTTAAAACACATCTACGTAGGTGCTAAATTGAATATCACGGTTGACATATTTTTTGTATATTTTTTTTAAAATCCCTTTTAAGATTAGCGACATTTTTGTAATTATCAATTATTAACAACATTTCCAAAGCATAATTAGTGAATATTTATTAGAAAAGTTTTGCAATTAGTCATACTAAAGTATATTACTTTGTTCACATTAAAATAATTCCGATCAAGTGAGTAAATTAGCAAGTAATTTTTATCTAATTTTGTTAATTACTTTAACATTAAGACAAGTTTTCCTTACTAGAGTGAAATTCAATTTAATGCGTCACTAAATTTTTTTTATTGTTATGGCGTTTCTATATTGATTACTAATTACACATGGTTAAATCTTTTCTATACAACTTGAATATCATTATATTAATAAAATAAATAATATTTGCAATAATTACATAAATTTCAAATAAGTTTTCAAATCTAATTTTACCATAAATTTTCTTATACTTTAGATACGCAAGTTTTATTAAAACCTCATCTATAAAACCAAAAAAAAGCGTTTACCGAAGAACTCTACATTGCCCCGATACTAATAAACGTCAAAAACGTATGACCTAAATCTAATCAGATCTGCAGTATTATACAGGGTGTCACAATATATGTATTACAGCCTGAGAGAGGCTATAGAGGGCAATAAAATAAACAACTTTTTTTAGTAAAATTTTTATGTTAGACAAATAGTTACGCCAAGATGGCGCCCCAAAACCAAAAATTAAAAATTTTTAATTGCTTTTTTGACAGTCCCAAAACAATTGAAAAATAATCAACAGTATCTTATAGTATGTTTTTGACTATGTCCAATTCAAATTTGACAAAAATTTTGATCTAGAAAAATTCAAAATGGCGAATTCAATTTTCAAGTACTTGATGTAATAATTTGATTTAAACGAAAATTTGGTTTTATCGGTTTCCAAATAAATAAAAAAAGATATTGCAGTTAATTTTTGAAAATAAAAAAATAGCCACGGTCGATTCTTGTCGAAATAAAAAATGTCAACCAATTTTGATGAAAATTTACAAAAGTGTACTTTAAAATATTATTAAATGTAACTGTCAAACAGATTTTTAATAACTTTAAAAATTAAAATTTTGTACGACTTTAAAGTTAAAAAAATTTAAAAATTAATGGCGTTTAAATATTATGAAATTTTGCAAAAATGGTCTCTAAACTCCCCTAAAACCAAATAAAATGTCAAAATTAAAATTTATTTAAAAAACAATGATTAATGTTAGCTACCGCAATTGTTTTTTAAATAAATAACAGGCGACAAAGGCGACTCAGATATGATCATAATTTGCATTGATTGATTGTTTAAAGGTAGGAAATATTTTAACCGTGATAAAAATGTTAAAAGAAATCTTCGGAAATATTTTTAGTTTCATTAGATTGAAAGAACAATAACTTTTAAATACCTTCGTTAGTGTAAATATCGTTATTTAGTATAATATTTATTTTTAATTTATAACTTATACAATTACTTAATGTTATTAATTTTGTGCAGTCTAGGAATCACCTTTTTTCATCTTTTGTTATTAGCGCATTTTGTAATAATTGTGATAGTTGCATGTTTTGTATTAAATAGAGACGATTCTTATTATAACTCAATAAAATTCTGATGAAGTAAACTGAAATAAAAACTTTCTCGAAACGTAGCTGAAAATTCAAATCCATCGTAAGTGTTTTATTTATAAACTCTATTCCTAATAAAAATGGATTTTATCTGCAGTAAAAGTTAACCAATTCCCACATTTTTTATACTATTTATGGTTGAATTGAGATTTATAAAATTGGTTTGACAGTTATGCTTGTGGTATTTTAGAGTAGATACACGTTTGGAATTTTTTGTTAAAATTGGCTGACAAATTAAGAAATTGAAATAATGTTATTCGACTACAATGAAAATTTGCACGAATAGTCTCCAAGTCGAATTGAATTGGGAAATGTGGCGTGTTTTTAAACTAAAACTAAATATTTTTAACACGGGTAAAATTAATATTTATGCAATTAAAAACTATTTGTGAAAATTACAATTACATAGTGATTACCTTCGCAATTGCTATTATTTTAAGTTGTTTATTTAGGTATAAAATTAGTCATGCTAAAGTTTTAGCTTATATATTAAATAAATTTTAATTTTAACATTTCATTTGGTTTTAGGGAAGTTTAGAGACCATTTTTGCAAATTTTCATAATATTTGAACCCAATTAATTTTTAACTTTAAAGTCGTACAAAAGTTTTTTTTTAAAGTTATTAAAAATATGTTCGACAGTTACATTTAATAATATTTTAAAGTACACTTTTGTAAATTTTCATCAAAATTGGTTGACATTTTGTATTTCGACAAGAATCGACCGTGGCCATTTTTTTTAAATTTTCAAAAATCAACTGCACCATTTTTTATTTGTTTATTTAGAAACCGATAAAACCAAATTTTTGTTTAAATACAAATTATTACATCAATTACTTGAAAATTGAATCCGTCATTTTAAATTTTTCTAGATCAAAATATTTGTCAAATTTGAATTGGACATAGTCAAAAACATACTATAAGATACTATTGATTATTTTATCAATTGTTTTAGGACTGTCAAAAAAGCAATTAAAAATTTTTAATTTTTGACTTTGGGGCGCTATCTTGGCGTAACTATTTGTCTAACATACAAATTTTACTAAAAAAGTTGTTTGTTTTATTGCCCTCTATAACCCCTCTCAGGCTGTAATACATATATTGTGACACCCTGTATATGAAACCCATATGCAAAGTTTTATAAAAATCTAAATGATGGTTTTCCTGAAATTTTATTTATAAAATGTGGAATAAAAATCAGATACATTCTAGGAAAAAATCAAAATTTATGAAAAAAATGTCCACGGTGAAGCAATTTGTAAAATCGAATTAAACATTTCAGTAACGGATAACAGTATTTAAATGCATCTAACTAGTTAGCCGTTATACGGCTACTACACTACGTAGTTTAAACAAAAGTAGTGTAAAATTAAATTGCAAACAACTTTGATTTGAAACTAAAATGTGTAAAATAAATATTTTTCTAAATATTTAAAAAATTTGAAAATTTGTGTAGGTTAACGGCCCTTTTGGTTAAATAAACTATGCTCAAAATTTAATCAAACCTGCGGAATTATAAATAAGGCCCATGTGCAAAGTTTCATAAAAATTGAACGGGTGGTTTTCTTGATATCTGAATTACATACGGACGGACGGCCAGCCGTCGAACAAAATTTTTTTGATTCTTTATAACGTCTCTAATTTCTCAAAAAAGTGAAAAAAAGAGATGTTAAAACTTTCGGTTTAAAAACCGTCACGTCGCATAACTTCCCACCTTATATCTTCAAATTACCAAAATTTGAAAATTATTGGGTTCTTCGAAAAACTAGATGTCTAACTTTTTAAAATGGCGTTCAATTATTTTTAACAAAATTGCATAATGTCAATAGGATCTTTTGAAAAAAAAAAATGGCGTTAAGAGTTAAAAAAGATCTGTACGAAAAGTTCATGTTTTGAGATTTTATTGAAAAACCTTAAAAACTCACGAAAACATCACTCTTGGAAAATGTTTAAAAATGCAAAAAAGAAAACGAGCTAAATTTATACAAAATGTTAGTATTAATATTAATTGTGAACTGTAACAAACTTTCTTTTTTGGAAAATCTTGTCACAACATTGTTTTAAGTTTAGGCAATTTAAAAAAAATATATATTGTATGCTTTAATTTATGACGAAAAAACACAAAATAGTAGACTTTTTGGTTGATTAGTATTTTATTTTCAATAGTCTAAATCAATTTTCAAGGATCAAGTACATTTTTATTTATAGTATTTTTGGACGTTTTAACATTTATAAGTTTATAGGTTTCTCTAATTCAATTCATCTTTAGAATCTGTATCATATCTTCATCGTCTTTAATTTTTCAGACAAAGTGTTCTCAACATCAACACGTTGGTTCCCAAAAAATCTAAAAAGATACCATGTTATATCTTAACACGAACCTTGATAGCAAGAAGTTTACAAACTTGATTGAGACTTAAGTGGTTACAGACTTGAAAAATGCAAGATGTTCACCAAGCAAGAAGAGAAGTGAAGATTGCACAAGCTTTATCAAAGTGAAGATTCCAAATACCAAAACAAAAATTTTACGACTATTTACATTAACTGAAGGATTTGTATACAGAATTTTAGAAATCTTTATACACAGTCAATCTTCTTATACTGAACATCAGCGATTCTTCTTCTTGTTCTTCACCTACAGAAATTTCAAGTATTATATGCTCTCTGTATATCTGAATACGATTGAAAGTATAAAAAAAAAATCTTGGTTTTTCAAATGCGAAAGAGTACCCTGACGACTGCTTTCGTTATTGTCCCGCTACACTCTTCTTTAAGTTTAATTCTTTCCGCTTGTATCAGAATTTTGTTTTTAAAGAAGCTAGCCTCAAACCAATTCTATGGTGACATTTTTCAATAATAGCGACCGCTTTGTTGGCCTTACTTTCTAGGACTTCTCTATTTTTTCGCTACAGACCTCATTGATAGATTGCAGTTTAATACTTCATTACAAAAAGTATTCCAGAAGGTCGGGTCAAGCACCGATCCCTGAGGGACATCACTAGACAATGTGTTTATTTTAGAGTTGTTGATCATAATCATTATGTTGGTTAGATAACTATTAATTAAATCTACAAGGTAGTTACTGACGTTGTGATTAAACAAGGCACGTACGATTTTGCTCCTTGGTGCTTCGTTGAACGCATTTTTAATGTCAAGAGTTATCAAGTTGGAAAGTCAGGAACCGCTCCTTTGATTACGATCTTCAAGGTGTCAAGTATTTCATTGATTGCTTGATTGTTGAACGACCTTTTCTGTGTCCGTATTGTCTGTCTGAGAGACCGATTCCAGACTTGATATCTGCTAATAAACGTGCATCAATAATACGTTCAAATAATTTTGATAGTGAGTTAAGTAGACTAATTAGTTTTTGTTTGTGGTGTTCACGTGTTTTCTTCCTCTCGATTAGAACATGTTTGGCAGTTTTCGATTCGTCCGGGAATCTGCTCTCTTCTAACAGAAATTAAAAAAAAGGTTTTATACAACTAGGTATTTTCAAAGTTAGGGCTTTTATTACTTAAGCAAAAACGCCGTCAAGATTGTTAGCTTTTTTGTTTTTAATTTGTTTAGCTGCATCAGTGATTTCGTGCTCAGATATAGTTGGAATTTCTTTACTATCATTGTTTGGTAAATAGTCCCACTTGTTGGTTGTTGTTTGAGGAAAAAGCTTTCCCGGAACTCTATATAATTCTTCAGTGTCATAATTTATTGGAGCTACTGTACTAAATTTCTTTGTTAGGATTTTGATTTTATGGGTAAATATTATAATATTCAAGAGACATAGGGGCTGGCGTTTGAGTTCTGTTGCGGAGAGTTACATAGAAAATTATGTTTCAAGTAAATACATAATTTTGGGTCTGCATTAAAGAAAAGAAACTTAGTGAAAACAGTAACTCTGGAATGGCATCTACCAGTTTTGCGATAGTTTCCAATTGCATTGAAGTTACCAGGAAAGAAAATCTTAAGATCCAATGTTCAGTTTAGTAATTTAACTAACTCTGTTGTTAATGTTTACTGTAAAATAAAGTAATTTTTCACGGTTAAAATAGAGCATACCTTGATACTAAGATTAATCCATAAATGTCCTCTTTTTTGACAATTATAGAAAAAAATATATTTCAAGATTTTACCGACTAAAACTTCCACTTTCCAATTTTTTTGCAGTTTTTTACAAATAAACATTTGGGGTTAGAAACTTTCGTAAATTATGAACATGCCTTTAAAGAAAAGTTTTTATGTTCTAGATGGAACTCAACACCACCAAAAACAGCTAAATGATATTAAGCATAATTTTTGCTACTCCACAAAAAGCCCCCCTTAGAACAAAAATCAACATGTCTTGGCATTGTTTTTTTAAATAAGTGTTTTTAAAATTTTTGGTTTAAGAGATTAAACTATTTGATTAAGAACTCTAGAACTATTTGAGACAAATCCAAAATTCTTAAAAAATTGTAAGATCCTGCCAAATGAGGAACAAATTTTACACAAAAATTTTGAACAACAATTTGCAACAAAATACAAAATGGTAAGCGGCAGTTTAATTTTTGCATTTTCTTTGTTTGTTTGATTTCTTTGTGTAATTTTTTAGTTCAATTATTAACAGAATATTTAAGTGTGCACGGTCCTTAAAATCTGGTTGTTAAACCGAATTTTTCCCAGACTGCTTTTAAGCTACCTCACTTATTTTTGAGATTGAGGATTAGAGATTTCTTAATTTTTAATTTTTTTGATTATTTAATATAAATGAAGAAGTTCTCGAATTTTATCAAAATTATTAGTTGTTTTTAAGTATTTAAAAAATGATCATGTCTAAACGCGCTACATTTCACATATGTATTTCTAAATTTTTTCCCTATTGTAACTCAGATAAATGTCTGGTAATTCTTACCGACGTGTCTAAGATTTTTCCTGCAAGCAGAATTTATGCAAACTATACTCGTTTTTTGTGACTTTAATAAAATAATATTTCACTGTAAAAATGGGATACTGTAGCTTAAAAGATGCTATTTTGAAGTAATTTTGGTTAAGTCATACATGGAGTTACGCAAGGATCGGTTTTTGGACCAATCTGATTGTTTAATACTTGAGGCTTAGAAGAGGTTAAAAGTTTTTAAATAATATAGAAAATGCTCAAATTTTGATGTTTAAACACTACTTTTTGATTAGTATATTATCAAAACAACTAGGTATTATTTTTGGCGTTACAAACCACAAAAAAAATATCTGTTCTTCTAATTCTACATTATAGCGCAGTTCTAATTTAAAATTCAATGAAAAAAAATGGTTTAGAAGTGAACATTGCAAAAACAAAAATAAAGCGCAATACTGAAAGGGACTGCAACATTTTACTAAATGGACAAAGACTCAATACTGTTGATAGTTATATATATATATATATCTGGGACAAAAAATTTCAACGGACAAAGACAAAATGACAGCCAAAATATCCCGAAGAATATCTTTGGCATGGAGCGCTTTTGGAAAGCTCAACTACGTTTTTAGATCGGAAACTCCTAACACCTTGAAGAGTAAACTCTACAACCAGTGTATCTTTCCAGTGCTCACATACGGAGCCGAGACTTGGTGCTTCACTAGAAAACACATAAAGAAACTCGCAAGAACACAACGAACCCATAAGCAAATAATGTTAAACATAAAATTGGACGACCGTAAAACAAATATCTGGATAAGACAGCAAACAAAGATCACAGATGTCATCGAACGCATTTCCAAGTTGAAATAGAGGTAGGCCGGACATATAACTCGTCGGGATGACAATAGATGGACGAAAAAGATTTTGGAGTGGAGACCAAGAGAGGCCCGGAGAAATACCCGGACCAAATACCAGATAGAAGGATAACATACGGAAAATGGCTGGAGTGTGTTGGATGACAGAAGCGGGAGACAGACAATGATAGAACGAAATGGGGAAGGCAGTGGACTGACATAGGCAAATCGTGATCGTAATCGTGAATAAATTTTTTGTCTTGGTTCACATTATGATCTCCTCTGAAGGAATACAACACTATTTATTTATTAAATATTTTCAAAGCCAGCGTGATAAAAAACGGAAAGCCAATATTAATTTAAACATGTTTCGGCTTTTATCATATTTTTTCTACAATCTTTGATTTTTTAAAGGAATTCGTAAAATTTGACATTTTTTTAATGCTTTGGAACCAAGTTGCTGAGTGATTATAATAGTCAACAAATCGGTTGTCAATTTATTAAAGTGGTAAAATTCTGTTTTAACCTCGCATCGAGATGATAATCCCTTATGATAACAGAAGACAAAGTCAGCTTAAAATTGCTCAGTTATTTTGAAAACAACATCTGAATTTACCACCTATTACAAAAATTGAGACACAATACAACAATTTGAGTCATGCCAGGGTTGTGCCCAGACAGCAACAACCTGCTGTTAAAGAAGGTATTATTAACTCTATAAGAATATCTGGTGACTCCAACTACCCTTTGATGACGTGATCAGTCATACTACCATCCTAAAAATTCTGAAATCTGCCAAGCTGTTTAATTATTTTATTTTTTTAGGGATGTCTTAAGAGTAAGGTCTATGTAACAAAACCTTCAACAACTTATTAGGCATGAAATATGGCAAATTATCTTAGAAATGTTACAAAACTTAAGGGATGCATGTTATCATTTTACACTATTTTAATAGTTACAAATTTGAATTTTATGTTCGCAAAAAATGCAAATTTTTAAAACTATAACTACTTTTTTTCAAATAAAATGATGACGCTTGTTCTATTTCGTCATAACATAGTATTTTTTCTCCTCTTTAATTTTTATTAATGGTATCCTATGCCTAAACGTCGTAGTTTTGAGATATTTAATGGTTAAAAAAACAATCTTAATTGTATTTTTATACAACGAAGAAAGCCGCTGGTGCCGGTGCTCAAAAAGAAAATACAGAAAGCAATGGAGCCACTTTACATTCTTCGTGAAAGCATATCTCGATGAAGGATTGGAGAAATTGATTCACCAGGTGGCCGGCTAGATTCCTCGATCTAACGAAACTATACTTTTTTTGTAGGAATAGAACAGTGAATAGGTTTGCAAGCATTTTACCTCAGATGTTAAAGAGAGCAAAAACGTTTTTTCAACAGCGCATCAATTGGTGTTTTAATGAAAATAGAAAACATTTCAAACTTTTGTTGCAGTTAAGCACCATAAGACCTCTTTGCAAAATTCCAAGTTCGAATTTGAGATACAAGATATAATGTTTGTTCGTTTCTACGTATAGAGTGTGTGTTTTATTAGAGATATTTATTTACATTTAATTGTTAATTTATTTTGTGTTTGTTTAATATCTATGTGCTTTTTACACTTATTCAAGTGGCGGACCATTTATCTGTTTTAAAGGCCTGAAGAAGTGCACATTCGACTGCACGAAACGTTGCCTTGAAAAAAACGTCTTAATGGTTTTTTGGTGCCCTCCTCAAGGAAGAACAATCCAATTATTTGATCATTTATAGGAGGAAATTTACCTTTCATCACGTATTATCTTCCCTTGTCTACATTTATGCCCAGCCACTTTCGCCTTTTTTTTTCTAATAGAAAGGAATGTCAAATAACACCTCGTTTTATAGATCTCTTGTTAAGGAATACAACCCACTATTTATTTTATACAAAACCCACTTGGTAAAAAAAATTTAAACTAGTTTTAAGTTAAACACGTTTCGCCTCTTATCACATTGTTTTTCACAATTTTTGATTGCTTTTAAAGAAATACGTACAGTTTTGTCTTCTTTTTTATGTTTTGAAACCAAGTTGCTTAGTTACTAAGTGATCATAATAGTCACCAAATCAGCCACATACGCTTGTTAATTCCTTAAAGTATTTTCTTGCCATATAAATAAATAAACAAAAATTTAGACGCAATGCAACAATTTCGATTATACCAGGATTGTGTCCAGACAGCGACAATTCACTGTTGAAGATGATATTAGGCCAAACGTAATCACTATGTGCTAAAAATTCTTAGATCTGCCAAACTGCATCCTTATAAAGTGCAGGCACTCCAAGAATTAACAGAGGATGACCGTCGAATCAAATTTTACGAGCTCTATCGACCACAAAGATTTCATTAGCATCCATTCTTTTTACCGACAAAAGTAGTTTTACCTTATATGTAGAAGTTAATTGTCATCATTGGGCTCATTGCATGCAAGAAATCCATACTCAGTCTAAAAGGTCAATGTATTAATGTATGGTATGGGGTGGAATAATAAGTGATCAGATTGTAGGACCAGTATTCGGGAATAATAATCTTGATGGAGCAACATATTTTACATTGCTTTAAGTCCTTTAAGACGACCTCATCCCACCGTTAGTCATTTTATATCAAAATCTGTTAGATTAGGATTTATCTGACAATGATCGAATATGGTATTAACACGACAGAGCTCCACCCCATTATGCTGTGATCGTTTGTAGATATTTAGACAAAGTTTTTTTCCAATTGACAAATTGGAAGAAAAGGTCTTATTGGATGGCCGGGGAGATCTTCGGATCTTACTTATCTTGATTTTTTGGCATATTTCAAGAATAAGGTTTATGTAACAAAACCAAACAACATTGAAGACCTTCAGCAAGGTATTAGACATAAAATACAGTAAGTCAAATTTGTTGCATTAAATAGTATTTAAGTTACAAAATTAATTTTTAGTTTTTTATCAGGTGTGCTGTAAAAATATTGAAGAAATAAATAGATAACAAAGAACATACACATAAAAATATTGACAAGAAAGAACAATACGTCGCCAATATCAAAAATGAATTTTATTCCAGTTAAAATTCCCACACTGTATAGAATCAACCAGGCTGAAGTTACATTAGAATTGGGATGTACACTCTGCAGCAAAAGTAACGCACATTATTTTAACGATAAACTCGGTAAAATTATATTAAAAATTTGTTTTTAAAAATCAAATCATAGTGTTTAAATACAGTTTAATCTTATACGGAACAATACAAAACAAATTAAACTTTAGATTAGTATTTTTTTAAATTAAGGACCAGCCGCCGTCAATCTCAAACACCACGTTTAACAGTCCTGATAGAGGAAAGCCTCCTTTTTAATGTAATGTTTAAGATTGGCATCGACAATAAGTCCTTAGTTAAAAAAAAATAAATAAATTCAAAATTCACTTTGGTAGAGTACGTATGTAATAGAATGCAAATTTTAAGCTTCATTAAAATAAAAAAAAATCAAACTTAAAAAACGGCTAAAAGGTCTAATTGAAGAAACCTCCTCTTAAAACGTTGTTTAATATTAACGGCGGCATCCTCTTTAAAGTGGTGTTTGAAATTGACGGCGGCAAGCCCTTAAATTAAAAAAAAGATTAAATTCAAAGTTCAATTTGGTAGAGTACGTACGAGGATGTATTGATATCTAGTTAGCCTAGACCAGTTCCTTGCATAAACAAAATATTACGTTACCATAGCAACGAACAATAACTTATTAGAAGTGTCAGTGTGAAGTTTGACGTCAAAAAAGTAAACCAGAGTCACGCAATAAATTAAATGAAAAAAGATGTCCACTGAAATTGTGAAAATCGAAAAATTGGAGTATCGAGCCATCATCAAGTACCTTTATTTAAAAGGGTTAAGAGGTAAGCAGATTTACGAAGATATGGTTAATACCCTTGGTGATCAATGTCCTTCGTATGCGACCGTCAAAAATTGGAATGCAAGCTTCAAAAGAGGTAAATTTTCTATTGAAGATAATGACCGTTCGGGAAGGCCAGTTTCTGTGTCAGTCCCCGAAAATATCGATGCAGTTCATGACATGATTTTATCAGACCGTCGAATTGGGCTAAAATGGATATCTGAAGCACTAAATATTTCATACGAATGCGTTCATCATATGGTTTACGTCAATTTGGACATGAGAAAAATTGCTGCAAAATGGATCCCCAAATGTTTGAATGTTGACCAAAAGCGTGCAAGGGTAGAAGCATCGCGTTCGATCTGTGCTCGATTTGAAAACGATGTAGACTTCTTAAACCGAATTGTTACTATGGATGAGACTTGGGTACATTTCTACGATCCAGAAACAAAGCAACGATCGATGGAATGGCGACACTCTGGTCCTCCAAGACCTAAGAAGTTTCGTGTCCAAAAATCTGCTGGAAAATTTCTTGCTTCAGTGTTTTGGGATTGCCATGGAGTAATCATGATTGATTTTTTGGATAAGAGTAGAACAATAACTAGAGATTACTATTCGACATTACTGACCACTCTACGGAAAAATATTAAAAAGAAAAGACGCGGAAAGCTATCCAAAGGTGTTTTGTTTTTGCAGGACAACGCCCCTGCACACAAATCTCATGTTGCCATGCAAAAATTCGTGATTTAGGGTTTGAATTACTAGAACACCCCCTTATTCACCCGATTTGGCTCCATCCGACTATCACCTCTTTCCTCAACTGAAAAAAAGTTTAAAAGGTCGTACATTTTCTTCCAACAAGAAGGTAATAGAAGCTGTGGAGGTTTTTTACATTTTTTTTGAAAGGTCTAGAGACGTTGCAAGTTCGCTGTAATAAAGATATCCAATTAAGAGGAGAATATGTTGAGTAATGAAATATTTTGACATTGAAATTTTGTTTGGTTCTATAGTAGGCTAAGAATTTTTCAATATATCCTCGTATGTAAAAGAATGTAAACTATAAGCCTCATTAAAATCTAAAAAAATCAGAAAACGTTTAAAAGGGCCTGATAGGAAAAAATCAAAAAAAGCAATAAAACATGAAAATCGGTCAAAACGGCTTAATAAAAGAAAACCTCCTCTTTAACGTGTTGATTGAGATTAGCCGTGGCATATCCTTAATTTGCAAAAAAAAATTAATTCAAAGTTTCATTTAGTAAAGTACGTATGTCATAAAAAGGCAAACCTTATTAAAATCGAAAAAAAGAAAAAGTGTAAAAAACGGTCAATGGTGCCTGATAGAACTAAGCCTCCTCTTTAACGTAGTGTTTGAGATTGGCGGCGGTAAGTCCTTAATTTTAGAAAACTAAAATTCAAAATTCAGTTTAGTAAAGTTTGTACGTCATAGAACGCAAAATTTAAACCTCATTAAAATTAATAAAAAGTGTAAAAAATTAAGGAAATGAAATTTAAAAATTTGATTTGAAGCAGTTGAATAAAATTTTACTTAAAAAAATTAAAACTTAAGCAACAAAAATATTTCTTAGACAACATTAAACAGTAATTATTTAACGACACTGCAATTAACAATCTTTAATGCAATGTTGGACACAATTAAAGTGTTAAATTAAACTTTAATTAACGGATTATAAATCTTTTAAAACGGCAATTAGTAATTACATTAATTTGTACAAACGACTAATACAATAATTTAATATGGTAGAAGAATTTGATGATTAAACTCATCTGAAATTTTTTAACTGTAATTTAAATTAATAACACGAAAATTACTAATAATTTAAAACAATAATTTGATAAATAAATGGACAATATTTTCATATAAAGTTTTAATTGTAAACAAAATAAGAATTTTTTTTATCAAAATAGGTGCTTAATAACAATAATAATAATAGGTAATAGGTAATTTACCCAGAGCGTAAGAGTGCATTTTTTGGCCGAGCCAGCGTCAGCAAACTGTTGAGGCCAAAAAAGCACATTTACCAGGTGAATATTAAATTTTTCCGGAGACCAAACAAAAGTTTAATGTTTCGCTTGCCGCACCAGTTCATAAAATATTTATGTTTTTTCATCTTTAGATTTCTTAGGTAGTAAATCGAGTGCCACTGCCGTTCCCTCTTCGAGAACATCTGGAGGAGTGCAAATCTTACATTTGATGCTACTGCTTATCAAAAACGTATAAAATGTACCATGATAAATCAAAATGAAACCTTTAGTAAAATTAAACATGCGTTTCGTCACTGGTGTTTCTCGTAACGAATGTTAAGCTCTCAATATCACATATGTTACAAAAACTCATGTTTCGTTACGTGCAACACAATATTTCTTCAAATTTTGAAAAAAAAAGAGTTTAAAAAGAAATGAAACCTTTAGTGTTTTCTTTTAGCATGTCACCCTTAACCTAAAATACATGACAAATGTCACGTTTAACCTAAAATGCAATATCCCACTTCCACTTTATTTTATTTATTTTAGTGTCGTCCTTCATTTTTTTCCTTATAGTATATGACTGTTAACCTAAAATACATGACAAATGCCACGGTTAACCTAAAATGCATGACACATATTTTATTGATACCCGGCGTTGCCCGGGTTACTCAAGCCCATGTAGGTTAATTTTGCTTGTAGTTTTCATCAGCGAGATCAGTGTAAGTCAATGTAAGTCAATTTTCCGTCCTAGGGGATGCTCCGTTTAGGCGGTCATAAGTAACAAACAGACAGACAAACAATCATCTATATTAATATAGATTCAAATTGTAATCGGATGTGACGATGTTACCATGGTAACCATTTTCAAAACAAATTCAAAACATTCTTACAAATGGCCAAAATTTTACTTTTCACCACTAGGTACGAAATGTAAACCATTTTGACACTTTCTTTGATTATGAAAGATGTCACTTTATATGTCAAAATTAAAAAAAACCACTTGTATTCGACATAAATACGAATTTCGTTTGTTTTACACACTCGATAAAAGTAAAATGTGGTCGTAAAGTATTTGCCGACATAAAGGTTAGGCGGACGTAAAGTTATGATTTGAACAAGTTACGAGGATATATTGAAAAATTCTAAGCCTACTATAGAACCAAACAAAATTTCAAGGTCAAAATATTTTATTACTCAACATATTCTCCTCTTAATTGGATACATTTATTACAGCGAACCTGCAACGTCTCTAGACCTTCCAAAAAAATTTTTTTTTCTTGTTCTGCAAACCATACCTCCACAGCTTCTATTACCTCCTTGTTGGAAGAAAATGTACGACCTTTTAAACTTTTTTTCAGTTGAGGAAAGAGGTGATAGTCGGACGGAGCCAAATCGGGTGAATAAGGGGGTGTTCTAGTAATTCAAACCCTAAATCACGAATTTTTTGCATGGCAACATGAGATTTGTGTGCAGGGGCGTTGTCCTGCAAACACCAAACACCTTTGGATAGCTTTCTGCGTCTTTTTTCTTTAATATTTTCCCGTAGAGTGGTCAGTAATGTCAAATAGTAATCTCCAGTTATTGTTCTACCCTTATCCAAAAAATCAATCATGATTACTCCATGGCAATCCCAAAAAACTGAAGCAAGAACTTTTCCAGCAGATTTTTGGACACGAAACTTCTTAGGTCTTGGAGAACCAGAGTGTCGCCATTCCATCGATTGTTACTTTGTTTCTGGATTGTAGAAATGTACCCAAGTCTTATCCATAGTAACAATTCGGTTTAAGAAGTCTACATCGTTTTCAAATGGAGCACAGATCGAACGCGATGCTTCTACCCTTGCACGCTTTTGGTCAACATTCAAACATTTGGAGATCCATTTTGCAGCAATTTGTTTCATGTCCAAATTGACGTGAACCATTTGATGAACGCGTTTGTATGAAATATTCAGTACTTCAGATATCCGTTTTAGCCCAATTCGACGGTCTAATAAAATCATGTCATGAACTGCATCAATATTTTCGGGGACTGACACAGAAACTGGCCTTCCCGATCGGTCATCATTTTCAATGGAAAATGTACCTCTTCTGAAGCTTGCATTCCAATTTTTGACGGTCGCATACGAAGGACATTGATCACCAAGGGTATTAAGCATATCTTCGTAAATCTGCTTACCTCTTAACCCTTTTAAATACAGGTACTTGATGATAGCTCGATACTCCAATTTTTCGATTTTCACAATTTCGGTGGACATCTTTTTTTATTTAATTTATTGCGTGACTTTGGTTTACTTTTTTGACGTCAAACTTTACACTGACACTTCTAATAAGTTATTGTTCGTTGCTATGGTAAAGCAATATTTTGTTTATGCAAGGAACTAGTCTAGGCTAACTAGATATCAATACATCCACGTACATTTTACGTACTAACATACGGACGTAAAACCATACCAAAGAGCACATAGTTGTCATACTTTAGGGTTATGTCGACGAAACAAGTTTCTCAAGGAAATTATTACAATTTACTATATGAGAACTATACGAGAAGATAAACTTTTCTTAAATTACGTAGATATTAAAAACATCCCGACTAAAAACTTATAGATTCAAATTAACTTTTAATTTACTTAATTTTAATTAGATATAATAAACATAACAAAGACTTTTAGACTTTTTCAACCTAACTTTGATAATATGTTTAATGATAACATTTTTTCTCAAAATGTAAGAACCTGATTAAAGATGAAGAAATATTATGTGACAAATGTATCTAATGCAATAATTTTCTTTGACATTCTTGCCAGGTAAAGAATTATTCTGTATCGACTGCATTAAATCTGTTTCAAGGAAATCCAGTGATGTCCCTAAGACTTCAATATGTCCGTTTTGCGATTCAAACCTAAGTGTAAAAGTTGAGAACTTGAAAAGTTTTGCAATTCACGTTGACTTAAAATACAAGAACAAGAAGTGAGATTTTAAGAACTATATGCACATTTTTACAAACCATTCTAATGATGATCAATGGTATCGGATTTCATCTCTTAAACAGAAAGTTAAAATTTTGAAATGCGAATAGACTTGCTTCTATTAGAAATACATCATCTCCCCCAGAATGTATGAGGCCCAGATGATTCTATATTTGCATATGAACTTTCCGAAGTTGCCGATAGGTGGCGATACGTGTTACATTATTATAATATTTTAGTTTCCTGTTATTTTCACACCTAACCTAACACTCAATTTAAAATTAAAGATTAATTCAAACAAACTGAATAGTATATTCTAGTAATATTTATACAAATTTAATACTGAAAACTTAAAAAAATCTATTTTTAAATTATTGCGTTGTTCCGTCGTGTGGTAACATTACAAATGACAAAAAAAGCCAATGCATAACGCCATCTATTGGTGACTGAAGGAAATACTAACACGTATACAGAATCTACTGCTTGTATCTATAGAACGTTCTACATTCCGGGTAGATGATGTATTTCTGTTTCTATGTATTATAAATAATGGCGTTTCAAGAAATTATGAAATATCTTGGCAAAACCTTCTTGTATTTGCAGACATAGTTTTAGGTGACCTGAAAAATGATAAGAAATCTTTGATGCCTAAAGTTAAGAAGAACATATTTGAATTTACAATTTACAACAAAAGGTTTGTTGTTACATCAGAAAGAGAAAAGTTCAATGTCCATTCAAAAATTGCTTTCTTCTTTCGATGAGCTAGCTTCTTCTTTCGATGAGCTAGCTGCTTCAGATGATACGACTTTTAGAAAACCGCAACGTAACATTGACATAGTGTAGATCAATAAACTTTTCTTCTATACCACATCGCTATCGCTAATTTCCATAATTAGTCCTCTGGGGCTATAGTTAATCTCCGTACGCAACATTTGAAGATCTAGTACAGCAGCAGTAGTAGAGAATCTTCTGATGGTTATTACAAATGTTTGTAATTTACTGTTGGACGGAAAGGTTAGTAGTCAGATGGTCCCTATACTTTATGGAGCTAAATTATGTGTTTAAAAAAAAAGATGGAGACATTAAACCCATCACATTTTTAAAAACTAGCATCAAAACGTATGCTAAAAAGGCTCTAAAATTTTGCTTAAAATTGATTTCAAGAACGCTTTCAACTGTATCGAACGTAACTCACTGCTTGATGCTATTCAGATGAAGACACCCAAGCTCTATAAGTTTTTGATATCAGTGCTACTTCACCCCAAGTGGTCTATTCTCTTCAAGTAGGATTTCATGGCAAGTGGATTCCAGCAAGAAAATTCTCTTGGTCCATTGGGTTTTAGTATAACGCTTCAACAAATAATTGTTCAATCGAAATCAGAATTGAACGGTTCTTAACTATTTGTGGTAACGCAGAGCAAGTGATAAGGAATTTCAAGTTAATTATTTACAAAGCGAGAATTGAATTAAAAATCAATTCCTCCAAATGCGAATTGTACTTATTCCTAGGATGTGCCTGCTGTGATTGTGTTTCACCTTGCATACGTATTATATCAAAAGAGAATCTTACTCTCCTCGATTCCCCACTTACTAAACAAGCATTAAGAGGAACTCTCTTACTATAGCCTACTTTCTTCTCTAACATTGTCTAGGAGTTCCAAAGCTAACATACTTATTACATATTTATTCTGTGCTGGATATACCTTAACTTGATTAGAAGACTTGACAAAGGTATTAGGTTGACAATGAAAAGTATTACCAACTCTGATTTTACTGAGGAACATGGAGATTTGGGAATTTAAAGAATTTCAGATATTTCTTTACAGCATTTTTTGATTTTGCCAACACATATACTCTTTAATACAAGACATGACTAAAGTACCTTTTTACAACAATGCTAAAACTTTGTGAAAGACGTTGGTAGATTCTATGACACCTTTAATTTCCTCGATACAGAAGAACTAGGATAATTTGATAAGAAAATCCTAAAGAAGAATTCAAAACCTACTAACTAGTGAACAATAATTTTCTTGTTTTCCGCATACCATAAATCAACGGTTCCCTTCTGTCGTTAACAGTGCGTCATGTTAAGCTTCATCAGAAACTTCTTTTGCTTCTTAATTGTATAGCTAACATTTTTTCAGTTGTCACCCTGACCATGAAGGAATACATGTTGCAGTTCATTCTGAAGATCTTCCTTTTCTTTCATTTCGAAAAGAACTGCCCAAACTAAAACAACTGTGGCTATCATTAAACAGGTCTCAAAATCATCAAAACTTGTTCTACAAAGGATCTCTTTCTTCAGCCTTTAAGAAAGATTGTGAGTTTAGAACCAGACCAGAATGTTAAAAAGAAATATTTTTCTTTTAAGGAGAGAATAGAATACAAAGTCTCTGGTAACGATGTTAAAGGTGCCGTTATGCTACTTTCTTTGTTTGAAACGCGGATCTCTTTTGATCTGATGCTGGAAAAGCATCTTCAATCTTTAAGGAATTCCCTCGGGACATTGAAATCCCTTCTATTTTTATCGATGAGATTCGGAACATGATTAATTCATACGCAAATGGAAAACCTTTAAGCTTAGTTGTCCTTTTTCCAAAAAATTTGAAGAACTTAACGAGTAAGGAATTAGTAGACTCTGGTCAAAACCTTTTAACGGCTATCAAAAAGCTAGTTTATCTGATGTTTTTCTAAGTTGTGAATGATGCAATGTCTCAAGTGTTGTATGATGCTAATCTATTTGTTTTTAATAAGAAGGATGGTAGAGTTTGTCCAATTGCTATTGGGTGTTTCTTCCGTCAACTAACCTATAAAGTTCTTTTCAAAATTGGATCTGAACGTATAGGTTCTTATTTGAAACCTCATTAACTAAGATTTGCTACTACAGCAGATTGCGAAGCCTTAGTTCATACAGCACGGTTTCATTCAGGATGATGCTTTAACTTCTACAGATCTTCTTAAAGTGGATTTTAAGAACGCTTTCAACACCCTCGAGAGAGATTCTTTCTTTAATAAAATTATTGATTTTTTCTCCAAAGTCGATTTGTTTGTAAGACAAAACTACTTTCGTCTCGCTTTCCTGACTTTAGGAGAGGAGATCTTCAAGTTATTCATCAACTTTTTTCTAACTTTAATGCGTGATACGTTGTTGAGGACCTCTTGGCCAAGATCCCCAGAATGTTTTAGATGATTTTAAGGCTTTAATAGATAGTTGCAATTTGTTAGGACTGGAGATAAATCCTTCAAAATATGAGATTTTTTACTACATTAAAAGTTTCTGATTTTATTCAAGGCCTCTTCTGCTATCATAGTAATGAAGAACGATCTGACTCACTTAGAATCCCCCTTATAACCCTCTTCAACCGAGAATACTTTTCACAAGAAAATTGATGACCTTTATCTGATGATTTCAAACTTGGATGGACTACGGATAATTTGCGGACACGTATAACGCTTCGATTCAGTATTTACTTTGGATTCACTTTCATTTACTTAGAGAAGTTCAACTAAATAACACTTCATTTTTGTAATCGAAATGAATTCAGTACTGTTGTGAAATGAAATAAAATTTTTCCTTTTCAAATATAAAACAAAAAAAAATTTTTCTTCATCTTTTAATCACCAAACGAAATGTTACATAAAACAAAGCCATCTGGTGGCGAAACGGAGTTTGCCGGGTTTGCTAGTTTTTAATATAACTTTAACATTACAGTCACATACTTCTTACATCTATGGTAACTGCGATATTCAATTTTCTGTTTTAAAAAACTTTTAAATTAATAATTAAATTTTTAAATACCAAGATAAAATCACCTTAAAATTGACTAAAAAATTCAAATATGTAATAATATACAGGGGGTTTAGTTAGAAAAGGTAGCTCTTATATCACATATGAGAATTACATTTGAAAATATTTTGTTGTAGCTTTTAGAGTAGTCCTACATCACGTCAAAGCAATGAATTTTAAAAATGTGCGCATATAAACCCACCATCTCCCTCTCACACACTTATGGCCCACCCTGTATACTTAGGTTTAGAAGCCATAATTTACCTTTTCTTCTGATATAATCGTTCATAAATATTACTAATGTAAAATAACTAAGTGCCTCACCACTACTAACTATAATCATTATATAACTTGCAAATTTCGAATTTGCTATTCAATCCTAATATTTTAGTTAATGCAAAATTAATCTTAAAACAATATTAAACATTTGCCCTACATATTTTTTTTTTTTAAATTCAACTGAAGAAAATATAGTGTTTTTACTGTAACTTATGCTTATACTAAACCAAACAATGTCTTCTGTTGCCTATACACCCGGCGTTTATTCATAAGGATCATTTAGAATTGTATATATATTATTTAAATTATTTCTACATAACTTAAAAAGAATTACGCTCATTAAAATATGAGAAAAAGTGAATTATTTAATCTCGCGATTGGAGTCAATCCCACTCTATTTCTGCAACATTATTATTAATAATTAAAAATTATGTACATAATTGCAGAATTAAAAAAAGGGTAATATTGTTAAAAAGTTTGAAGAATTTGATTCAAAAAACGCTACAAGGTTTTGAAAATGGTGTCCTGAAAGAAAGGTACAAATTTTAACAAAGACGCTTTGGTGGTACTTTTTTATTAAGGCGACAAAAGAAGATGCTGCATCAATATTAAAAACCGTACTTAAAGTAAAACATAATATTGATATAACTAAGACCCTGAAATTTATGACTTTTGATTTATATAAAAAGAAAAATTTAGAAACATAAATGTAATAGATACTAAATGTAATAAAACATTTAAGTTTCTTGAGGGGAGCAGCCCGTCCAAATCATTGGCGCTTTTCCTTTGAATAGCGAAGCTTATTCTTTGAATTAAAATGATAGTGATCTAATCTCCTCAGTAGAAAAAAACATTCGTCGACAAAATCATAAATGAAAGTTTGGGCATCTCAACGGGAGTTTGAACTGTCACCTATATCAGCGAAATAGCCTTGATTCATAATGTCCATGAATATGGCAAACTTTTTTCTGGCAGTCTGATCAGCAGCGTAACCAGGTTTTTTAACGATCAATGAAGATGGCTTGGGGCTAGAATATCAGCGCAAGCTGCGCCCCAAGCAATGTTTTGGCGTTTAGTCCAAGCAATTAAGAAAATCTCATCAGGAATATTATAAAGTTCCTAGTGTTGAGAATGACGGCCAAAATTTCTTGTACACCTCAGATCATGAATTCCATTCTTATTGACTATTATTCTGCAAACACAAGTTTGAGGTTCACAAAGATTTAAACCAAAACAAAAACTTACTTTTATTTGAAAACAGTCATTATTCTAGAGGGTTCCAAGTCTTTTGCGGGAATTAGAATTAGAGACACAAACCGCATTCAAACGAACCTTGTGAAAGTTGGAAGTAAGATGCAGGTTCCTAATAAAATGATTACAACTCAGGGCATCCCAACTTCTATGAGGTATTAAACTTGAATCTGGATAATTTGGAACAAAGTTACACCAAGCATGTAAATAACACCTGTAATACCAATTGACAGTGAAAAGGTCGTTTCAAAAAGCAGGAACATAAGACAAATGACCAAACCACCAATAGCTGATACTGAAGATAAGAAGACTGCCATAAAGAGATCCTGATTCCTTTTGATGCCATCCCCTAAATTTAACGGCAAAACAGCAAATGTAGTCCATCCAAGTTTGAAATCATCAGATAAAGGTCATCAATTTTCTTGTGAAAAGTATTTTTGGTTGAAGGGGGTTATAAGGGGGATTCTAAGTGAGTCAGATCATTCTTCATTACTTTGATAGCAGAAGAGAGCTTGAATAAAATCAGAAACTTTCAATGTAGTAAAAAAATCTCATATTTTGAAGGATTTATCTCCAGTCCTAACAAATTGCAACTATCTATTAAAGCCTTGAAATCATCTAAAACATTCTGGGGATCTTGGCCAAGAGGTCCTCAACAAGGTATCACGCATTAAAGTTAGAAAAAAGTTGATGAATAACTAGAAGATCTCCTCTCCTAAAGTCAGGAAGGAGAGACGAAAGTAGTTTTGTCTTACAAACAAATCGACTTTGGTTTTATATTTGAAAAGGAAAAATTTTATTTCATTTCACAACAGTACTGAATTCATTTCGATTACAAAAATGAAGTGTTATTTAGTTGAACTTCTCTAAGTAAATGAAAGTGAATCCAAAGTAAATACTGAATCGAAGCGTTATACGTGTCCGCAAATTATCCGTTTCATTGAAGTGCACTTTGGTAAACCACATTTTTTGTTTTTTGGTCTGACGTTAACACAAACAAAGCGGATGGTTTCCCAACTCGTAAACACGCAACGTATAACTGCCCATGTGAAAAAGAATGATTTTCTAAATTTATCCTGCAAACACTAAACGATTGGCCTTGCGACTTGTTAATTGTCATTGCGACGCACCGGCGCCATCTACTTAAAATATTGGTTTGTAGTACATGCTATGTATCAGAGATGGCGCTGTATGTGAAAAAAGATTTTCCCGCTTTTCTGTTGACATTTTTCCTGAATTTTCTTTGCTATAAACCTCACGGAGCCCGAGACCTTTCCAACGAATGCAAAACCGTGAAAATCGGTTCGTGCATTCTAGAGTTATAGCGTCAGGAAGGAAAACCCGACTTATTTTTATGTAGTAGAAAAGATAATATGTTTTGCCGGTTGCGGATAAATCCTGTTGGACATCTTTACGACCAATACTACTTTGTTGATCAATCACTATAACGATTTCGAAACGTGTCATTTTTTCTTTTTGAGTTTCTGGTAGATTTGATTTATTTCATAATTTGTTACAGTTTCTTCAATTTCCTTTCATAGAAAAAGATCAGTTCCTCTTTTCCCAAACCTTTATTTTATCATTCCCTTAACAACATTTGAAAAATCTGCAAAGTACTTAGGCATTCACTTACACAATACACTTTCTATTTCAAACATGAGTATGGAATCTTGTGCTATCTCTCTTGATTCTTGAAATCAAAAATTGGAATTTAAATTAACCAAATCATGCGTTTGGTAGTTTTATTATGCTTATGCTTATGTCTTCAATAAAAATTTTATTTGTAATTTAAAATTAACAAATATATTCAACCATACAATAAAAAGAAACTTAAATAAATAAAACTCACAGTGTAATTCAAACCTTTTTTCGTTTTTCATCCAATATTTATTCTCATTTTCTTCATTACCTAGTCTAAACCTAGCTATCATCTATTTTTTATAAGTTAGGTTAAGTACAATTAAAAACATTTAAATTCTTTCTACTGTTATATCTACCTATCCCATATATTGTATCTTCTTTCCCTGATCCTTATTCATCTTTTCTGTATCTGATTATCTTTGTCCTTCTTTCTTATTTCTTCTTCCACCCTTCTTCCTTATCTTTTTAACTTTCTTACTTCTTCTCTCACGTTTACTTTTAAAGAAGAGGAGGTTTTCTTTAAAAGTATGCTTTTTATTCTTCTTCTCCATGATTTATTTTTTTAAATTCTATCTCTTTCCAACATTTATATAAAATTTTCTATTTTCCATTCTTTCCTCAAATCATACTGCTCTTTTTCCTGCTCCTACTCTTATTTTCTCGAGTTTTATTTCTCCTTTTCATTTTCAATAACTTTCCTGTATCCTTTCCATTCTTTTCCATTCTTTCCACCCACAAATTTCTGCCCCGTACATCTTCACACAACCAATTTCTCTTTTTTATATCTTTCACCAAAATACATTCTTCCAGCCCCATATTTGCCTTAATATTTTACTTCCCTGTCTTCTCGATGAATTCGAC
This sequence comes from Abscondita cerata, assembly GCA_030710515.1. Lineage (NCBI taxonomy): Eukaryota > Metazoa > Arthropoda > Insecta > Coleoptera > Lampyridae > Abscondita > Abscondita cerata. Next base: position 179,885 of record JALBCR010003509.1, on the reverse strand, counting down.
AGGATTTGGATTGGTCTTTTCACCGAATAGATGTCTATAAAAAGCTGATCTATTTATTGTGCTGAGTCACCGCAAACTAAATTTGCAAAATGTATATTCACCATTCGTCGTTTAAATAAGGAACCTGTTATATGATAATAGATCTGCAAGGGTAAAACAGAATTATAGATAATTTTATACTGAAGTGTTTGTACTGCCATGTGGCTGGCAAAACTACCTCCACCCATTAAAAAAATAAACACACTCACTTCTGGTAAACTTCTGGTTGCTTTTGGCAATTGACCAACATATTTTACACCATGTCAATTGAAACCTGTCAATGTATATTAAACCAGTCATATCGTGGTAAAAATTAATTGTTCTCTTGATCGTAGGAATACAATTATATTAAATAACTCTTGTTGAACCAAATGACGTCATTCGAAAGCAAGCACGAATAAAAAAATGTAAAGAATTTGACTTATTTCCAGGAACAGTACCAAATGCGCCAATTGCCACGGGCGCAATAAAATTCAAAGGCTTCATCTTTAAATAAATGTGTTGCAATGTAGGCACACAACGTTCATTGGTCTAACAGCAATTGTTGTAAATTGTAATCAATTGTCATGCTATAATTGAATGCAGCTCTAGGGGGTTTAAACCTAACATTTCGCGTTGCTCGTAAGTTTGACTTGCTTGCACATTTTTTTGAATTACAAGATTCTTAGTTCTTCGACCTAAGTTAGATGGTCTAATTGGCAGCATCTTGAAGAATTAAAATTCAAGTGTAAATAAAAAATTAAGTCTCTTATACTGCCGTGTTAAATCAAATGAGCGTATATGACTTTTCGAAGTTTTCGAGGAAAAGAGGTTTTATACTAACATCATGACAAAAATTGCAATTACCACTTCTTTTAATGCATTTCACGTAATAGTATAATAAAATTTGGATTTTTTTCTTAAAAGAATAATATATTATGCTATTTCAGATAACATAAGACAAAACATGTCAGATAGGGCGTATTGAGTTAACACGGCAGTACAGTAAGTTTCACTATACAGCTTAAGTAAAGCTTAAGCTTAAATAATGCTTCAAATCTTAGATGCAATTGTTAAAACCACAGTAATGGTTGCTTTTAAACATTTTTTAAATTTATAACAATCGGTTAACCGGTAATAAATGAAACAATAAATTGATGAACCGGTTAACGCTTTAGCGGTTCAGCAGTTCAACACTTTATCGGTTTATCGCTTCATTAATTGAATTAACTAGTTTTTTATTAAAAAATGATCTGTAATCGATTAACTGGTAACCGACGAACCGATGAAGTACTAAATTGCTGAACCACTGAAGTGGTTTATCGGTTAATCGATTATTATATACGTTACAAATCATTTTCAAATAAAAATTTGTTAAATCAAAAAATAAACCGATAGCGATAAAGCGCTGAATCGTCCAACCTATACACCTATAAACCCCTTAACCGATCAACTACTTCAGCGGTTTAGCAGTTCAGCACTTCAGCATTTCATAGGTTCATCGGTTACCAATTAATCGATTATTATAAACGTTACAAATCAGCCATTTTCATATAAAAACTTGTTCAATCAATAAATAAACCGATGAAACCTTAAACTAATAAACCGGTTAAGTAGGTAACCGGTTTATCGGTTTATCGTTAGCCGAATTTAATTACCTGACAAAATGTAATTGTGTGTATGAAATATACTTCCTAATGTATGGCTTTTTGAGGGCACCCTGCATATGTTTCAATTAAAGGAATTGAGTTCAAAACGTTAAGGGAAATTGTTAAAATGTCCCTGTATGTTGGTATTGTGACGTAGATACAAGGAAAGATATAGATACAAAAAATGGGTTAGAAAGAGACGGATGTATTAAGAAGGTTTTATGGCAGAGGTGAAGAGATGAGATTTCAGAACACGCTATTTATATCTATTGGTCATGTCGATGAAACTAAACATCCATTTTTACCACATTACGATGAACTAATCCAATGACCAAACAAACTCTTAAAAAACTCAAACTTGGCGGAATAAATTTTTTTTTTAATTTTTGTTTTCGTAAGAACCTTCTATAAAGTATTAGAAAACTTAAAAAAATATGAATAAAATCGGTTAAGTCGTTCTCAAGTTATGGCGTGACAAATTGATCAATTAATTGAAAACTTTTTATAGTCAGACATCTTTCTAAATTTAAGCAATGCTGCTGCAGTACATTTCTATTTTTCGAATTTTTTTCTGAATTGTCTCAGATGGCTTGGTAAACAGTGCATTTGATGGAAGGTAACCTTCTCTAGTAGCTTGTTATTAGAAAATAGTTCAAATTTCTTTGAGCGCCAATCGCTTTCTATGATGCCACTTTGAGAAACTTGGCCATTGTGTTAAACAAACTGGTTAAAAAACAATTTGAATTATTGATACTAAAAGATCTTCTGAGATTGGACCGAAATGGTAATCTCGTCCACTACCGTAAAGTGTTTTATTGGGGCTTTTAATTTTCGTTTGTTTCAAGTTTCTGGCCTTGGTGAAGCATCTTACGATACTATTTCGACACGGTTCAACCTTAGAAGATGGTTTTGTTTCAATAATAACTTTAGTAGTAGAAGTCTCAATTTTTACATTAATCTGTTTAGTGTTGTACCAGACTTTCACAGAGGAAAAAATTTCCTGTTTTTGTTTTGTCACAAAATTTCTTTTCTGATGATTTGTTTTGCTTGTTTTTCAAACCCCTAAAACCTAAATTATTTTTATTTAACTTAAACTGTTCTCGAGATATCTTTTTTTCAAAATTTGAAAAATTTTCTTTTCGGAATTTTTGGAAATAACTGTGGATTTCATTGGTAGATACTACTAACAGGAGATGGTCCTTAAACTAATATAGTCACATTTTATGACCACCGGGAAGTCCTGACCTAACAATAATTGACTTTTTTTTGTGGGGTCGTTCAAAACAAATTGTCTGCAGTGAACCACTAAAGATACAAAAAGAAATGGCTTTATTTGAACAGAAGAGTTTATTTCGTTTTACCAATATTTGTTATATTTATTACTTGACCCCAATATTTTTTGGGAAGGAAATCACCAAAAGTGAAATTTTTTGAGAAAACAAAAATAAGAATAAATCAATATGAGCGACAAACTAAAAGTTTCGTACCGCCTACATTATAAATTGTAGATAGTCGATAGTAGTGCCATCTATTAACCATGAAATAAAATTCTTTTGGTGCAACTATGTATCTCAATTTGCTATAATTGTAAAAATCGACAATAAGGAAATTTTTTATTGTACTAGTCACGTATTGTAACTAAATGCAAACAGTAATGCTCGTAAAAATTTTTATTTATCACCGTTCTCAGAATGTTAAACACGTAAATGTTACAATAAAATATTTCTTCAAATGCAAGTGTAAACGTAACCAATTACCTTAAATTGATAGCATTCCTTTCTTCGAGGTAATCAACGTGATCAATCCCATTTTAAGATCAAAATGAATTGACAAAAAAAAGCAAGTCAAAAATTAAGTCAAGGTATTTGGCGTTCTCCAAGTCGATGACCCGAAGTTGATTACCTTTAAATAATTTCTTGTGAAATATAATGCAATTCAAACTTTATTATATAGAATGTTGTTACTTTGTAGAAAAGAGATTACTATAACGTTAAATAAATGAACTGTTTTTAAGGAAGACATGCACAAGATGGTCATTTTATAATGTAAGGTAGGTACCAAAAAGGTTCAACAATTTAGATATGGGTAATTAACACTTCGCTAATCTTTGTCAATATTATATTAATGGAAACATGTACAAACTTAATGATTTAGTAAAAGGAAAGTGTTCAACAAATATTTGATGTTTATTAACAATTCTTCAACACGTGTGTTTACAAATTAGTTTAATACGCGTACTAAGTTTTAACAAAAAAAATGTTGGTGCTTCTATATTTATTAGACATTTTTTTCTAATTATTGTTACATAAGTAGAGTATTTGATTTTGTAGAAAACACACTGAAAGTTATTTTGGAGTTTTTGAAATGATCACCAGATGGCGTAATTACAATATTTAATTTTTAAAATCCGTTTTCTGCAAAATTTTGTTGTAATACGATAAAGTTGAGACAATTCACACCTTTTTTGTTGTATGCTTTTTGCTGTTTTACTCTATCGGAGTGATGTGATTGTTTACCTTGCCACCAGATGGCGTTTTCTGACATTATCGCAAAAAAATAATAAATACAACAATATGACTTATTTTGTTATTTATTTTGATTACTTTTTTACAATTCAATGAATGAAAAAAAGAAAAAATTAAGATTTGAAGAGGGTGCGATAAACAAAAAACAAAAGCAAATAAAATTATAAAAAACAGTTTGGTATAAAAAAGGGACGGTAGAAAAAATCGAGATACTTAGAAAGAAAAGGTTCCAAATATACCGGGTGCGTGCACGGGCGATATCTAGGAAAATATTGAGTTCAGAAAAAAACTTTCTTAATAAAAGTTGTGCTGATCGATGAGCCTCACATTTTAAAATTATCGTCGTTTATACAGGGTGTTCCTTAAAAACGCGACATACTAAAGTTGTTTTTTTTTTAAATAAAACTACTCATTTCTATGAAACATTCTGTATAAACGAAAATAAATTTAAAATGTGCAGCTCATTAATATGCACAACTTTCATTAAGAAGTGTTTTTCTAAACCAAGTATTTTTGGAGATATCGCCCGTGCACGCCCTAATAGCCCAGCCTGTATATTAATGAAGACATGCCACAAAAAATAAGATTTGGAACTAAAAAAATTAAAGAAAAGAAAAATATTAAAGTAAGAAATGTAAAAATCTTCGCAGCGAACAAAAAATAATATGGTACAGAGATGAAAACAAAGAGAAGAAAAAAGACAACAAAACGACAACCTGGCGAAGAATCATAATAATAAGATAAGTAATAATCGACAACTAAAAATAGCTTTTTGAAATTGGCAAAAATTTTGAAGGTATGTAGAGGGTTTCGATGTGGTGAGTCTAACGGAAACATGGTCGGAAAAGAAAGATTGGAAGAAATGGCAAGATAATTGAGTGGAAAGTTCAGTTTGCAAGTAACACACAGAGATAAAGAAAAAATAGAATAAAACAAAGAGAGAGATATTTACAAAATAATGACAATATATAGGCAAGATGAATTAGTAATGGAAGAAGGGAGGAAGACAGTAACAGTGGAAGAAGATTTTAATGCAAGAATAGTGGAAAAAAGAGGAATGTTGATAAATGATAAAGAAAGAAAAAAAACGCATAGATAAGGCGGTAAATAAAAGTTATACAATATAAAACCGAAATGTAGAAGAATGAGATAAGGAGAAATTTACGTATGTAGGAGATAGAGAGAAGTCTGTATTACCCGGTATTAAAATGAAAAAGAGTTTTGGGACGAAATAATAAGTTTTAAATAAGAGGCAGATAAGAATCGCACCCACCGTTAAAGTTAAAAGAAAATATTTAAAAAAAGAGGAAGATGGAAAAGTATAGATGAAAACAAAATATGGAGGGAAGATAGTATTAAAAATATTAGGAACAGATGGAAGATGAGAAGTGAGAAAGAGATGGTTTAGAGGAAAGAATACAGGAAATGAAAGAAATGGAAAAACCTGCCGAACAAAGAACGTATTAGAATGATGTCTTTTATGAAAAATTTTATTTAGTCTACACTTAACGGATGTTTACTATTTGTTCACTTTCACATTTTGACGTTTATTGCTAGTTAGAAGCAAAAGAACATCTAAGAAAATTAGAGCAGAACTCAAAAATCGAGATTTGTGAGCCATCCCAATATAACCAACGAGGATAGATGGTGGATTAAGGAATGTAGAGTTGCAAAGCAGGAGATGAAAAAAGAAAAAAAAATGGAAATAAGAAGAACAGATATATAAGAGTACCTACAGAAACTAAATAAGTAAGCTTCCAACAAAAACTATTTATTGTTGATCATACTCTTAGGTGGAGGTGGGGTGAACAAAAACAACCAGTTGGTTGCAGTTGACGGTCAACTCAGTCTTGTAGATAACCTTAATAAAATCCACATAATAGTGGGCGAAACGTAGGCAACTGCAATCAACTTTTTCTTCACCCCATCTCCACCCAGATAGACACACTCAACAAAACTAAACAAAAAATTATAAAAATATATGTGACAGAATTAAGAAGAAATATCAGACAAACTCAGAGAAAAAAAAAGTAAAAATGAAGGAGATATATAAAAGTGAAGAAATAAAAAAAGTAAGAAAGAAATGAAAGAAATAAATTTAAGAGATAGGAAGGAACAGTGTAAACTAGAGTTAGATGAAAAAGAAAACAGAGGGGTAGAGAAAAATTAGCAGAGGCTAATAAAAATAGAAACGGGTGTTAAAATAACAATAGAAGAAGTAACAAAAGGACTCAAAAAATCAAATAAAAAAAGCGACGGGGACAAATGAAATACAGTTACGACAATGCACAATGCTCAGTTAAACGAAATGGAAAGAAAATAGAAGATCAAGTGTGAGTATAGGTTAAATGGTTTTCGGAAAAGATATAGAAAGAAGAATATGGATTCTTGACAAGTTGGTGAAAAGTGTAATGTTGTATGAAACAGAAGTATGACGGTGGAAGGAGTAGAGTCAGCTAGTTGATACAAAAAATATCGAAAATGATTTAAGAAAAGCTTGAAATTAAAAATTAAATGTAATAACAGAGAAGAGATCAATGATATTTGAAGATGGCATAAGAAAGAAAGTGACGTCTAAGCAGCTACAGATGTGCTTTAAGGATAATAGATATAAAAGAAAACAAAGATAAGGGTAAAAGAAAGTAGAAGCAGACAAAAACTGCTCCTCGTGTTTTGAGTGTAAAAGATTTAAGTACTCCTTCTAACACAAAGCTCGTGTATATTGATCACATTGCGAGTATATGTGAAATAGCTGTTGAAGCAGTCTAGTGTAATTCTTCGTGTATAAGACACAATTAATAAGCTTGAGAGGATTTGACATAAGTTTCTAAGAGAATTAATCCCCTTTAGAAAATAGAAACTCCGCCTGCAGCATTTCACTAAGTGGATTGAGTTGAGGCATATGGGCCTGCCACTCTTTACTCGTAGAAATTAAAGTTGCAAAAAAACCCAAAGCCAAGCCTCGGACTTCGGACGGAAACACAAGACGACGACTAAGACGCGAAAAGGTAATAAACTTTACAACATGGAATATTCGTGGAATGAGAGGAAAATTGGAGGATATTGTTCAAGGGATAGAGCAAATGGAAGCGGATGTAGTGGTCCTAACCGAAACAAAAAAAAAGGTAAAGGAATAGAAGAAGTAGGACATTTTATACACATTTTCAGTGAAGTACCAAAATACGAACGCTCCAGTAGAGGTGTATCAATATTAATAAATAAAAAGTATAAAAACAAAATATCACAATGGGAAGCCGTTAATACAAATATTGTAACTGTAAATATGAACTATAAAGGAAACAGATTAACTATAATTGGAGTATACGGGATAAGTGAAGACTCAACTGTTGTAGATAAAGATAACCATTTTATAACACTAAACGATACAATAAACTCTTTAGGAGATCAACGAGAAATAATGATGATGGGTGATATAAACGGAAGAACCGGAAGAAAACTTAGAAATCAAACAGTAGGAAGTTTTGGTGAAAATACAGTAAACGATAACGGACTAAGACTTATACACTTATGTAAGAACTACAAGTTTAAAAAACCACCAACACATTCATAAATTTACTTGGCACCAAGATACGAGACAACTCCGTTCAATTATAGATTATATCATAATTAAACAACAAACAAAGATGACAGTCCACGATGTCAGAGTATACAGGGGAATGGAGTGTGGTTCAGATCACTATCTAGTAAATTCAAAAATAGAAATCCCAATCAACTATAATATAAAACACAAACAGGAAAACCTGTGTAGCACAGAGGAACAAATAAATACACCGAAGTATAAAATCAATCTATTGGAACAAGAGAGCATACAAAAACTGTATAAAACAAGATTGGAACAAAAATTGGATGTTACATTCAAACCTGACAACGCCGAAGACCTTTACCAACATATTATAACAGCTATTACGGGAGCAGCACAGGAAGTACTAGGGAAAGTACAAACTGACAAAAACGGAATCTAAATAATATAGCATAGCTAGAAAAACAAAAGGAACTTAAACACAAACAATATAAAAAATGTATTACATCAAACTCTCAACAAGACAGAGAAAATTACAAACGGGAACTAGCAACATTTAAAAGATTAATCTTAGAAGAAAAAACAGAAGCTGGGACACAAAAATGCTTAGAAATCGAAATGTATTTAGGACGAACAAGATCATCTGAAGCGTAGAAATTTATAAAAACATTAAGAACTGAGAACACACAAAGATCAACATCATCCTTAATTAGTATAAAAGAATGGGAGGATCAGTACAAGAAAGAACTAACAGAAGATAGACAAGAATATGTAATACAATCTCCGGTGGCGTACTAGATAGAGGGTGAACCAATTGAGATGGATACGACATTAGTAAAAAAAACAATAGACAACATGAAAAACAAAAAAGCAAGTTTCTCAACGGCAACATGTTGACCCCCGAGTGGGCAACTTTTTCCAAACTTAACCGACTCTGTATCTCTCACGGTTTCCGAGATCCCCATGCTGTTCATCCTTATCTTGGACACACTGTATATATATATTAAGTTTTTTCGACATCTAGTGTCGACTCGTGAAAGCGTTCACGTACGTAAATGTTAGTAACTTTGTCGACAGGTATGTAAATCGACTATGTAGCTGCTTTACATATCTGTCGGCAAAGTTACTAATATATATATATATATATATATATATATATATATATATATATATATATATACAGTGTGTCCAAAATTCGATGCTCACCATTGGTATTTTGGAAACGGTAAGAGTTACAGGGTCGGTTAAATAGAACAATATGGAGGTATTTATCTTACCTCTTCAGACCTTCTCTTGTTTTTCCAAAGAAATGCGTTGCCTACTAGATATTGCAAAAAAGTGAAAATCGGCATTTTCTTTAAACTTGCGTAGAATCCACACTATTTATCCTATCAAAAATATGTAAATATAAAAGTTGTAGACATTTAGATATTGAATAATATGCGTCATTAAAATATTTTTTTGCTTGCATCAGTAGCGAAATATGACCCAAAGTTGCATTTTTTAAATGGAAATGATAATTTATTTTTATACAGTTGAATTACTTGATTTTTTTCCTTTTCAACGATATAAGGTTCGAGCTATTTATCTTGTGTACTTTAGAAGATATAAAGAAAAATCGTTTTTGAGATCTGTAGATGTATTTTAAAGCACATCACACTATCCATGATTGCAAATTTTTAAGAAACAAACAACTGCACATCAAATCTGTCAATAATATTGTTACAGTAGTATCGTGTCAGAACTTGTAGTTGTTGTAGTAAGCTATTCATATTCAAAATTGATGATGCAGTTTTCAAACCATGAAAAAACGGACATGTTTGTTGTCTACATAAGATGCCATCGTAATTCAACTGCGGCAGCAAATGAATATCACAACTTATACCCCGAAAGAAGGCAACCTCACAGAACTTTGTTTTCCCGACTCGAGCAAAATCTTCGACAAGGTGGATCCTTCACCGCCATTCGTCCTACAACCTATCAAAAAGACAATGAGGATGCTGAAATAGCTGTTCTAGCCGCTGTTAATGTTGAGCCTTCCGTTTCAGTAAGAAAAATTTCGAATGACAGTGGTATGGCAAGAAGTTCAGTACATTATGTTTTAAAAAGAAGAAATTTCATCCTTATAAGCCAATGATATGCCATCATATCAAAGAGAATGATTATGCTCGAAGAGTTACATTTTGTAGATGGTACCTGGATGAAGTTACAAACGATAATTCTTTTTCTAAAAAATTCTTTGGAGCGATGAAAGTAGATTCACAAACAACGGCATTTACAATCGGCATAATTATCATTATTGGAATAATGAAAATCCGAAAATAGTTCGAGAATCGCGTTTCCAAGAACGATTCGGATTTAACGTGTGGTGCGGTATTTTGGGAAATCGTTTGATAGGTCCATTTATTTATAATCAAACGCTTAATTCGACTAGATATCTTCAACTGCTGCAAGCCGAAGTCGAAGATGCATTGGACGAGCTACCTATTCAAGAAGAAAGAAGTATTTTGTTTCAGCAAGACGGCGCCCCGGCCCATAATTCCAGGATCGTCACTGAATATTTATCAGCAAGATTTGGAAACCGTTGGATTGGAACAAACGGTCCCATACGTTGGCCTGCGCGATCACCAGATTTGTCCATACTAGATTTTTCCTGTGGGGACACATAAAAATTTAGTATACGTTGTCAATTATGAGAACGTTAATGATTTGCAGCAGAGCGTCATGCAGGCCTTTAATTCAGTTAGCGTCCGTCAATTAATGAATTGCCGAATAAATATTGAAAAACGCTATACAAAATGTTTAGAAGTCAATGGCCGCACTATTGAGAATCTTTTATAGGAAAACTCATTCGTTTTACGATGTTATCCACCCGTTATGTTTTTGTTATTATTGCTTACAACTTGGTAACATTATAAATCTGCCTCAAAAATGATTTTTCTTTATATCTTCTAAAGTACACAAGATAAATAGCTCGAACCTTATATCGTTGAAAAGGAAAAAATCAAGTAATTCAACTGTATAAAAATAAATTATCATTTCCATTTAAAAAAATGCAACTTTGGGTCATATTTCGCTACTGATGCAAGCAAAAAAATATTTTAATGACGCATATTATTCAATATCTAAATGTCTACAACTTTTATATTTACATATTTTTGATAGGATAAATAGTGTGGATTCTACGCAAGTTTAAAGAAAATGCCGATTTTCACTTTTTTGCAATATCTAGTAGGCAACGCATTTCTTTGGAAAAACAAGAGAAGGTCTGAAGAGGTAAGATAAATACCTCCATATTGTTCCATTTAACCGACCCTGTAACTCTTACCGTTTCCAAAATACCAATGGTGAGGATCGAATTTTGGACACTATATATATATATATATATATATACAGGGTGTCTCAGATAAGGGTGGCAATATTTCAAGGGTACATAGAGAAACTCCAGATTAGAGATTTGAGATAATAAATCTATGTCCGGAAATGCGTTGCTTCCGATATACAGGGCCTTGAAAAAATTCAAAAATTAATATGTTTTGTCTGTATTTTGAAAACGCGTTGATCGATTTTCTTAAAATTTCCAGAGTATGTCAAGCAAAGTATTGGTCATATTTATGTGCCAATCCGACTCTTCTAAAAATTTCCAGGACCGGACTTTCGGTTTTTCTCACTTAGTTTTAAGAGAAAAATGTAGCACGCCACTGGTTTTTCCAAATATTGGAATCATTTTTCACATTCCCAATCAATTTGGAAAAGAAACGCTCTCTTGTTTTTTTCTTCTCCGACGCGTCGTTTCCGCAAAAAAATAAAATCCATTTGGATGTCTTTCAAAGAGCTCATTATCGAAAAACTTCAGGTGACAATAAAAACGTAGTGAACAATGAATATTGTCATGGCGACAACGAAAACAAAATTAATACCGCAACTGGCAAGAGGTTTGAGTATTGTTGTCTTCACCTGAACTTCAAAAAACACTTGACTACCATATTAATTTTTGAATTTTTTCAAGGCCCTGTATATCGGAAGCAACGCATTTCCGGACATAGATTTATTATCTCAAATCTCTAATCTGGAGTTTCTCTATGTACCCTTGAAATATTGCCACCGTTATCTGAGACACCCTGTATATATGTTAACGGCCAAACCCGAATTCAGGCCAAACTAGTTTGTCCTAGGCCAAACCGGTTTATCCTACGCGTATCAGGATATACTAATTTAGCCCAGGACAATCTAGTTTGGCCTAAATACTTTAGGCTTTACTAGTTTGGCCTAGGCCGAATTATTATTAAAATAAATTTTAATCGTTAAAAATTAAAAAGCAATCAATGAGAGGAACATTATTTATTCAAACATAATCTACTTAATTATAAAATGCAGTACCTATTAATTAGAAGTGACACAACACTTGTACAAAACTATAAAATAAAAATAAACTAATCAGTACTTCTCAGTTTTAAAGGTTAAATATTTCGAAAATATTTACGAAAATTCAAATGAAATAGTGAAAACAATGTTTAAAGTCAAAATAAAATTAAAAATTAACTTATTTGCCCTTCTTTGTGTAACATACAAAAAAATGTAATCTTTTATTTATTTTTACATGGTGTACTACGGTGACATTTCGAATTACACAAAATCATTTTCTTTTTACACTGGCACCTATTTGTAGCACAGTTTTTGGTACAGGTGCACCTCATAAAACCTTGTCCTGTTCCAACTGAATGTTTGGTAGCTGCAGTCCTTAGTGAGATTTGAACATTCTTATTGACATCACTTTCTTGAAGAAATTTTTGAGTACAAAGGTCGAATTCAGTTCTGTAATAAACAAATATTCTATTTTAACCAAATTACATAACATAATAATGCTTTTAAGACCAAACAAAACAGCGGTTCTTTTATATTAAATTGTTTAACTAACCTGCTATAGAGTGCCTGCAATATTCCATGCTTAGTTCCAATTTTGTACAGGCCATCATTGTTTACTTCAAGAACAACGCCAATAACATTTCTTAGTTCGCCCCTTCCTCTATCTACATCAGGAATTGGCACAGTCACATTATCGCCCACTTTAGCTGGCGGATGCAATTTGTCAGAAGCAGATTTCATTCTTTTAGCCTGTTTCTGAAGGTTTTCAGCAGCTGTTTGTCTTGCCTTTTGGATATCATTACCAATTTTAGAAGTGCTGGCATCATTACTATCAGTGTCATCTCCTAAATCATTGTGATTGTCTGTCTGCCCATGAGTTAAGTCAGTTTTAATAAGTTCTTGAAGGTCATCTTCATCTTGAATGTCCTTTAATATTTCTGATAGTAGTGATGTCGTTGAAAGACCAACTCTGGGTTCAACTCCAAACATAGCTTTGTAAGGCGATTGTTTTATGCCCAAATGATAGGCCCTGTTTTTCATGAATTGTACATACCTCAAGCCTTCTGACCATTTAGTCGTTTGATTATCTTTTAACCGACAACTAATCATGTTCTCTACGTCTTGGTTGGCTCTCAACGGATCCCTGACTTTGGCTGTGGCGTGGTTTTCCATGCACTAGCTTTAGTTCTGGCCAAAGACTCGTCATTTCACATATAATACGATTGACGAATTCTCTTCCATTGTCTGACTGCAAAATAAATAGGGCACCTATCGTCAAAAATATGTCATTCAATTGGTACGCTACTTCTTCAGCTCGTTTAGATTCCAAAGCACGGAGCAAAACAAACTTGGTCGAGTGGTCTTGGTAGACCATGATAAATTTAAACTTTTCATCAGGTTGAGTCTGAAAATCAATGAGATCCACTTGGCACCTACTGTTCATTTGGGAATGTAAAATTGGCTTAGAAACTAAACCTCTCTTTTTTTTCGTCTTCTTTTCTTGACATGTTACACACATAGATAAATACAAGTTAATCATCTGTTTTGTGACATTAGCATACTCTAAAGATGTCTCAGCCAATAATCTGTCACGTCCGCCGTGTCCGACAGCTCTGTGAGCTGCATCAATAACATCATACAATTCCTCAGCAGGAATATAGTACTTTATGTTATCTTCACTACGGGCTACAAGTTTTTTAACAGAACCAATGTTTAAAATCGAAAATGTTTTCAATCGCCTGTGATGAAGTGGTGTCTTGATTTGAGCTTTTTCAGCCTCTTCCACTTGTAGGATAAGCTCTAAGTATTTATCCTTTGTTAAAACATTAAAATGAGAAAATTTTATAGTTTCATTTTGCACAAGCTCTTTTAAAAACCGCTCTCTCCATTCTAACTGATCAACTTGAACACTACACGATGGCTCATCCATAATAACAATATAAAAACCACAGTAAACTTTTAAATTACCTTAAACAATCAAATTAATGTGGCTTCACAGATTGCACGTACACAAGTCACAACACGAATGCACGCAATGAGTGATTAGACAACGAAAGCATTGCTAGAAAGGGGCGCGGAAGGGCATTAACAAGTTCGAACTTGTTTATTTTGTCACTTGCAACGATTTAAACAGTTCGGCCTAGACCAAACTAGTTAAGCCTAAAGTATTTAGGCCAAACTAGATTGTCCTGGGCTAAACTACTATATCCTGATACGCGTAGGATAAACCGGTTTGGCCTAGGACAAACTTGTTTGGCCTGAATTCGGGTTTGGCCGTTAACATATATATAGAAAATAGAAGAGTAAAACTTCTTCAGTTTAAGAAACTAAGGTGCATTATTGATTGTTAGGGTTTGATTAGTTCCATATCATTAGCCTTTTTTTTCCAAAAAATTCGCGACCAAAAAATGTTCGGTTTTTAATTTTTATATTTAATAAGAAAAATTTGTACTAATGTAATTTGTCATACTATCCGTTATCAGACCGAAAAATGTTCACTACAAATTTTTCGAAAAAATTTGAATTTTGTCATACTGTCGAAAATCAGATCCTTTAACCAATAATACAAAAGTTTAAAAAATGTTTTTTTTTGGAAAAGGGTGTAAGGGTTATAGTCCTATGTTTGTTACCCAATTTGGACATTCTCTTTAGAGTAATAAAATAACCCTTACTTGAACTATTTATCTGGACTACAGACAGTTGGATAAGGACTATTCAAAATTGTATCTATTGTTATTAAATTATTTTTTTTCTTTTTCTTTGGTTTTCTTTTTGTCGCATTATTTTTTTCTGTTGTGTATGATGGAATTGTTATATTATGACTACAGAGTCTCTGTTTCTATGTATTTTTTCTATTTCTCCTTTTTTAGCCAAACGTTTTTACTCCACATCTTATTAATAAGATAGGCAGTTACGCAACGGTGTCCAAATCAAAAATTTTAACACTTCTTTTTTTTTACTTTTTCCGACGAATGAAAGTTAGTACGTCCTCCCGGCCGTCCGTTCGTATGTAAACAAGAAAATCACCAGTCCGATTTTTATGAAACTTTGCACATGAGGAAAGTTAATATTTCCTCCTACAATTATCACTAATTGGATTGTTCTTCGTTGAGGAGAAGCACCAAAAAAAGGGGCACTGAAAAAACGTCTTAATGGTTTTTGGTGCCCCTCCTCAACGAAGAACAATCCAATTAGTGTTTGCACATGAGGTTTATTTATAATTAGATTTTGAATATATTAGATATAATATATATTTAGAAAAATATTTATTTTACACATTTTGCTTCAAATTAAAGTTGTTTGTACTTTAATTATACACATCTTTTAATTAAACTATTTTTTTATCCGATAAGTAATTACTGAGATATAGCAATCACATGAGATTGATTGTTTTAACAACATCTCCACCAATATCAACTATACAAAAAAAAGTTAAGGGAGAAAAGTTGTTGAAAATTCTTTTGTCTCACAAATAAATACTGGCGTATAAAAAACAATCCTACCTTGGTAGATGCCTAAGCAGATAATCGCCAATATCATTTAACGCAGGATTTCAAACTACATCCCTACTTCTCATGGGATCCAAGTTGTCACATAATTAAATCAAAGGTCGTAACTCCTAGATATAATAATAATGTACATATTGACAAAATAATATTTACTGCAATGTTAAGTAAATACCGTGATTACATCAAAATATATACGGATGGGTCAAAAAATAATAACGGAACGGGAGCCGCCTTTTGTGTATATGGCAGCAATCTTGCTTATACCTACAAACTATCTAATTTCTGCTCTATATATACTGCCAAAGCGTATGCTATTAAAATCAATTAATAACTATTCAAAAAAATACAATGTTGTAACTGAGAGGATATAAAAAAAACAACAATACACCCTGAAGCAAAAAGGCTATGAAATAGTATATATATATGGGTAAAAGGTCACAATGGAATCGTCGGTAATAAGCTAGTAGACGATATGGCGAAACGGCCTACAACACTAAACCATACAGAAAATTACCTTCCATACACCGACATTTTCTCATATTTAAAGACTCAATATCGGGTCGAATGGGAAAAATTTGGAAAGAATACGTCACCTCCAATAAGAACAATTATACCCTCTTAAATCCTTTACTACCAAAAGACAACGATATCGATAAATGTAAATACCGATCTAGAATGTTCAGCGTTACAATAATCCGTTTACGAATAAACCACGGAAGATTCCTAGCGCATTTACACAAGTTAGGATTGGTTCCTTCAAGTGTATGTGACTGTGATCATTCTTCTGTGGGTGATGTCAATCATATATTTTTTTACTGTGCAAAATATGGAAATACCTTTATAGATTCCTAAGAAAAATGCCACAGTTAACTGTACACATGTGAGTGTTAACTGCTGGCATTTTTCTTAGTTTATACTATTCATACGTGTCCATGTTATACACGAGATGTCGTAAGACACACATTTTACTTATTTATAGATTCCCTTGCAATATCATCATATTTACTTAGTTAGCAAAACATTAACATTTACAATATTCTCGCAGGTTTCATATTAGAAAACGGTATATTAATATAAAAAGTAAAGCAAAACAATTAATAACAACTGTGGTTAAAGAACTCCATTCCGAGACCAATAAATTAAAAAAAAAAGCTTTCGATTGAAATTTTTTTTTAAAACGTAGGTAGCGTTTGTATGACAATTTACCAGTTATCTGTATACATTTAACTATTGTGGACCAATACTGAAATATTTATTTTGATTTCAAATTGCTTTGCCTTACATATTTTCTTTATAAATGTGGATTTTTTCCTACAAAACGTATCTGATTTTTACTCTACATATTATAAATAAGATGTCAGGAAAACCGTCGTTCAGGTTTTTATGAAACTTGTCAGAATTTGGGCACAATCAATCAAGCCAAAATGGTCGTTAATCTACATAGATTTTCTAAATCTTAGAATATTTACAAAAATATTTATTTTACACATTTTTTTATGTTTTTTTCGAACGTATCCATACTATTAATACGTTATTTGACGTTTATTAGTATTGGGGCGATGTGGAGTTCTGCGGTAAACGCTTGTTTATGAAGTGATTAATTTTAGTAATTGATTCCGACCCATCTATTAAGCAATAACTCGTATTATTACCAACAATAAAATTTATCTAAAAAATTTAACACTCGAATTGTCATGTTCAAGGTTTTGCCTTGAGGAATTGTAAACTTATTTCGAAGGATTTTTATAAATATTTGCTGAAAAGTACACTATTCCTTGGTACTATAACGTGCAAGAGAAAAAATATTGCTTTATTAAGAACATCTAACAAACACTATCTTTCTTTGTTTAACTTTGCGTGAAGGACTTTGTAAACATTAAAAACATAACAAACCAAGAAATTGAAACGTGCTTAGCATCAAATAAAGGGATTTTACGGATTTAAAGTTAAGTGGATGCAATTTTGCAATAACTTAACTTAATATAATTTAACAAATTTCAAATTTACTTGTCATTAAATATAATTCTCAATTTTTTATTTATTCAATTTAATCCAAAATTAAATTTTATACAGGGTGTCCTACAACTAATAGACAATACGACAACCATAGAAAGAGGTAATCAAAACAGGTTGTTTAACAAAAACGTTGCGTTATTTATAGGAAACGCAATATAAGGTCTTCAAGTTCACATATAAATTTTGAAAATTAGTAATAGTTTACAAAACAAATAAAAGTATTTAACGGAAAATTGTGACCATTCCGTTTTTAAGGGTAAACATTTGTCACAATTTTTTATAATACTCCTAGAGGGCACTAGTTACACAATTTAAATTACGCTACATCCTGTATTTACGTGTAATGCTAAATAGTAAAAGTTTAATTATTTAAAAAAAAATAGGTATACTTGTTGAATCCCACATGTTAAGGCGTTTTCGAGATATTGCCATTTGCACGCTGGGCTAGCGCCATCTCTAAAACTATAATACAAATAAAATTATTCCTTTATAAACCTTTAATTTTAACCACAATATTACAATCTACTAAAATAAAACATGGGTTTTATAAAAAAAATGTAATTTAATTGGAAAACAAAACAAATAAAGAGCAATAACTACATTTATTCATAAAAAATATTTTACTAATATTTTGTAAGTAGATTACAACAGATTTTAAAATATTATCATTTAAAAGACGTGCAATATTAGAATAGGAATAGGTCGAAACCGCCGTAATATATGAGAGTTAAACAAATACACCTGTTTTGTTTTAAGATAATTAAATTTCTATTATTTAACTTTAAAATGCCCACAAATACAGGTAGTACTATATTATTAATATTTATTACAGTTACAATATTTTTTATGCAAAAACTATATTTAAGAACTATGTTTCTGTAAATATACAGAGTGGGTTATTAGTGCGCACACGAGCTATATCTCAGAAAATATTGGGTTTAGAAAAAATTTTTTAATGAAAGTTGTACAGATCAATGAGCTGTGCATTTTAAAATTATTTTTGTTTATACAGGGTGTTCCATAAAAGCGCGACACACCAAACTTATGTTTGTTTAAATGAAACTACTCATTTTTTACTGCAAATTTGAATTGTTTGGGCAATTTTAACGTGTTTTTATGTAATTGTGTCTGAAATGGACGGTTTTAGGGTTATTTCACTTTCATCGGAAAAATTGATGTTTTCAAAAAATGAATAACCTAGTTATCCTGTAATTTATCCAACTGTGATTTTGCATGCGTTACATGTGCTAACTAAAGCTAGTTGTTCACCTTTCCAATCTTGCTAAGTTTTGAGTGATTAATTATTTTAATTGCACTTCCTAAATTCATGGATAATTTGATTTTTTCAAATAGCCGTTCAATGTAGAATTCCATAAGCTTTCTAATGATAAGGTTAGGTACCTAACTCTTACGCAAAAATCCGTAAGAGTTAGATAAGAGTATCTCTTCTATTATAAAAAATTACTTATAAATAAATTAGAAAAAATTAAAGTAATGGTCAATATTCATTAAAATTTAAAAATAATTAATTACAGTCAAACCATACTACTTACAATAGAAATTTATTACATCTACCCTTACTTGCAAAATTTAAAACAATTGCCATATGTTAATAGAAATATCAAACTTATCGCTTTAAATCTATAATTTAATTAACTACAATCACTTCATTTTACTTAAATTTATATTTGCTTATGCAAAAAAATTTGCGTTATAAAATGGAATAATTTTCAAATTTATTACATACCGTACTTGGAAGAACTAAACCGAATATACACAGTGGTCCAACAAAAAGTTTGCACCTAAGTTTACACTTTTTTTTGTAATTAAAGCCAAAAAAGCTCGGACACGTTGATTTTGCTTTTGAGGGAAACACATTTTAAATATATTTTTTGACTTGCGCTTTTAACCCCCTAGCCGGGGTGAGTAACAACCCTAAAATTTTAAATGAAAAGATAAATCAAGTAATATATAATTTGAAAGGGCACAAAATTGTCTTTCTAATAATACCTTATTTGTTGAATTTTACTAAAACAGTTAATGCAAAACGGCTTTAAAGACATTAAACCGATAATTTTGGTATAAATAAAAATACAAATAAGCTTTAAATATAATGAGTAAAAACAACTGGAATCGTTAGTACATTCCAATGTTTGTTATTTTTAACGTTGCTTTGTAAAAAAGAATAAACAAGCCGTTAAATTGATTTATTAAACCGTTACTTTAACAAATGTTGAATGACCCATTTGCTTAATGCCTTTAAAACCGTTTTCGCATTAACTGTTTTAGTAAAATTTAACAAATAAGGTACAATTAGAAAAACAATTTTGTGCCCTTTCAACTGATATATCACTTTGACATTCAAAATTGTAGGGTTGCTACTCACCCCCGCCAGGGGGTTACAGGCACAGGTAAAAAAATATGTTTAAAATGTGTCCCCCTCAAAAGGAAAATCGACGTGTTTAAGTTTTTTTGCGTTTAATTACAAAAAAAGTGAAAAGCTAGGTGCAAACTTTTCGTTGGAACACTGTGTATTACAATCATTCAATTCCCTTCAACATAAGTTTTGTTTAAAAAAACAACCTTCTTAAATAACTGAGACAATTTATAAGTGCATTGCAACTATCCTTAACAATATCTGACTCTTTTTTTAATAGAGAAACCCAACTTTTTATTTAAATCTACATGCTACATTTATATTATTTTTTTCCATTTTGAAATAAAATTTTAATTTATTACAGCTACCCTTAAATAGAAAAATATCAATATATCTGGTTTAGATTAACAAAATTTTAAAGTTGGTGCATTAAAAAAATTATTGAATTAATGAAAATTTCTTTTATCATGCGTTCATGCGTTTATTGGTAATCCGTCAACCGGTGCTCCGGTTACAAGCACACTAAAATCAATATTGAAAAAATTCATAGAGTAAGTTTGTTGCAAACTCCACTTGAAGAGAATAAATGTATTTCTTGAATTTAAAAGTTTTGGGACCCAAGTTATTCTAGAACTTACAAAATTGCAAAATAATAACTGAACTTCACAAACCTCCCCGCCTTTACCTCAAATTAAGCTCAAAAGCCCCTCTCCACCGTTCATAACCCGAACGCTGTTTACTCCTAACCCGAACTTGCCCGAATCTACCACGCATGCGCTCACAACCCCCACCGCGTTAAAAATTTAAATCTCTCATCACAAATTCAAATTGTTGGTCAAAAATAGTCTAGAAACGACATGTAAAGTTTTTGTAGTATTCAGAATCTCCAGGTCATATCATATGCCCTCTTTATATTAAAGAACACCGCGACTAAATGTTTCCAATTTTTAAACGAATTCCAGATATGGTTTTCTAGTATACTAGGATGATCTAGAATTGATCTGCTTTTACCAAACCCGCTTGATAAAAACCTAACAAATTGTTAATTGATTTCTAGGAACTATTGAAGCCTACTGTTTATCATTCTTCCCAGCAGTTTACCCATTTAGCACTTAAGAATGATAAACCAATAACTTGTAGGATAGGTACAATCTTTAGATTCTTTGACGATAGGCACTGCAATGGCTTTTTTCTATTTCATTAGGTTTGTACTCTCATCCCACAGTTTATTATAAAGTTCTAATAGGTTTTCTTTGATTTCTTCGAAGTATTTAAAGCGGCATCGAGTCCTGAATGGAAAAAGGTAAGTTGTAATTATAGATTTCTTTTTCTGTTTAGTATCAAGGAATAATAGACGCAAAGCCAAAACTTTGCCAATTGCTTTGAAGTCTTCTAACTGTCACTAATTGTTCACATACTACAAATAAATATATTTATTTAAATCACAGGCTTGACCTTTATCCATACATCTCTTACGTTTGCGTCTGTTGTAATTGTCGACAGTGAGTTTTCTTCTAAAGCGGTTAAACGTCATTTTCTCTGCAGAATTTTTTTGTTCAATTTGTGGGCGCTACCAGAATACGGTTGTTATTAGTATAATATTTTTTGCTTTTATACAATTGCCCCAACAATATTTCATTATTTATCTGATCAAACGGTTTTTGAAAATCTAGATAAACTACGTCTACTTGACTATCACATTCAATATGTACATAATATGTATATTATGTATAATGGGTAAAACATGCACTATTGAAAATGGTTAATCTTTTTTCCATGAATCCGTCATGGTGCGGAGATGAGTACAGTTGTCTATAAATAATTATTTCAAAGATTTTGGCAAACTTAATAATTAAGGGTATATGTCTAAGTAGTAGTTATCCATCTTTATTGTTTTCCACATTGTTAGAAAATAAACTTTTTCAAAATTAGGTTAAATAGATATAACCACAATCTTTGAGTAAAAAGTTAGAAATACTATCAGGAAATCTTTAGAAACAGATGTAACCAAAATGTACATGGAGTTAGCGTCAGATGTTTAGAACAGGGTAGTAGAGTAATTAGAATAAGTATAGACACTATCAAAATATTCTGCAAAGCAACTACAATAGAAAGGAATCTAAACTACCAATTTGGTACTTCGTCAACCCAGAAATTTGAGATTGGCCTTTCCTTTTTTGAATAAATACAAAAACTTTTTCGACTCAGTTTTGATATATAATTTTGGTAAGAATTATGACTGACTGACTTTACTACCACACGTATTGTAATGTGGGACGGTATTGAATTTTTTGTAATTTTTATGAGCTATAGCTTTGTATGAATTAATGTTTTAGTGAACCTGGAGAAACAGTTACTAATGATAAAACAAGTGTAACCGATGAAAATGAATTCTTATATGCTAATGACACTCCTCTACCTCCACTAAAACAAATTAAAGAACGATCATTACGAAACACTGAATAAGAATAAAGAAAAAGGTCAATATTGGAAATATCGGCAATCATTCAAGTTTCTGTCAAAGCTACAAAATAAAATTCCAAAGTTAAAGGGAAAAGGTCAAAGGATTCTCCTGTTCTTTTGATCTTCGGAGTCAACTTGACGGACCCAGTTCCTTTAGAAATTTTGGAATCCTAGAAATCATTTCATGCTTACTTTTTGCAGCCACATTTTGTAATAGCACATTCTTTCGTGCATCGCAGAAAAGTCAAACGCTTTAAAGCCTTTAATCTCCATGTGTGTAAAAAATGAATTTATTCGATTAAAAACGGTGAAGAACTCTTCTATATATCCTTCAGCTGCACTATTGGATTCCCATCCACCATGCTTCTTTAAGCAAGTGATGTCGGCGCCACCATCCACCAAAAGTGTAGCTGAAGTTCGTCTCAAACAATGAACTGTGTATTTCTTCCAATTTTGTAATTTAAGGAAACTTGCGACCTCTCTGCTCACGCTTCATATGGTATGAATTTCCATTACTGCCAGGTAGCACCTACCATCCTGGTATTTAAAAAAAAATCGCTTGTCTTGTATTCCTTTTGGTCACAATAAAACATAATTCGTGACAAGTTTCAGGACATTGACCCCCACAATTATAAATAACCGATTCATATTTGTCGTGGTTTTAGGAATCAAAGCTGCTGCATCTTCGATGTCGTCAATCATCATTTATACCCAATTCATCGCATTGACATGCTCTAAATACTCCAAATATTAACCCAATCTGAACACAACATTAATTTAGATTTTTTAGAATTAAGCAAGTTATTACCGTTTAAAACTTGTAATAACTTAATCACGCTTTTTAAACTCATTGTATACGTTATTTATTTTTTCACAAGTACTACACAAACCTATTCAGTTAATAGAGATCGAGAGAAATTTATCTCAGCTACTTCATACCCACCAGAAAATACAATTTGCAAACGCAGTTGCAGCAGGCACTAAGCAAATTTAATAAATTCAATTGACAACTATGTACTACATTACAGGTACAAAATTAGGAACTAATGCGAGCAAATAGAAAGGAAATTCCAACAAGAAAGAAATGCTATAGCTCTGCAAATTCAGATGAGCAAGAAAACTCATTGACAAAGAAACGGACTGGCTTGTTGTCAAATCCAAAAAAAAGAAAAAACGTAAGGCGAACGAATCACAAGAAAAACCAGAAAGCTAAATCAGGAAAAACTGAAATAGCAATTAAACCACCGCCTATCATAATAAGCAACGTAAAACATTATAATAAGATCGAAGATAAACTATAAATAAATTCAACTGCAACACCAATTTGGTAAATAATAAAGAAATTAAAGTGAAATAGAATATAAGGAATTAAGTTTATTAATAAATAAAACAGAGTTAGAATGGCATACTTACGAGAATAAAGCCACCAAGACTATACGTGTTATGGCGAGGAATCTGCAAAGCTGAAGATATAGGGGCAGACCTATTAGAAAAAAGTTCAGCAAACACGCTCCTACCTGTCTTAAGTGCACAGGAAAACATTAGACAAAAGATTGCAAAAGGAAAAAAGATACACCCGCAAAGTTTACACATTGCTCTGAAGCTCATCCTGACAGCTACAGGGAATGCATAGTGGCTAAAAAGCAAAAAAGACGGTATAATGCCCTAAAACAAAGAGTGCAACGATACCCCTACCAAGGATATTTGCTGCTAACAAGACTAAAACTAGTGAATCATATGCACAAGAACAACCCACTTCCTCAATAGCTAAAACTAAACCATCTATAATGCAGATGCTGCAGGACTTCTCAACAAAAAACACTCATTAGAAGTATTTCTCAACCTCCGCAACAACGATGTTTTATATCAGAGACACACATGACAAGTCGAAACTACTTAAAGATAAGAAGATACAAAACTTACTATACTATCCATCAAGATAATCAAACAAAAGGTAGAAGTGCAATTATTATTAAAGAATCCATTAACCACTTCGAAGACTCGCACTTACAACTTGTTTATATGCAACTTACTGTAATAGGAATCAAATTCGCCTAACAAAAACTTACAGTTGGGACAATCTATTGCTCACCCATGCACAATCTTAAACAAAAAGATTATAAAATTTTCCTTCAGCACTCAGATGAAAGGTTTATCATAGATAGAGACATAAATAAAAACATGTAGAATGGAGCTTACGATTAACCATTGCGAAGGGCAACGAGCTAAAAAAGACAGTCCAAGAAATTGGATGTAATTATCATACTATAGACAAACCCACATATTGCCCAACTGATATCAATAGAATCCCAGATATTATGTTACACTTCTATCAGATAATAAAAAAAAAACACGACCAGCACTAGTAAACAAAACCATATACTGGGAAAGCTTCAAAGAAAACCTACCAAAAAACATCAACCTACGTGTTAGTCTCAGAACAACAGAGGAATTAAAAGTTGAGACCGAAAACTTTACCAAGTTGATACAGTCGAAGAGAAGAGCCAGAAGAAAGTGCCAGCAGTCGCAAGATCCAGCAGACAACAATGTTCTAAACAATAAATCGCAACAGTTTAAAAGAAAAATACAAAAGCTGAAAGAGGAATCCCTCAACTTGTATTTGGAAAAGCTAAGGGCGAGTCAAGAAACTGACTACTCGCTTTAGAAAGCTACCAAAAGAATCTATCGTCAATACCATCAGTTAAACATGGAAATGGCACATGGCCAAAAATAATAAACAAAAAGGTGACTTGTTTGCTGAATACCTAGCATCTATTTTCACTCCTAACAAATCGCAAGTAAATAACACCTTGAACAATATCACCAACCTAAGAACAGAAAACATCGTGCCAGTTACCAAAAAAAAGCGCTTTGATCAATGGAGAAATCCTGAAGCAGTTGCCTAGGAAAGGTACAATTATGCTTACTTATCCTTTCAATGCAACGTTAAGGCTCCAGCATGT
The DNA here is from genome assembly GCA_030710515.1 of Abscondita cerata. Classification (NCBI taxonomy): domain Eukaryota; kingdom Metazoa; phylum Arthropoda; class Insecta; order Coleoptera; family Lampyridae; genus Abscondita; species Abscondita cerata. Next base: position 154,459 of record JALBCR010003509.1, on the reverse strand, counting down.
TCCCGACAGTTGAAAAGTTGCAGAAGTAATTATGCTGCCGAAACCAGGTAAGCCGCCTAACAATGTTAAAAGGCCAATATTCCTGTTGCCTATCGTGTTGAAACTATTTGAAAATTTATTGCTCAAGAGACTTAAACCATTAATAGAAAGCGGCAACTTAATACCAAACTACCAATTCGGATTTAGACAAAATCACTCAACGATAGATCAAGTTCACCGAATCACAGATGTCATAGAATGTGCGCTAGAAGAAAAGAATGTTTGCTCAACAATCTTCCTAGATGTTGCACAGGCTTTCGACAAAGTATGGCACAAACTAAACAAAATGCTCTCAAAACAACATGTAGAGATATTAATCTCATACATCTCGGACAGACTCTTCAGAATTAAACAAAAAGACAAGTATTCGGAACTTAAAGAAATAAAAACAGGAGTTGTTCACTATGAAACTACAAACAGCCATCAATACAATACTTGACTAAACTTAACAATAAAAGATAAAGTTAAACGAACTAAAATCCATCCATGTCAACTTTACAAACAAATTACTAAAAGACCCACCATCTATAGATATTAATGGTACCATTGTACCTTATGAAAACAATGCCAAGTATCTAGTCATAACTATGGATGCCAAACTTAGATGGAAATAGCATGTGAAAAAGAAAAAAACGGAATTATCCAAAAAATACAGACAGTACTATTGGATGATTGAAAGAAACTCAAAACTTTCAATATCTAACATATTACTGATTTATAATCTCTGGGGCTGTGCACTCCAACATCAATTGTATCCAAACATTTCAGAATAACGAAATATAGAGATTACCCCCTGGCAAATTTGAAATTTTGATCTTCATAAAGACCTCCGAATTCCAACAATTAAGGAAGAGATCAAAAGGTTTGCTGAAAAGCATCAAGCTAGACTTCACCTCCACGTCAATACAGAGGTTCTTCAAATGCTGGACAACCAACACCAAGTCCGAAGACTGAAGACAAGAAAACCATATGATTTTGTGTAGTGTGTTGTGTATAAAAGGAGAGCATAATGCGCGAGTTACGATTTATTAGATAAAAATTAATGGTTAGTCTTACAGACATTTTATTATCAGTACACAAATGTATGGATAACATATTGTTACAAAATAATAAAAATTAAATAAATACAAGGTAATAAAAATTTGAATAGCGGTAAAATTAAAATAAATCAAAAATTTTCTCCAAAGTATTCCCCTTGGAAATAGTTCCAAAAATGAAAGCAGTGTTTTCTTCTACCAAGCTAATGCTTTGTTTAATATAACTGTCAGCCTGAGAAATACCAGATTGATTTATAACCTTTTGTTATATGGAGAAAAAAAGATTTTTTGCGTCAACACCCCAACACCCAAAGTTTCAACAGCAAATGCACAAAAAAATATTAGCAGCAGAACAGGCGAAAAGAGATAAAGAGGTTAAATATGAAGCATCTACCATATTGACGTATGTGCCATCCCAAACTAAAGCTTTCCCTTTACTCCAAGGATTTATAGTCAAACCATCAGGACGTTTACCGTCATCACGTAGTAATGTCGATGGTTCCAAAATACAAGGAATTTCAGCTAAAGCCAAAGCTTGCTTTAAAATATCATTAACGTTGTTGTGTCGAGAAAACCTACCACAACTTTTATTACAAGATAGACCATGATGACCAAGAGTATCAACTTTAGAACCACAATGACAAGCGTGTGGTTGGAAATATTAGTTCCAATTCTTAAGGATGTGACAATTTGAAAAGTTTGTTTATCTAACAATGTTCCTAATTGAGAAGACGGAATCGTTTTAACCAAGCACTTGATTCTAGTTGGGCACTGGCAAGTAAAATATCTTTATGTCGAGTGTGTTATTGTGATAACAAATAATTAAATATAGTCTTGACACATAGAGTATCCCAACTACGTTGTAAACAAGGTTTGTCAGGTAAAAGTTCGTTAGGGAATAGTGATTTCCAAACATCTAATGCCTCAGCTAAGTACAAAGTAATCTCAAACTTATTTGAAAATACTTATTGATTCAATGAGATTAGCAAAAGCGAGAGTAGAAGTAAGAAAAGATTAAATGGCGATATCACTGACACAACAAATTCCTAAACCACCAAATGAAACAGGGAGTGATGCATGTATCAAAGACAAAGGAGTAAATTTAATGTTCAAAATGTCTATTAAGGAATTACTAATTTTATCATCAAAAATTTTACAAACATCTTTGAATTTCCAGAAAGGACAACAACGCAAAAGATAATTAAGTTTGGGAATTCATAAATAATGACGCAATAAAAAAAAGTCATATGTGGATTAATGTTTTAGATATTATCTGATAATTTAGAAAATTTTGCTAAACATTCGAAAAACATTTGTGGAAAAGAATCTTCAGTTAAAGCAGCACCAAGAAGGAATAAATTACTACTGCCAACAAGACGATTATCTGGAATCAATGACTCAAAAGAAAAAACAATATTTAATTAATTTAATTTGTTAAATTTTTTACAAAATACAACTCGCATTTTGAAAAATTGATTTGCAATTCATCCTATTATTAACAAAACTTTTTTTTATCTGAATGTTTAGTATTTGATGATGGCACATTGAGGTTCTGTAGTGTATGTACAGATGATTTAACAACTGTTTAGTTGTGTTTAAACCCTTAAACGTTAAACGTTAAACTTAAGGGTTTAAACACAACTAAAACAGTTCGTAAATCTTGCAATACACACACTACAGAACCTCCAATTGTGCCATCACCCAAATACTAAACATTCAGATAAAAAGAAAGTTTGCTAATAATTGGATGAATTGCAAGACTAAAAGGGCAGGACCAAGAGGATCACCTTGCTGTACACCAACACAAGACTGAATAAGTTTACTATTATATAAAATTTCGAAGGTTGAACATAACACTGCCAAGATATAGGAAGAGTTCTGGAATTTGATTTTTATCATAAGTTAAAAAAATATCACGTTCAATTGAATTAAACGCATTTTTTACATCTATTTTAACTAAAACTTCAATCGAATTATCTCTAAAAATAAAGCTTCTAACAGCATGTACTGCAGCTTCACAGCAATTTTTTACACCGAAACCTAATTGGATAGGTTTAAAAATCCTACCTAAAATATTTGAAATATAAGAACAACCTACTTTGGAAGCAAGTCGACGAAAAACAGAACCAATTGCAGTTGGGCAAATACCACCATATTTTTTTGAAAAAGCACATAAGGAGGCACGAAAAAAGAAAGCTGCGAAATCTTTGTTAACCTTACCTGAAAATAAAAAATTACAAAGATTTGTGATTTCGGATAAAAGAGTTAGTCCTGCATCTCGGGAAGATTTACTTATCAGATCTTTTATGTTGTGGACGAATTCCATCCAAACCACCAGAAGAACCAGAGGGAAAAGACGTTATTCCAAACATGATCCTCAGCAACACTATCAGAAGTAGTTAAGAGACGAATAGCACCACGAATGTCTCCATCTCCTATCTTATTTCCACTGTTTTGTAGACAGAATACTAGTTTAAAGTTTTAAAACAAGATATAAACAAAAAAAAAATAATAAAAAAAATTAGTCTCAAAAGCAGGTATAAAAATTTAGAATTCATTCAAACGTGTCAAGTTGGCGCTACATTTTCACAAAATACAAAATATTTAAAAAAACTTCAGGTTTAGGTGAAGTTAACCTTTATAAAACTCACTTTTATTTTGATTGTACAATCCGAAAATGTGGAATAGAAGAAATACAACTTTGATATGTTTTATGTTCTTGGAACACCCTGTACATCATGAACGTAATTTTTAAATGTACACTCATGAAATTTAAAACTTGGACACCACAATTTCTGTAAACAAAAGTTTGCACATTGTGAAGCGGGCTTAAGGGTATCATTTACAATTCTAACAGCAGGTAGTTTCAGCAGGGGTTATCTTATAGAAGGACTGTAGAATGAATCATTACACTAAGCACGTTTTAGAAAATAGGTAATTTACGTTGCTTACTTAATTTTTTCTTTAAAGAATATATTTGAAGGTATCGCTAATTAAACACCATAGCTCGATTAATTATCGAATCAAAATTTTGTTTAGGAAATGTTTACAAAATAAAATTAGAAATAATTTTGATTTAAAAAACGTCTACAAGCAATAACTTTTAAATTAAATCAAAAACTAAACATGGTTATTTGGGTTGACTGATTATTACTTATTTTTAAATAAATCTAACCTACTAATTATTGTAAGTTATTAAAAAAAATCATTAAACTCTCTATTCATAATATTTAGTCCTTACAAAATGTATATTTTATGACGTTTCATTTTTTCTGTAGTTAATATAAAAAGTGAAAATAAAAACTAAGGCAATTCTTATTGTCAACGTATATATTTAGTTTTTTGACAAGAATTTATTACATAATTATAATTAAGATACCAAGTTATAGTTTAAAATTAAATGAAAACTTTTTTTTTAAATAAAGGTATTACTATATAAATAAATATAAGAAATCAATAATGGGTGTGACCTCCATTATTATTGATACATTCTTGGAGGCGTCTGCTCATTGACGCTATCAAGGTATCAATATAATTAATATTAATCGTTTCCCATGCGGTATCAATGGCTGCAATTAGTGCATTACGGTTTACTGGTATAAAATTTGGCCCTTGTTGTCTTCGGATAACAGCAAGTATTCGAGCCCAAACATTTTCGATAATGTTAAAATCTGGGCTTTTGCTGGCCAGGGTAACAGCTCCAAGTTATTTGCTTGTATCCAGTTGCGCACAACCTGCGAAGTATAGGGTCATCATATCCCGATAGTTAATTATCGAATGTTCCAAGAAAATATGTGTAAATAGTAAATGGAATCTACTAACGTAACGTTAAGTCGTTAATTATAGTTACATAACTCTCCTTTCATAAGATATAGTTCATATTAATATGCTTATTGTAAAGCTTCGTACACACCTGAACAACAAACCGAGGAACAAACAGAACAACGAACCGAACGGCAATCGGAACATTAATTTGGACGGTGCTACGTACGAATTTTAGAACAGATTCGCAAGTCCTGATTGTTCCACAAACGGTTTGCGGCGTTCCCGCAACTCGTCGGTTTTTTCTCCGACACCAAAGAAAATGCGGACGAATCTAAACAAAACGGCGATGATGATCCTATTAGCATCATTTGGGAGGGAAATTTCCAAAATAAAAAAAAAGCGAAGTAAATTATAATTTTTACTCTTCTTTGTGCGTAAAAATTTGGTTGGCACTATCTTCTTGTTTTCCGCAATTTTCTCTTCTCAATAATAAATATATATGAACTGAAAACTACTGAAAATAATTATGGAACAGCACAAACGTTCCGTTTGTTGTTCGGATTGTGGAAATCATAAAAGATCGTTTGTCGTTCTGTTTGACTTTCGGTTCGTTGTTATGTTTGTTGCTCGGTTTGTTGTTCAGGTGTGTACGAAGCTTTACAACTTAAGCAACAATTTTTTGGCGAATAAAGATTAGTTTGTGATGTAATATTAGAAACACAAATTTATATCATATCAAATTTATGACAACTTAAAACCAAGAACGTGTATGTTATTGCTAAGAAATTATTAAGGAAAAGCGCAATTGCAGTGTAAATATTTATAATTAGATATTTTCGAAAGTTTATAAGTCCTCTATTGTAATCTTAATACTTAAAAGAAAATCCTGTCCATTAGCATTATAAGGAAATGGCTTTTACTTTATGAATAAGTTTCAATAACAATAGAATATCCTTGCTTGTTTAATTTACTTCCTTTGAGTCATATTGCTCTAAGGGTTGTTACATTGGTCATTAGAAGTATGTAATAAATAAACAATTACCTACTGTTTGAGAAGGGGTAGTGTGAACCAATAAATAAAGTAAGAAATGTAAATTCCATTTTAGTTTAAAATTTCAAGTGTTGTGAAAATGCCACCTCATCTCGGTGCTGATTTGAAAGCGCGGATTGTTTCGGAATTAGCGGCGGGCCGTAGCGTGCGTGAAATTTCACGTATGTTAGATATACCAAAAGCACCGTAGGGCATTACCGAGTAAAATGGAATCTTGAACACACTTTGGAAAGAGCCATCGGAAGTGGTAGACCTAAAGTATCTACACGTGCTCAAGATCTCGAGTTGTTTCATTACGTAACAGAACAACCATTTGCTACATACTCCAGGGCTATAGCAGATACACATTTTCCCGGATGCCGTATAACTGCACAAAAAAGATTAAAGGAGATGGGAATAAAGAAGTATAATGCTGCTGCGAAAGAAGTTCTCAGTGACGAAAATATGAGACGTCGTCTGAATTTGCAAGGCGATATGTGAACGAACCTTTGGAATTTTGGAATCGAGTGATTTTTAGCGACGAAAAACGTTCAATAGCCGCAACGATGGACCACTAAAAGTTTTTAGAATGGAAGGAACTCGTTACGAAAATAATCACATATGTCCTAAAAACGAAGTGGTTATTTTTCTGTGAATGTGTGGGGTTGGGTTAGCGCGCGGGGTCCAGGAGTTTGTTGGGCTATCGATGGACGTCTTGATTCTGCTGCGTATTTAGATATTTTGGAAACTATTATGAAACCTTCAGTCGAAGTGTTTTATCCAGACGAAGATTATATTTTCCAACAAGTAAGTATTCTTATTTCACTATACTTTCTCCAAAAAATAGTTCGGGATCTGTTGAATTAACATTTTCATAATGTATTTTTGTTGTTAAAGGACAACGCCCCTATTCATACTTCGCGGGTTGTGCGCAATTGATTTGAGAAAATAACTTGGAGCTGTTACCCTGGCCAGCAAAAGCCCAGATTTTAACATTATCGAAAATGTATCAATAATAATGGAGGTCACACCCATTATTGATTTCTTATATTTATTTATATAGTAATACCTTTATTTTAAAAAAAGTTTTCATTTAATTTTAAACTATAACTTGGTATCTTAATTATAATTATGTAATAAATTCTTGTCAAAAACTAAATATATACGTTGACAATAAGAATTGCCTTAGTTTTTATTTTCACTTTTTATATTAACTACAGAAAAAATGAAACGTCATAAAATATACATTTTGTAAGGACTAAATATTATGAATAGAGAGTTTAATGATTTTTTTAATAACTTACAATAATTAGTAGGTTAGATTTATTTAAAAATAAGTAATAATCAGTCAACCCAAATAACCATGTTTAGTTTTTGATTTAATTTAAAAGTTATTGCTTGTAGACGTTTTTTAAATCAAAATTATTTCTAATTTTATTTTGTAAACATTTCCTAAACAAAATTTTGATTCGATAATTAATCGAGCTATGGTGTTTAATTAGCGATACCTTCAAATATATTCTTTAAAAAAAAATTAAGTAAGCAACGTAAATTACCTATTTTCTAAAACGTGCTTAGTGTAATGATTCATTCTACAGTCCTTCTATAAGATAACCCCTGCTGAGACTACCTGCTGTTAGAATTGTAAATGATACCCTTAAGCCTGCTTCACAATATGCAAACTTTTGTTTACGGAAATTGTGGTGTCCAAGTTTTAAATTTCATGAGTGTACCTGCAATAGTGTCTATCTATTCCATAAAAAAAAACTAGACTTAAAATCAAAGGATATAGCCTTAATCTTTCGTGTCGTATAACGTCAATAACCCTGTATACAAAAGTACAAACTTTTTCGCACATTTTCACGAAATATTTAGTAATTCGTGATTGTGGAAATGACAAAACCTAAAGAAATTTCATTTATTTGTATGATGTAATTATTCATGAAGAACATGACAGGATTGTTCATGGTAGTTAATGTGTGTTTACTGAGAAAATCGTCATTCGCATATACATACAATTTGCAGTTTTTCCCAATTTAGATAATTTTTCATCAGTGTTAAATTTAAAACTAGTAAAAACAAAGATGACGGAATTAGAAAGATCGATTTAATTTAAAATTTATTTATTAATCGTCATTGATTTTTAAATTATTTTCGGTAGTTATCCTTAACTTGAAACAATTTCGTAAGTAAATCAACTGTCAAGGAAGGTCGTTTAAATAAATTTGTATCGGAATTTAAAAGAATTTTTAATTCTAGAGGTTTTGTACTAATGAACGTAATTGTTTAAATATATAATGCATAAATTAAAAAACAATGATATCATACAGAGCAACATTCTATTAGATACAATTAGACGTAAATAAAGATATTTAAAAAAATTGCATTAATAACCCGAACATTTACGTTTGCAAAAATCCCCTTTTATTTTTATTCCGTGTGTACTTATTGACATTGTGACAAAAAGATCTTGATGACGCCATTGTTAAATAATTTTTAAGACGTGAATGGGAAAATCGCATTGTATAAAAAGTGCGTGATTAATCTAAATGCTTAAACAAACAAAGTAAAATTATCGTAATTTTCTACTAGGACTTTACTGAATGGCAACGTTCTTTAAACAGGTTTTTTTTTTAAATCTTTACCTGTAACCATGAAAATTATTTTAACATTATTAATGTAAAAATAAAGTTACGTCCTTGTTCCCTTACTTCTCGGTGGCTTATATAAATGTTGATATCGACTATAAGCGATTATTACATAAAAAAACTTTGAAGTTACAAGATGGTGTCTTTTAAGGTATGGTTTTAAAAACACATTTTTTTTTGAACAAATTTAACGTAGTTTATGTGCGTTGCAGGTACTTATTGTTTTGAGTGTCATATTGGCTTATGCAGCCTCAGATCCAATTGTTGGACTTTTAGTTGGGAAAAAGATTGGCTTCTTAGGCGGTTTGGCTGTGGGTAAAGCTATTGGGTATGGATACGGACATGGTGGATATGGTGGTTATGGACATGGTGGATATGGTAGTTACGGACATGGTGGATATGGTGGTTACGGACATGGTGGATATGGCGGATATGGTGGTTACGGGCATGGGGGTTACGGAGGTAGATATGGCGGATACCATAGTTATTGGTGACAGTGATTAAGAAAACAAATTAATTTATTAAATAGTATTAGTACAATAAATTTTTATACGTACGTAAATATTTTAATTTATTCAAGCTCTAAAGGAATTATATTTTATTTCCGTATCACCGTTAATTTAAATATTGCGACGCATTTCATAATGTGAAATTGTGTTTTCACGACAAAATTCCTAGATGTTTTATACCCATTTGTGATGTAAGGTGAATTTATTGCATATTATTTTGTTTGTTGGAATTAGCATAAAAATAAGGAATATCAATAAAAAATAAATATAAAATAAATAATTAATAGAAACCGTGTGTGGCATCTAGTATATTGATTGGACGAATTCAAAATTATAAATAAAAATAAAATGTTTCATAGATGTATATTAAAATAGGCAATGCGGTAGGAACTCCTTGTAAAGCAGTTTTACATAGTTCAATTAAAAAACTTGATTTTTCAAATCAGGTTCTATGAGAAAGTTTTTACACTAGAAATTGACAATAAAACTACTTTCTATGTTATAATTAGTAGTTTGATAATAATAATTATTTACGTAATCAGTGACAAAACGAATGATTGTATTGTAACGAATGTGATAATTGCGGAACAAGCAATGCGAATTTCGAATTAGTGACGAAAAGTAAATTGTTTTGTCACTCTATATGTCAAAATTAGAAGAACTAGTATGCGTGAAATTACTTATTATTCCTCTTCTCATTCCCTCCTCCCATAATTCCACGCAGTTTTCTCTTAGACCTTTAATATGTTTCCAATCATTTCGGAAAAAATTAATGCCGACGTTATCGACCATTCCAAATCTAAGTAAAACATTTTCAATATGGCGGCACTTCCGAAAATTCCGGAAATCGATGTCAACTTTGTTAATTTAAACGGCAACCCCATATTTTCACATCCGCGACGCGATTTTAAAGATAAAAATTACACATGTCGACACTTATCTGTCATAGTTTTTGACTTATGTAAATTTTTTCTTCAATGTTTTGCAAATGCAAGGATGTATTCAATAATCAATTACTCCTCAACCATTCAAGATAAATGCATACATTTTTTTTGTGTTTTTCTAAAGTTTACGAATTTTTTTAAGCTAGCGCGAATGTTTCTACAACGCTCCTACCGCCTAATATGATTTTTTAAAAATCGGAATAAGAAAATGTAAAAAACTCAATTTTTTCAAATGGTACCTGATGTCAATTTTCTTAACGAAAATCGATGTAGAATTGAATTTCAGTACACCTTTTGTAAGCATACTTACGACGAGTATTTTTCGAATTATTAAGATTTCTATTATTCAAGATTTTATTTTTTTTTAAATTTGTAAGAGATTATGAAACTAAAAAAACCACAGTTGTCATAGTTTATTAGTTAATAAGTAATTTTTAAAATTTGTGATTGAAATTAATTTTAATTCACCTAAATGGTTCCTTACACGAATACAGTTCAATACCAAATATCCACGTCTACCACGAATGAACAAACAAAAGTTTGCAAGACTGAAGTCAAAATTCTTTGCTTCGGGAAATATGAATCCTCCAAAACGAAGAAGAATTAAATTTATTACTGAGACAGAAGATAACCAAATCAACGTTTTGGGTTATTTCGGTGCGTTTCCAAGAGCATCCATAAGAGCGGAGTCTTCGGATTTGGGGCTGACTTACTCCTCTATCCAAAAAATTTTGCATGTGCATAAAAGGCAGCCCTATTCGTTTGTTTGTTTGCAGGCGCTACGTCCAACTGATTATCCTGAAAGAGTAACTTTTGCTAAGAACTTTTGACAAAAATTCAAGAGGACGGTAATTTTTTCCGAAGAATTATTTGAACAGATGAAGCAAAATTTTCTCAGGAAGGGATTTTTAACAGGAGAAATCGGCATTTTTGGGCTGCTGAAAATCCACACCAAATTTTCCAAGTTCAGAACCAAAGACAATTTTCTGTTAATGTGTTTTATCTGCTCATGGATAATCGGTTAGTCTGGCACATGTATGACGAAAATTTGAATGGAACGAGATACTTGGCTATTCTCAATGATATTGTGGAGCACTTCCTGAATAATCTTCCCGTCCAAAAAACAATAAGTTTCTGGTATCAAATGGATGGGGCGCCAGCATATTCAACACGTATTATAGATTCGAAATTGGGAAATTGATTTTATGGCAGATGGTGAGGTAATAAGGGTCCTTGGCTTTGTCCTCCAAGATCGCAAGATCTCACGCCTCTTCATTTTAATTTATGGGGGCAACTGAAAGATCTAGTTTATGAAACCTCACCCGCAAACCTGGAAGACCTGCGATTAAAAATAGAGACAGCTATGAATCGTTTGGGTAGGAATGAAGTAAGAAACGCCACCAGCAGAGCCATATACGATCGAATTTTGGAATGTTTAAACCAAAATGGTGCACATTTCAAATATATTTTATGATTGGGTAGATTATTCTGTGTATGTTACAGAGTCTCCTACAATTTTTAAAAAATTACATTTTTGAATAATGAAAACCTTAATAATTCCAAAAATACTCGTCGTAAATATAAAACATGCTTAAAAAAGTTGTACAAAATTCAATTTTACATCGATTTTCGTTAAGAAAATTAACAGGTGCCATTTGAAAAAATTAAGTTTTTTACATTTTCTCATTTCGATTTTTAAAAAAATCATAGTAGGCGGTAGGAGAGTTGTAGAAACAAGTGCGCTAGCTTAAAAAATTTCGTAAAATTTGGAGAAACACCAAAAAAAATTTATGCATTTATCTTGAATGGTTGAGGAGTAATTAATTATTGAATACACCATTGCATTTGCAAAACATTGAGAAAAAACTAACATAAATCAAAAACTATGGCAGATAAGTGTAGACACGTGGTATGTTTTATCTTCAAAATCGCGTTGCGGATGTGAAAAAAATTGAAAATGCGGGGCTGCTATTTACATTACCAAAGTTGACATCGATTTCCAGAATTTCCGAAAATGTCGCCATATTGAAAATATTTTACTTTGATTCGCAATCGTCGATAACGTCGGCATTAATTTTTTCCGATTTTTTCTTAAATCGCAAATAAAAAATTTTCTAATAACCGTTTTAAAAAAATCACCCTGTATATGTATTTCTTTTTTTCCTTTCATTTTCTTCTCCTTTCTTTATCACTTCTTTCATTCATTCTACTTCCGGTCCATTTCTCCTAATAGTATCCGTCCTTCTCTCTCTTCGGACCCCAGTTCCTCACAATTTTCTTTTAAATGGTTAATATTCTCCCACCCTTTGCCACACATCCTACATATTCTCGCCTCATCGTTCCTTCAGTATATATTCTCTCTTTCCTCAATTTCGCATCTAAACCTGGCTATGATTCTTTTTTCTTTTATACTTCTTTTCCCGCTCAGATATCCTGGTGTTCCTTCCGTACTTAACTCCCTGTACTTTTTATTGTATTTTCCCCTTTTATCTTTTGCACTCCTTTCTTGTATCTGTATAACTTATCACTTCCTTTTCATTTTTTTTCCCATTCCTTCTTTTTCTGTTTATCTCCTCTCGAGTATCCTACCCTTTCTTAATAATGTTTCCTGTCCTCTTCACCGTATTTGTTTAAATATTTCTCCAGTTCCTTCCAACATTCCTTTAGTATCTCATTTCCCTCCTTGTCTCCTATCCTTTCTTCAAATCTTACTGACAATTTTTCTGTCCAAATCCTAATCTTATCTATTTTTACTTTTTCATCTATTATACAGTGACCGGCAAAGAGTTGCAACAAATGGGAAAAATTTTTGTAATTGAGATATCTGAAAATTTCTTTTGGCAAATGAATTTAGCATATCGAATGACAAAAAAACACTTTGACAAATGTCATGTGACCACTGTCATGGCGGCAAATTAAAAAATATCTCTTAAATATGTAAAAAGTGAGGTTAGATGACAAGATATTGAAAAATGCCTAAAAAAAAGTTGTTCAGAATTAGATTATACGTCTATGTGCAAATTTAAAAAAAAATAACGACTTTTTAAAAATATCAATTTTCCGGCATTTTTTCGGAAATACTGAGAAAACAAAATTTTTGCGTTTGATTTGCATAAAACACAATAAAACCAACAAATAAACTTCACAATCCAGTAATTTTGATTTATTAGTCCACCAATGGACTTGTAAACAACAAAAAACATTGTTTTTTTAGGACGGACTTTGTTGCAATGGCCTATAGAAAACAAAATATTGAAATTACAAATTCAGAATTATTTAAAAATAATCCTAAAATAATCAATTACTTTTTTTTTAATCAATACACTTTTACATATTTAAAAGATATTTTTAATTTGCCGCCATGACAGTGGTCACATGACATTTGTCAAAATTTTGTCATTCAATATGCTGAATTCATTTGCCAAAAGAAATTTTCTCGGATATCACAATTACAAAAATGTCTCCCATTTGTTGCTAACTCTTTGCCGGTCACTGTATATCCTGCTGTTTTATTTTCCAATTCCAACGTCCATTTCCAGTATTTTAATTGTATCTTTTCCAGCTTTTCCCATTTTTTCCATCAACATATTTCAGCCCCATACAATAATACACTCTTTACCAACTTTTCAAACAACCATCTTCTTTTTCAATATCTTTTCAAAAACCTTTTCTTCTATCCCCCATACCTGACTTAATACCTTGTTCCCTTTCTGTTCTAATTCCTTATTTGCTTCTTATCTTTATTACTACAACTACAATTATATCCAAGATACTTATATTTGTCTACAGCTTGTATTTCTTTTTGCCCCCATAACCACCTCTCTTTTATTCCTCTCCCTTTTTTCTTTTTAAACACCATTATTTTAATTTTTTCCACATTTGCTTCAAGCTTTTTTCTTTACTAAATATTTTCTCACTACCTCTATCATGCCTCTCATTTCCATTTGATTTTTTGCAATTATAACAACATCATACGCGTACGCTAGCACCCACACTTTTTTCTTCCCTACACTATTCATCCTGTTTGCTGTTTTTTTATCACCTCTTCTAAATCACTAATATATATTAAAAATAAACTTGGACTTAATGCACACCCCTGTCTAAGCCCCTTAGTTAGCCAAAACTCTCTTCCTATCCTCGCCTCTATCTAGTTCTACATCTTAATTTTTATCCCTGCTACCAAATATTCGGTTACTCCCTTTTCCTTATCACTTTCCCTAACAGCTCTCAATCAACATTTTCAAACGCTGCCTTAATATCCAAAAATAAGGCATACATTTTTCCTGTATCCTTTCCTGTCCTTTTAAGCCTGCCTGCCAATCTAGTATTAACTTTATCTCTTCTATTTCCTTCTCCAATCTGCTTCTTAATATTTATGCAGTTTTCAACTTGCTTTTTATCTCCTCCTTTATGTATTGAACATATTATCGCCTCTTTCCATTTTTCAGGAACTTCTCCTCCTTTCCATATCTTTTCAAATACTTTCCTTATTCTTTCTTTCATTTTATCACCTATATATTTCCACTACCCATCTTGCGTTCCATCAGTACCTTTGGCTTTACCTATTTTCACCTTCCTTAATGCTTACTCCAACTTCTCCTTTTTTTATACTCTCACATTTAGATTTTTCTTTTTCTTTCCTATCTCCTACAAATGTTGGCTTTTCCCTTTGTCCTTCTAATAATTTTCTTCAATGTTCTTCCCATTTTTTTTTTAATTTCCTCATCCTCAATATTTATTTTATTTTATTTATTACCTAGTACATATCAACCTAGCTATCATACTTTTTTCTTGTATTGTCAGCCACCTATCCCACATTATTGAATCTTCTATCGCTGATCCTCATTTTACTTTTGTATCTGATTATTTTGTTTCTTTTTTGTTACTCCTTTTTTTCTATTGTTCTTCCTTATCTTCTTAACCATCTTACTTTATCAATCAATCAATTTATTTGTCTAATTAAATTAACAGATGATTCGGTCACTTCTTAACATACTAAATAAACAGTCAAAACAACAAGATTTTTTTTCCTTGACTCTTTCTTTCTTCTATCTATTTTCTTTTTTCCACCACTTTCCTCGCTCGTTCCTCCTCTTTCACTTCACTGCACTTCAATTTCAAATGCTCTATATTTTCTACCCCTACACACATTTCTATCTTTGTCCTTAAAGCAGTACTTGTTTTCTTACCACTTTTGCATACCCTCTTCTTTCATAGTATCTTCTTCTCCCATCTTCACCATATTTTATCTATTGCGCCTCTATTTCCTTCAAACATTCTTACAGTATATTATTTTCTTTTGCTTTCAATCTTTTCTTAATACCTTCTTGCCCTGTTTCCTGTCTGTATCTTTATTTTTTCCAGTTTCAATTACTCTTTGACTATATGACCTAGTGTTTCCTTCTACAAAATTAGTGTCCGATTCCAATACTTTTCTTGTATCTTCTCCAGTTTCTTCTATTCTCTCCATCCCCACACCTCTGCTCCATACATCAACACCTTTTTAACTATTCTCTCAAATATCCATCTTTTTTTCTCCAAGTCTTTTCCAAATATACCCCATACTCCTATACTATTTTATATCCTTTTTGCCCTAATTCCTAAATCTGTTATTTGTCTTTATTATTGTACCTCACCGTATATTCTAGGTGTTTATACTTATCCGCCATCTCTTTCTCTTCCTCTCTCCATTTTCATTTACTTCCCTTTATTCTACTTTATTCTTTTTAAACTCCACATTTTTTGTTTGTTCTACATTTACATCAACTTTCTTTCGTTCAAAATCACTCTAAAACATGTCGTTCTTGCTTTTCTTAAATTAATTTTTGTTGTAATTACAGGTTAATTGAATTTCTACAAGGACGGATTTTTGCACAAATATGTTCCGTATGGGCAATGTTTTTCATCCACAACACTCACTTTGCACTTTTGAAGTATTTCAGGGGTTACCTCACTAACGTTGAGTAGTTCTAGACGTGCACCTTTGTTAGGCTTTTTTTGACAAGGGTAAGTATTACAATTACTGACATAATTATGCAATATTTCTCTTTAGGATAGCTAAATAGCATGGATGTAGCTTTATCAACAGCCACAAGTCTAGATTTTTAAGTTGCAATTTTTTTTTTCATAATGTTTCACAAGAATTCATCGTTTTCACTCAAACTCTTGAAGACGAGAACCGAACTAATTAGTTATTGCCGCCACGATGGGTGGATAAGAGGGGATTTTAGAAAAATTGTATTCTATTTGAAACTGTTAGAAAATGTGGGTAATACAAAAGCAATTTGAATCAAAAAATATTAATTCTGAGATGAATTAACTAAACTTGAAGCTTTCAAAATTTAAATAAAAACTCCTGTAGAACAATTTATTCAATTATTTGATTTCTACTATATGAGCTTTAAGGAACGTAAATAATTTCGACGTCATACACATTACATTTACGTCAACAAATGGAAGCATAAACAAATCTGATGGAAACAAAATGAGAATCGACTATATGCGTTTAATGGTTTTCTGAAAATTTATTAGGTGTTAATATTTATTTCTTTTATATTAATATGAAATTATTAAAATTAATAACAATAATGTGGTACACTAAGAATGCATATAATATTCCAAAAACTTGATAAACTCCGTCTATTAATTAAATTTATTTAAAACCCTAATATTAATAAAAAGGAAAAAACTGTTGAAATAGAAATAGATTTTATGTTTCGATACAGATTTTCTTAAATTATATGTATTGGTTACATAAAACAATTTTAACATTTAAGAGCGTTAGTGAAAGTTGAATCACTAATCACGAATATGTTCTTTCTTTGCGAGTAACTTAATCCTTACAGTTAGACCACACACACTCTACTTGACTTTGTAGTATGGAAACTATTGGTTTAGGAACTTTTAATGTCGTGTACAATTCAAGTAAAAAGTATAAGAAAATTCATAAATCAATTCCAATTGTTAGATTAGAATGATTAATCTAAAAAAAATTAAAAATTTGCAGAGACGGTATTTACGAAAATTATACAAATTTTACTAATTTTTAAATTTAAATTAATTTTATTTTATTTTTAAGTAAAAGTTAAACGATAATAGGTACTATTATCTATCTATTTTTATTTTTACCTGCTTTGATTGGATTTAAAAAACATTCAATAGCTTTTTGATGGGTTTTGTCGGTTAGCGAATACAATTCTTCCAAACTTTGAATTTGTATGAAATAAAAAATAAAAATTTGACAAGAATAAATTCAGTTTTAAATAAATGGTGAGGAATATTATTCTGTGTATGTTGCTAAAGTTTTAGTTCAAAAACAATTCCGCTGTCGCTTAATAACTTTACTTTATTTTGAGTTTAGTATCATCTGTGCAAAACTAAATTTGCTATCAAAGAAATTATCTGTATGCTCCAGGAACGCATTGAAATTGTAGGACCCGATCATCAAAACCAAAATTGTGTCAGAGCTGCTGCTCGTGTCATTAATGATCGACACCACGAATAGAATGTAAATAAAATTTTCTTTAAACGTCAGTTAAGTATGCCATTATATGACCGAGCTGATAATGCTTAAGGCTCTGCTGAGTGATCTGTGTCCTATACATTGTAATGTAAATTGCCCGCCACTATAAAATCATAATTTGTCGTTTTATTTCTAATTTGTTTTGATTTATTCGTATATCAAAACATATTCTACAAAATCTCGAACAGTTTTTTGAAAAACCTAAAAATAAGGGAGATTTTTTTGGCTTAAAGGATACCTATTTGAAAAAAATATTTAATACGCAATAAATCGTATTAGAAATCGAATTTAAAAATTACGCGGAGTTTTTTGTAGACATAATTAATGCAATGATTTTAAGCCAACAATTAATTTTGTACGATATATAATTATGTTTCTACATTGACGCTACGAATTTGTGTAAAACCGACTTTTAAACTCTTCTGTCTTTTTTTAAATGAACATTTCTTTTCATCATCGGAATGTGTACCTGCTATTAGCAAAATGACTAATGCTTTTGTTTGTATTGTATTGAATTCTAAAGGATTTGCAACGAACCAGGGTAGATGACTAATTGTAAAGATTATTGGTAATGAAACCTTTTTCTTATAATTACTTCATCTTTGCGACGGGTTGGAAGTGTTTAGTAAAATCTCTTTGTTTTGTACGTACATTTACAATATGGGTAAACCAAATAGTGAGCGTCGAAAAGTTACTTCAAGAAAACGCCTACATGGAAATATATCAAACTTTCGAGGATTGCGTAAAGCTACAAACGAAGCCGGTAAATAAATCTTTACAATTCTATTATTTTGTATTGGTTTCCCGCGTTTGCCAATTTCATTTCTATAGTAAATGAGTTCCATTCGCCACACGCTTTTGACGTACGGAATATTGGCAAAAATAAGAAAATGAAATTGACAAATACGAAGAACCAAAAAAACGGCTGTAAAAACATATTTATTTTTAAATTCACGTCAAGAAATATAGTCTTATAGAACACGTATATACAAAATAGAACTTGGTACAGAATATTTCTTGATGCATTATCGTATAATGCAAATTAAAATGTGTTTTTACATGTTTTTGTAATAAATGGTTAGTCATTTAAATTTTTAGTAGGTCAGGTGGTGACTAATAATAATAAATCATCTGCCGAGGAGCCTGTTCATAGAAAATTGAGGTAAATGGAATTACTGATTTTTGAAGTAATGGTAAATTTTTGTTGTTTCAATCACAGGATAACACGATTGCAGGCGATTTTCAAAAAATTATACAGAATTGTTTTTGGAGGGGAGAAGAATTGCGTTGACATCAACTATTTCCTGGAACAAATCCAACAATTAAATCGACATTGTAGTAAGTTGGATGCACAATCAACAATGTCTTTCCCTACAAGGAAAGCTTGTCTGGGTTACAGTCCACAATACATTTTCATTGCAACATGTGCAATGGTAATTTTAAAATATTTACAAGTATTAGCAAACCTTCATCTATGGACATTACGCCACCGGAGTTGTGGCTGGGTATCAGCTATTGGAATTGGATTCTCCAATACTGAAGAACTTTTATAACTTTAGGTATACCCTTCATGTCAACATAAGACTACACTGTCAAGTATGCAGAAGTTGTTAATAAGGCTTGGATAACCACTGCACAAGTTCAAATGCAAAAAGCTGCGACAATGAAGCCGACTTTGCCAGAGCTATAAGGCAAATTGACGAAAAAGGAGTGCCACTACTAACTGTAGTTGTCGATGGTTGCTGGTCGAAGAGGTCCTACAAATCAAACTATAATGCTCTTTCCGGTGCAGCGGCTGTTGTTGACAAACACTCTGGGAAAGTGCTTTATTTAGGAGTTAAAATAAGTACTGCACTGTTTGTGCTAGAACTGATGAAAAAAATAAATCTAAAATCCTACACCTGTTATAAGAACTATGAAGGATCGTCTAGTGCTATGGAAGCAACAATTTTAGTAGAAGCCTTTAAAAAGAGCGAGGAAACATAAGGAAAATCAAATATAAACAAATTTATTGCTGGATGGTGACAGTAGCACTTATAAAAAAATTTGGAAAGTCGTCCATATCAGAACATTACAGTTGAAAAATCGAATGTAGAAACCATATCTTACGAAATTATTGCAATAAATTACGTGCATTGTCACAAGATACGCGATTTCCTTTAAAATTACAAAGACTTATATCTTCCTGTTATCATGAGACTGAGAACTGCAGTGGTTTCTTCCAATTAAATTTCGTAAGAATCAAGACCACAATTATCCACAAACAGAATTAGTAGAACTACTTCAAAAGGATATACAGAACAGTGTTTGTCATGTTTTCGGACAACACAAAAATTGTAGACAATTATTTTATCAAAGAAAATCCGAAAATGGAAAGACTATCTACCTGAGTTGCAAAACTGCAAAGAATTATATGTAAGGCTACAGGAGCACGTCAAGTGCATCTGGATAAATTGCTCGTAGTCTTATTAATGATGTTGATAGTAATATTGTCGAACAATTTAATAGCACTATAGCCAAGCATGTTGGCGGAAAAAAGAGTTAACTTCTCTCTAAAGGTTCCTATGAAGGGCAATTTCGCAGCTGCCGTTGTACGATTTAACACACGACAACCGCTTAGTGAACTATATAAACAATATGCGACACAGATGCACCAAAACAACTAGTTCAGTTTGAGTTGAAACGAGATAAAAATTAAAACCGCCTTCAAAGTTACGACAAAGTTCTCCACGACGACATAAGAAGAATCAACCTAAGTCCAAAAGTGTACGTGTTGATTACGGGGAGAACTGCCAAAAACCAGATTTACCGGACGACATTTATATGGTAGAAAAGGAAAATTTCCTTAAATCGTTAAGAAAAACCGAAGATGAAAGAGACGCCTTACAAAAGTGGCACCGCACGCACAGGCAAGTAGTGGAAAATGGCTGGAGGAGAGGAGGAAACGTTTAACTGCCTTCGATGTTTTATAAAGTGTGTACAAGACGACCAAACACTTTATGCAAAAATCTTGTCATAGAATTATTGTATCAGTCAAAATCATTAAATATATTTCCTTTGCGTCATGGTAGAGACAATGAAAGTCGTGCAAAAAGGCAGTTGGAACAACAGGAAAACATAGTTGTACAATCTCTTGTGGACTATTCATAGACAAAGAACATTTTTACCTTGGGGCCTCACCTGACGGGGTAGTAAATGCGAAAATTTAATTGTGGAAATTAAATGTCCTTCATCCGCATACAACATGTGTCCAGAAGATGCCATCAAACAAAAAAATTAGATTTTGACATTTGATGACTACTAGTACTTTTGAAGTCAACATAAAAATCAATGGTACTATCAGGTTCAAGGGCAGTTGCGAGTTACAGGAGAAAAGGTTGTTTGTTTGCTGTTTGACCGGAGAACAATTTCCTTTAAAAACAGCGTACATTAGAAAATGTGATTTATTTTGGGAGAAAAACATGGTGTGTAAACTCCAAAAATTTTACATGCACTGTTTATTGCCGGAACTCGTAGACCCACGGCATTGTAGAAACATGGACATACGAGAACCGACGTTATATTTTAGAAGCAAGACAAAAGAAAAATTGGGAGTAAAAAGTAATAGTATTTAATTAGTCTATTTTGATCCTATATCTTTAAAATGATTTCAATTCAATTATGTTATGTATTTACAACAATTGTTTTTTATTATAATATTATGTATTAGGTAATTAATAGCGTTAATTGCGTAACCGTGGAACCAATGTACATATTCTGAATTTTGTTATATTTTCTTGCTAATCCTAAATAAATTAATTATGAATGTATGTATAGTAAATGCATATCTGTATTTTTCAATTTAAAGAAAGGCGTATTATGAGAAATAAATGTCGAAGGTTAAAAATAACTGTACAAAAGATTATTATTGCAGTTTCGTTTTCTTCAGGTAAAGAGCATTGTTAAGGGATTATATACCTATCCCACATGTAATTTTCAATACGTACTTTCTACGTTTAGTGAAATATATTTATATTTTAAAAATTTGGGATAATCCCGACTGTACAGCAGAGCCTTAAGCGTCACTTCAATAGCCATAACACTGTTAGCGGAGCTTAAGTACTTAAGTGCCGTTGACGGCGGCGCTTAACTACTTAAGCGCCTGACGTTCTGGTTTACATTGAAAATCATAGCAACTCACCCAATGTTACAAAGCAAACGGGATTTGCTGCATAAAAATCCCTTACGGTTTATTTGGCTGTTTTGTTTCTTTTTCCTTGCGTTTGAAGAAAAATAATATATTTTATGCGGATTTTTGTGCTTTAACATCTTCAGCACAAAAATCATCATTGTAAAATAATATACTACTAAAGAAACGGGTTCTGATACTAACAAAAAAACATAACCGTATAAGCACAGTTAATGACGAAGCTGTTGCTGTTGCGGTTTTAGGCCACGTTACTTTCTTAGGAAGTACACAGTCTCTTACTAAATGATCTCAAGCATCTGAAGTATTACAGACCAACGTTTCTAGAATACTTCCAACCGTACAAAACCAAATTGTTACATGAATTAAATGGAGACGATTTTGATAGACGCATGGAATTTTGTGAAATATTGGGTGAACATATTAATCAACATCAAAATTTATTAAACAATATTTGTTTTTTTTTTAAGAAAGTACAAAGTACCTACATTTTTATTGAATGGAGCAGTTCATCGTCATAATTTCCGCACTTGGAGTGATTCGAATCTATGTGCCATACGTGAGACACAGAAACTCAACATTTGGACTGCAATTTTAGAGAACCATATTATGGAACCCCTTCTGAAATTACGAAATTTATACTAGTATGCTGGAAAATCAAATCTCTCATTACTGCGTCTGTGGAATAAAATTTAAACCTATTACAAAGCGAAACTGTTTTTGAATATGTAGTTGCAATTTGCCATTTTTTAAATGACTTTCCAAATAACTTAATGGAAGGAATCCTATAGAATGGCAAACCAGGTCACCTGACTTGTTATCACTCGATTTTTTGCTGGGATATCTACAACAGATAGTGTATTTAGATCTCGTCAAAGTGATTCAAATTAAAATGGATTGTAATTCAAAGATCAGAGAGACAGATGTGAAAGCAGCTTACAGAATCTAGATTTTTCAATAATTGACGCGTTGGTTTAAAAAACAAAAAAGTTGTACAATTGCAAAAAACATAGACAATCCCTCGAAAGTTTTTCGTCATTTTGTTCCTGTTGTTTTCTTGCTTCTTCATTTCTCTATCTTGTCATAATTTTCACATATTTTTTGTTTACTTTCTGGTTTTCTCCTTGTACTTTTTTTCGTTTGTGTTCTGTAGCTGATTCCATCTTTATATCTTGTCCATTACTAAGTCTTCTAGCTACGTGAATTTTTTTTTCTCAATTTGTGGTTTGTTGTATCTAATATATTTGCTTTTTTATTTTTAACATCTTTCAAGTACTTTAAAGCATAATGATTTAGAACCCCCACAACATTTACCCGAATATTGTAATAAAACCTTGAAATATGTGAAAATATAATTTTACAGTTTTTTAATAATCGATCTTTTAAAATTAATATTCAAACGCGAACAGTATTGTCAAGACAACATGACTATCGCACGTTGTTAGTAGCACAGCTGTCAGAGTAAAGATGAACAAAAAATTATATTATCGTTAACTGTATCCCGTTACGATTTTTGTCAAAGGTTTATACAAATAAAATTATTAAGACAGGAAACAAAATAAATACTGACACGTTGGAGAAATTAACACCAAAACAAAAGAATAGAGATAGACGCCACTAATTTTACTTACTTTAAAAGAGACTAGTAGGGTGTTAAAAACTGAAAACAGACGAAAAACGCCGAAAAAAAGGTAATTTATTAATTAAAAATTTGTATTTATGCAAATAAATACTTACTACAGCGTACATTTAATATAATTGATTTATAAAGCGCCGTATTGAATGAGAATTGTAATAGCGTTTAGTGTTTATTGTCACAAAACAAGATCACTACTTCGATAACTGCGACAAAATTTAAGTCTGCTGAATGTAAATTTTAAACTCACCGATACTAATGGTATTTCCATGTAGTATGCACAGGCGAGTGTAATTTAATATCGGCGTTACAGTTAATAAACAATTGACTTTTTAAAAGTTGTTGTATTTCGAATGAACCACGGATTAAGCGATATATCGGTTGCTTTTGATAGAGCTGCACATCATACGTTCTAGCAACATCTTCCCCAGAAATCAGACGAACTACCAGCTATTCAATAACAATCAAATAGGAAAAATCAGAAGAACATCAAAATCAGCTAGAAACAAAACCAAATTCACACTTAAACAAAAAAGAACCATAACATCTTCGCTTGTCAATCCACTTGATAAGAATTTTCTTGTTCAGATCTACACCAATCGAAACCAAAAAAAGCGTCGTCATGTAAACGACTATATCACTTATGAAAACTTTGTCGATGTAAAATGGTCAACACATACACTAAGGTTCCTTCAAAGCTAATTACTGAATTACCATTAATTAAATTCGTAATAAAAAATAAAAAAACTTAAAACCAAATTATTTTTCTCCTGGTCGTGACAATATTTCTTTACCTATTTGAATTCTAATACACCGAATAAATTATATTTATAAAAAGTTGACGAAAGACATTTTGAACATTTAATTTAATTAGTTATTTAATTTTTGGAAAAAATTGAGTTTCAATTTTTTCTCAAAATTGTCAGTCAAATCATGAAATAACTTAGATCATAAAGAGAATAAAAAATACCACAAAAAAATAGGTGTAACTCAACCACTATGGTTATTTAAAATTTGTGAGATAGGTGCAGTCGGGGATTGTTTTGTTTTTGTAAAAGAATTGTTTAGGGTGGCTTGTTTTAGTTGGAATACACTGTATTATTTATTACCTATGCATGTTATAGTTAATTGTCTTGTTGGTATTTTTATTCTTAAATCAATGTTTAGAGTTATAAACAACGAGTTAATAAAATATTTAATTCCTATTATTCAATCAAACTCAAGATAATTAAATTAATTTAATCAGTATAAACAATTAAGTGTTGACGGTCAATGTTACATAAATTACCTCCTTTGTACTTCCTATGAATACTGAGGTCATTTAAATACCATTCGTTAGAAAATGCAATTTCGTTATCTTCATTACATCTTACTTTACAGTATTTTTTATTATGCTAATAATATGCGATCTCTTGTAAAATACAAAATGTAAGAGATTAATAGTGATAGATATCTTGACGAAGGACCACCTGTAAAGTAAATGTAAAGACAAAATTTAAGTGGAAGGATGAAATTAAAAACCAATACTCTGGTCTCAATTTGCCGACGTTTCGAGAAACCTATGCTAGTTTTTTCAAAGCTTTTTGAAATTAGGGCATGACAGTCACATCTAACATATTAAATTAAAAACCAACAATCTAACATGTCACGCCCTAATTTCAAGAAACTTCAAAAAAGTCCGTATAGGTCGGAAAAAACGTGGGCAAATTAAAACCAGGGTAGTAGTTTTTAATTTCGTCTTTCCTCAAGGATCATTATCTACAATTACAATTTTGGAAGATCATAAATTTAATTCTTATGAAACAAGTGATATAATTTATTGTCAGAATACCAAAAACTGTTTTTCCAAAAAATTAAACAAAATATTTCTAAAGTTATTACTATACGTCAAACTTAAACATTAAAAATCGAAACTCAAAAGTATTTCCGACCAAATTAAAGATTTTTAAATTTTTTAAATTTCCAAGAAAATTTTAGGGTTGTTTTCCAATTCCCAAGTTTGTTTTTAAAAATAAAGAACACTTCTTATTGTTACCCGGTATATCAACTATATTTTTGAAAATAATTGATTATTGTTTATTATTTTATGTTGTTCAATTAATTTTTAAAATTTAGAATTTTATAAATTTGTTTATTTGTTTTACTTATATTTCTACGTTTCCTTCATTTTCAAGATTTTGGCATTTTCGTTTTCTTTAAAAAAATACTTTTAGATACAATTGGTTCAAAATACTTCAAATTTATCAGTCTCCAAACTTTTCACACCAAAACAAAGCACAAAACACAAAAACTATTAGTAAATAAATTAGTAAATTAGTGTGCCAGAAAAAATAGTTTACTTTTTAGAGCGAACCATCTCCAATACACTGAAACTGGTGTCCGTAGGTTTAGTTTTGTCCATTAGTGTATATCGACTTCCAGTTGTCACTCTATGTATGGAAATTTTATTTATGTCGAGTATGTTTTTGAAATCTAGTAGCGGCTACACCTTTACGATCCCGGTAGAGGGCATGACTACTTTACGGATACAGCAATTCGGTTACAGCGAGTTTCTGGTTCTTCTTGCATCTCAAATGGGAAAAGAACCTTGTACTAACCCTAAATTCTACCTATTCCCATACACCTTTATTCTACCTGATAACCATGTGCTAACCCGCAAATGGAGAAGCGTGGCGTGAAAATCCCTCTGAATAGCAAATTTTAAAAACAATTTTATAAAGAACTGCCACACGAAATCTGAAGGAGAATAAAATTCACAAACAAAATCCAGAAAAAAAATTACACAGGAGGTGGACATGGCAAAGCTCTGATGGTGAAACTCAAAACAAATTCAATTATGTTATTAAACAAATTAAACAAGTAGTGACCATCTAATGGTAGGAGAGCTAGTAGAAATATATACTGATCGAGAGACATCGACTGATAAAAACAAAGCCAACACCAAGTTGGATAACACCTACAGATATAGAAGAATATAAAGATGAAATTAATAGGCAACTAGAAAAGAAAATTACAAATGGATGGTTTAAACTAGAAAATAACAGAATCCATTGCCAAAAGTCAACAAACACCTATCCTAAAAATAGGAAAGAAGAAAAACTTAGCATTATATTGTAACAGTTGAGTTCGTACACTTCTCCAATTTTTTTTAATAATGAGACTTACCAAAATGAGATGTAAAACAATCGGACAAATTCTTACTTAATAATTAGTCGAATCACATTTTACACAGATGTTGTTTGGGATGCAATCACATTGTAATTTCTTGGCCATAATGTGACAAGTGCCAACGATAAATAGATAATTTGAAACACATATAATAGCGCACTTCAGTTAAAAATTTAAAATGGATAAAAGAGTCCACCCTAATGCTTTCTTTGTTTACCAGGTAAGGAAACGTGATTTTAGAAACATCGAAAATACCCTAAATTTAGTATAAGAAATCCCTGCAGTTTGCTGCCGTGTTAGCAATTACAAGTTGTTGATTGCTGGTTCATTATTGATGTTTGGTTAAATCGTTTTATTCGTGTTATTTTTTCATTATTCTTGCTCTTCTCGTTATTTATCCGTTTCTTAAAACATTTCTTTTTAATCGTTTTGTTAGATTTTTTTAATAAATACCCGTAAGTATGTTGGCTGCTCTGATGAAAAGAGAAAGAACTATGGTAGACTCTTTTGTCCTTTTTAAATTTTTAACTGAAGTGTGCTATTAAGAAATAGTTATATACATTCGCGTGCGGAAAATTAAATTTTACAGCTCGAAATAAATTTGCACGACGCGTTAGCGGAGTGCTTTAAATTTATTAAGCGCTGTAAAGTAATTTAACGCACAAGATTTGTATTAAATTTTTTGGCCGACGATTTTTAAATGGTAAAAATCTAAAATTAACAAATATTTTGCTGTTGTCAATTGTCAATATCGGTTATAAAGTGAACTGTAATTCAGAGTACACAAGATGGCGCTAATCATTTACATGAAACTAACAAATATTCCAAGTCACATTATTTTTTACCATTTAACAGTAAAAAGTTGTGTAATTGTTGATTTAGTAAACATATTTTTGTTCTTTAAAAGGTTTTTATTAACAAATGTACCTTAAGAGCGGACGAGTTGGGTAATTTTTACGCACGCTGTGCGTGCACTGTACGTAATCATGACCTTTTAGGGTTTGTAGTTTCAATGTTAATATGAGGTTTACACGTCAGGAGGCCAAAAAAATTTAAATTAAATTTTTTTGGTCGGCGATTTTTAAATGGTAAAATCTAAAATTAACAAATATTTTACTGTCAACTGTTAATATCGGTCATAAAGTAAACCGTAATTCAGAATACACAAGATTCAATTCAATTTATTTTTTACCATTTAACAAAAAAACTTGTGTAATTGTTGATTTAGTAAACATATTTTTGTTCTGTAAAAAGATTTTTATTGACAAATGTACCTTAAGGGCGGACGATTTGGGCAATAAAAATAATACAAAATATTTTATTCTTTAATTAAAGCAAGAAATGAACTAACAAAGTCTTTGCATTTTGTAACGCTATTTTGCAGAACCAAAATAAAACTTGCAATTCTCAAACTTTCCTTTTCTTGTTCGCAATTCGTCGATGGGACTGGCGTTTCCTTACTAAGAGCATTCAGATCAGTAGCAGTCTTAAACAATTTTACAAAAACTGTCACCAAAGATTGTGATGACTATGCTACATTTGATGTAATCATTGACAAACCAGGAACCGTAACAGATGCTGCAGATGGCTCTCCCTCCACACCAGATATCATCTTTGTTACCTTATTTTCTGCAACATACTGTCAGCCAAATAACCTTCCACAACAGACAAACTTTTACAACCACCGTGTGTCTTCAGTGTAATCATTGAGGCTCCCGCATCGGCCACCAAAGTCGCAGATGTTCGTCTTCCACAATGATAGCCGTATACGCCTTCAAATAATCCAAATCCAACCATTCAGCAACCATACTCGGAATCTTTCCAAAAGTATTTTTGCCAACCGGCTTATTTTTTTTCTTATTTCGATAAGCCAGGAAGAACCTAAAAACACCTTGCGGACGCAACGCCGAATATTTTCTCACCAAACAAGCAGCACCCAGATCTTCGTCATCAATAATTGTAAATTTCCTATTTACATCATTCTTAGATACATAATGCCGATCAGTAAATGTTTGATATGTCAAGAAATATTAAAAGAAAAAGATAAAGATATTCAATGTGATGTATGTAAATTACATTTGCATTCGATATGCTCTGGATTATCGCGCAGTGAAGTGCAGTGTTTTATCAATAAAGACCGTCGTCTATCTTATCAGTGCGAAAAATGTGTAAACTAACGTTCAGAAGTATCAGAACTTAGAACTAAAATCTGAAATTGAAGAATTAAAAAACAAAATGAAACTACCCCCAAAAGAATGGCGGGAAATGAAAGAGAAGAAATCAAATATGAAATGAATGAACGACAGCGTCGTGCCCAAAATGTAATTTTGTTTAATGTTGAAGAAAGTATCTCCACTGATGCTATTATATGTGCTTCCTAAGATTTATAGTAAGTTAAGAACGTTATACAGCAGATAATCGAAGTTCCCACTGATAACATTAAATGATATCGCTTAGGTAAAATATCTGGCCTTCAAGGTAAACCGCGGCCGATAAGAATAGTTTTAAACTCCACTTACGATGCAAACAAAATTCTTAAAAACAAATATAAACTCAGAGGAAGTCGGTACTCTGTAAATGGTGATCTGACTCCCTTACAAAGAGAATATTTAAGCACATTAAGGGACGAATTGAAGGAAAGAGTCTCTACTGGAGAGCAAAACATAACTAAATTCCAACAATTGTTCCTCTAAAAAACTGAAATATCACAACAGAAACAACAAGTTACTTTGTTATTATCAGAATGTCAGAAGCTTGCGGAACAAAATAGATCAGTTCTGCTCATCTGTAAGTATTTTTGAATATGACGTTATGTGCTTTACGGAAACTTGGTTATTTAGTGATATTGCAAACACAGAATACTTCACATCAGACAATTACTACATTTATCGTTGTGACCGAAAGTTTGAAAAAGTTGGATTAACGCGAGGAGTTGTGTTATGATAGCTTTAAAGGAATGTATTCAAGTCGAACAGTTAAACCTACAGAACTTATTAAACATAATCATATTAGTTGATATTGTTGGTTGTAAGTGTATTCCTCGCACACCTACTACTGAAAGCTTATCCAAATTTTATTAGACTACCTTATTGAACTCTACAATTATAATCGCAACTTATTAATAATTAGAGATTTTAATATACCTGCCTTCAGTGTTTCAGAATCAGATAACTCTTTGTGTCGCCAAATACATAAATTTTGTGATTTAACTAATCTTACACAACTTAATAACGTATACAACAATAACAATAGATTACTAGATCTCGTATTTTCTAACATAACATGTAATGTAACTCGTGAAGACATACCTATAGTTGTCGAAGATGTGCAACATCCATCAATAAGGGTATGTCTAAATTTAAATCATTTTCATCAACCTACATTTTTTTCAAACGCGTACAATAAATCATACAATTTCAAAAAGCTAATTTTTCTCAATTATATAATAATTTGTTTAGGATAGATTGGACAGAGTTTGATCATTTTACAAACGTTGATGATGCTTGTTGCAGATTTTATGACATTCTGTATGAGCTACTGATATTCAGCCTTTGTATAAAAATAAACGTCAAAACTATCCTACGTGGTTTTACTAGGGATATTATAAATACTATTGAACTTAAGACTAAGTGTCACAAAAATATAAATCATCACTATCCTTACACGATTATAATCAATTTAAATATTTCCGAACATTAACAAAATTTAAAATCAAAAATGCTTATAAGCAGTACTTGGATTCGCTTAAGCAATCAATTAATTTTGATTGTAAAAAGCTTTGGTCATACATACAAAATAAAAGAAAAGGTAGTAGAATACCAGGAAAACTGTACAAAGATGGTATCTGTTATGACCAACCACGAGATATCGTAATATATTAAAAAAACACTTCAACCACATATATACATCAGATAGCTGTGTGAATTTATACACAATTAATAATGACTTTATTTATTTTCCTTCCATAACTATGAATACTGTCACAGACAATGATTTCTTTAAAGAAAATAAAAGACAAAGTCACAGCTGGTTTCGATCAAATTCCTAGTTTTATTTTATTAAAGATGTGCTACTGTTTTTCTATACCCCTTGTCAATCACATTCAATTTAAGTATTAAAACTTCTACCTTTCCCAGTAAATGGAAATTAGCAAGAATTGTCCCAGTTCTTAAAAGCGGTGATCCGACTAATGTCGCTAATTATAGACCAATTGCCATTCTTTCAAACTTCTCAAAAATATTTGAAACAATACTGTTTAAAGATATTTATTCTAAAACCAAATGCTTGATTTTGCCATACCAACACGGTTTTGTGGAAAAACGTTAAACAATAACAAACTTAACTTGTTTTACGCAGTTAATTGCGGAAACAATAAATATCCAAGGTCAAGTTGATGTTGCTTACACATACTTTTCTAAAGCTTTTGATCGACTTCATCACGGTGTTGTGGTAGAAAAATTATTTAATTACGGTTTTAGCAACAGTTATCTAAAATTATTAATGTCGTACTTACAAAATAGACCTCAATTTGTTGCATATAACGGATATAATTCGTTTGAATATATAGCCCCATCGGGTGTAACACAAGGTTCAAACCTTGGACCTCTTCTGTTTGTATTATTTATCAATGATATTTCTGACAACATTTGTTCAAACATATTAATATATGCAGATGACGTAAAACTATTTGTTTCTATTCAATCAGAATCAGACTGTATAACATTACAAAAAGATTTGGACACAATAGCTGATTGGTGCACTACAAATAAATTTACTTTAAATATAGGAAAATGTAAAACACTCACATTCACTCGCAAGATATCACCAATAAATTTTCATATTCTATTAATGCAAATGATTTATCCGAAATGTATGACCTTGGCAAAATATTTGACTTACAACTAACATTTAACAGTCATATAACAGAGCTTGTATCTTCTTGTTATAAACTAATTGGATTTATTCTTCGCAATTGTAGTTCTTTTAAAAAACTCTACACCTTTCGAAACTTATATTTAACTTTAATACGTCCTAAACTTTAATATGGAGCCATTATTTGGAATCCGTACTACAATCAATATAATACGAAAATTGAAAATGTCCAAAGGTTTTTAAAATATCTGTGGTATAAGTCATTCGGTGTATTTCCAGTCAGAGGCATTGACCAATCTATTTTATTATACACATTCAACATAACAAGTTGCAAATTAAGAAGAATTATTATAGGTCTTACTTTCCTGTACAAAATATTACATAATCAACTAGGCTCTTCCGATATTTTAATGAGACTATGCTTTGAAGTACCTAAACCTAACAGCAGGCAAACTAATACGTTTTATCTCCCAGCTGGTCGTACCAATTTTCTTCAAAGATCTTCATTGTTTTTTTCTGCGAGAATTACAATATAATATGCACTACCACTGACTTAAATGAAAACATTTTCGATAATGTTAAAATCTGGGCTTTTGCTGGCCAGGGTAACAGCTCCAAGTTATTTGCTTGTATCCAGTTGCGCACAACCTGCGAAGTATAGCGTCATCATATCCCGATAGTTAATTATCGAATGTTCCAAGAAAATATGTGTAAATAGTAAATGGAATCTACTAACGTAACGTTAAGTCGTTAATTATAGTTACATAACTCTCCTTTCATAAGATATAGTTCATATTAATATGCTTATTGTAAAGCTTCGTACACACCTGAACAACAAACCGAGGAACAAACAGAACAACGAACCGAACGGCAATCGGAACATTAATTTGGACGGTGCTACGTACGAATTTTAGAACAGATTCGCAAGTCCTGATTGTTCCACGAACGGTTTGCGGCGTTCCCGCAACTTGTCGGTTTTTTCTCCGACATCAAAGAAAATGCGCGCGAATGCGTTTGCAGGTTTGGACGAATCTAAACAAAACGGCGAACAAACTTATGCGGGAGAATTAAATTATTTATTTTTGTCCTCCCTTTTGTGGGTTTGTTGTGTTTTAGGTAATATTATGGAGTTGACAGAAGAAAAATGTTTTAAATTAATCAGTGTTTAAGAATGCAAGAAAAAATGATGTCCCTATTAGCATCATTTGGGCGGGAAATTTCCAAAATAAAAAAAGCGAAGTAAATTATAATTTTTACTCTTCTTTGTGCGTAAAAATTTGGTTGGCACTATCTTCTTGTTTTCCGCAATTTTCTCTTCTCAATAATAAATATATATGAACTGAAAACTACTGAAAATAATTATGGGAACAGCACAAACGTTCCGTTTGTTGTTCGGATTGTGGAAATCATAAAAGATCGTTTGTCGTTCTGTTTGACTTTCGGTTCGTTGTTATGTTTGTTGCTCGGTTTGTTGTTCAGGTGTGTACGAAGCTTTACAACTTAAGCAACAATTTTTGGCGAATAAAGATTAGTTTGTGATGTAATATTAGAAACACAAATTTATATCATATCAAATTTATGACAACTTAAAACCAAGAACGTGTATGTTATTGCTAAGAAATTATTAAGGAAAAAGCGCAATTGCAGTGTAAATATTTATAATTAGATATTTTCGAAAGTTTATAAGTCCTCTATTGTAATCTTAATACTTAATACTTAAAAGAAAATCCTGTCCATTAGCATTATAAGGAAATGGCTTTTACTTTATGAATAAGTTTCAATAACAATAGAATATCCTTGCTTGTTTAATTTACTTCCTTTGAGTCATATTGCTCTAAGGGTTGTTACATTGGTCATTAGAAGTATGTAATAAATAAACAATTACCTACTGTTTGAGAAGGGGTAGTGTGAACCAATAAATAAAGTAAGAAATGTAAATTCCATTTTAGTTTAAAATTTCAAGTGTTGTGCTGATTTGAAAGCGCGGATTGTTTCGGAATTAGCGGCGGGCCGTAGCGTGCGTGAAATTTCACGTATGTTAGATATACCAAAAGCACCGTAGGGCATTACCGAGTAAAATGGAATCTTGAACACACTTTGGAAAGAGCCATCGGAAGTGGTAGACCTAAAGTATCTACACGTGCTCAAGATCTCGAGTTGTTTCATTACGTAACAGAACAACCATTTGCTACATACTCCAGGGCTATAGCAGATACACATTTTCCCGGATGCCGTATAACTGCACAAAAAGATTAAAGGAGATGGGAATAAAGAAGTATAATGCTGCTGCGAAAGAAGTTCTCAGTGACGAAAATATGAGACGTCGTCTGGAATTTGCAAGGCGATATGTGAACGAACCTTTGGAATTTTGGAATCGAGTGATTTTTAGCGACGAAAAACGTTCAATAGCCGCAACGATGGACCACTAAAAGTTTTTAGAATGGAAGGAACTCGTTACGAAAATAATCACATATGTCCTAAAAAACGAAGTGGTTATTTTTCTGTGAATGTGTGGGGTTGGGTTAGCGCGCGGGGTCCAGGAGTTTGTTGGGCTATCGATGGACGTCTTGATTCTGCTGCGTATTTAGATATTTTGGAAACTATTATGAAACCTTCAGTCGAAGTGTTTTATCCAGACGAAGATTATATTTTCCAACAAGTAAGTATTCTTATTTCACTATACTTTCTCCAAAAATAGTTCGGGATCTGTTGAATTAACATTTTCATAATGTATTTTTGTTGTTAAAGGACAACGCCCCTATTCATACTTCGCGGGTTGTGCGCAATTGGATACGAGAAAATAACTTGGAGCTGTTACCCTGGCCAGCAAAAGCCCAGATTTTAACATTATCGAAAATGTTTGGGCTCGAATACTTGCTGTTATCCGAAGACAACAAGGGCCAAATTTTATACCAGTAAACCGTAATGCACTAATTGCAGCCATTGATACCGCATGGGAAACGATTAATATTAATTATATTGATACCTTGATAGCGTCAATAAGCATCCAAGAATGTATCAATAATAATGGAGGTCACACCCGAGCTATGGTGTTTAATTAGTGATACCTTTAAATATATTCTTTAAAGAAAAAAATTAAGTAAGCAACGTAAGTTTTCGCTATTACAATCAGTTAGTTATTTTATATTATATTTTATTACACCTCATAATAGTTTGTTATATTTTTATTGTCTTGAAACTAGAATTTCTTTCTGTTGGACAATAAATACCAATAAATAAATACAGTAGAACCCTGATTATCCGTGCGCGGATTATCCGGGTTGGATTATCCGTGCTATGATTTCCCATCATCGAAATTGTGTTTTTGAAGTTCTAACAAAATACTGTTACGTTACCGGAAATCACTGACCAAAAAACTTCTATAATGACGCGCTGCGAGAGAGACCAGAGAGACGCATAAAAACAATATCAATCGGTCGGGTAATCCCAGTACTCGAACTCGGGGAATCACGCACTTTTTATCTGCCTCTGTGAAGTACAGAATATGTTTCAGGTTTAGTTTTTAGTTTACATATTTAATTGGCGTGTTAAAGACGAGTGACTACACTGCTATAATCTTAACGCGTGCGTTTTTCGAGTTCTCTTTTCTCTTGTATTGGTTTTAAAAATGGCAACAACCAATGTTAAACGCAAAAAGAAATGTTTTAACAAATTGAACAAAAACTGGAGATTTTAAATAAACTTGATAAGGGCGAAAAGTGTAGCAACATTATCACGAGTCTATGAAGTTGGCAAACAAACAATACGCGATATAAAAAAAAACAAATTGAAACTACAAAATTTTATATCGCAGTCCGACTTCTTTAAAAAAACATTTCTACACGAAAATCATTGAAAGGATCAACTTTTCAACAACTCGATGAAGCACTTTCCAAGTGGTTTTTGCAGAAAAAGATCAGAGGGCGTACCAATTTCTGGACCAATATGTGCTAAACAAGCAGAGATTTTTCACAAACGCTTGAAAATCAAAGAACCTTTTAATGCATCCAGCGGTTGGTTGCATCGATTCAAAAAACGTCGAGGGATCCGTGAGCTTGCAATTCAAGGCGAAAAGCTCAGTGCCGACGGAGAAGCAATGGTAGAATTTTGCTATGAGCTGGACACCATAATTACAAAAATAATCTACAACCTTCTCAAATTTCTAACGCTGACGAAACAGGGTTATACTGGCGAGCAATGCCAACAAAGACTTTAGCTGCCAGTAATGAGATGAGTAACCGGGATATAAAAGAGTAAAGACCGAATAACAGTGTTGTGTTGTGCTAATGCGTCTGGTGGTCATAGACTAAAGCTGGCTGTGATTGGAAAGTCAAAAATTCCCGCGCTTTTAAAAACATGAAATTGCACAATCTTCCAGCTCACTATTATAACCAGCAAGCTGCTTGGATAACTTGTGATATATTTCAAGATTGGTTTCATAAAAAAGTTCATTCCTGAGGTAAAGTCTTATTTGAACCAGAAAAAGTTGCCACAAAAGGCACTTCTTCTTCTGGATAATGCTTGTTCTCATCCCAATGAGGCAGTCCTAAGATCTGACGATGGAAACTTTTTGTTCTTTTTTTCTCCCACCCACGTCACTTCCATTGCCCAACCAATGGATCAAGGTGTTATTGAGACAATGAAACGCCTCTACCGGAAAGAAGTTATGATTAATTTGTTGGATGAAGTTGATCTAATGAAGTTTTGGAAATCGTTTACGATCAAAGACGCAATTTTTACAGTGGCAAATGCATGGAATGGAGTGAAAGAAACAAATTTCAAAAGAGCTTTTACAAAATAATGACGCTAGAGGATGAAAGCATCGTGGAATCTGAGGAGGAAGAAGCGACCATAACTGAATTAACTGCATTAGTGCGCAGCGCCGATGAGTTCAAAGAAGTTGACAAAACCGAAGTTGAAAGATGGATTCAGTGTGACAAAATGAGCCAGGTTATCAACTCTTCAATGACGACGATATTGTCGTACAAGTTTTGAGTCAGCCCGGTACGTCACAACCTGATTCATCCGAAAATGATAGTCAAGACGAAGAAAATGATGGAACGGTATCAATCAAAAGAGTTACTAACCGAGAGGCTGAAGAAGCTGCCAACGTTCTACTAGATTATTTTGAGCAACGAAAATGTTTGGACCTTACCGACATTTTGAACTTGCGCAGAATACGTCAGACAATTAAAAAAGATCGAACAATTGCTTTTCACTTATCCGTGCCTCGTCCGGTCCCGTGAGCACGGATAATCGGGGTTCTACTGTAAATAAATAAATAAATAAAACACCTCTGATTTTTTTAGAAACATATCCTTTATTTTTATTTTTCACAAATGCTTCTACTTCATCTAACATCAGTTTTTTCCTTTATGTGTAACTTTAGCATCGATAATTTTGGTCACAACGTGTTTAGTTAATATTTCTGCGACTACGGATAGAATAAATTAGTCATACGTAAAAAATAACAAAATACCAAACCTTCAAAAAATGCAAGCAAAATATTTTTGTCGACACGGTTCACTTCATACACTTTAGTGTAAGCAGCTTTGGATTTCGCCGGAACCAAACATTCACTGGCTTTCGCCACTTGTGTTAGCGCGTAGTTTGACATTTCATCAATATTATTTATGACAGAACGCAAAAATCAAACTCCTTAGTAGCCTTACCAATCTGATAAATTAAAAAATTTACCAACCAATATTTTCCATTTTCACAATAATATTGTTTCAATCAGAAAAAACTATTGATTACAACAGGGAAAATGAATACATTTTCCTAGTTGTAATAATAGCTATAAAGGTAAATATGCAAGTTTTAAATAATATTTTAAGCATAAAATTTAAATAGAAATTGGAAACATTTTCTTCACAATATAAGTACAAGTTAAATTTTAGTTAATTATATTTATAGTTAACTAAAAAGGTTACACGCATTCACGTCACTTAAGGAAAATTTTAGATGAGTTTAGTTAAATCAATTCAGGTAAAATAAGGTAGGTACTTACAGTTTTAACATTTAACGTAAAAAAAGGAATTGATTACATCATTGTATTTCAGCGGTAGTAGGTAAAACAATAGTTGATTTCTCCATACAAAATCTTCGTTCGCATCCTCAAAATTCTGGCAAGAGTGATACCGGATAAGTAGCCGTAGTTTCAATCTCATGGACGATTTGGGATGTAGTTAATTCGCAGAAGATAAAGATAATCACGATTCAAAGAAAACAAAGAAGCAAAATTACACATTTAAACAAACACAATATTAACAAAAATAAGTTTACCAGATTAATTTCTGGACTTTTGAAGGAAGATATTTGCATAAACAGTGCGTCATGTACACCGTAACAATGGCGGTTTCGGGGTTCACAAACAGTCCTTGCGACTTATAAAGTTTTCCATTGGTAAACTGGTGCTGCACTCGTGCACTTTTCTTGTTTCATTGGTAAATTTGGTGTTATTTTATCTGTTTCATTGGAAACACTGGGGCAATAATTTTGAACTTAGTGCAACTTTTTAGCACTAGCTCGATTAGGTCGTGCCGCTCTAGTGCAATATGGCGATTAGACGTTATAACCTTTAAAAAAATAAACTATTGTGTGAAGAAATGGACATAAATGACGTAAATTTATTGATGGAGATTTTATCTTCCTCGTCAAGTGAAGATGAGTTGGAAGGTTTATTTTGTGTCTATAACAAAGTCGAAGTACCCAAAATCAAAAGTTTTATAGAACAAGTAGTGGATAAATTATCAGATGAAGGTGTAAGTATACAGTACCTACATATACAACTTATGTGTTTAAAATTATTGTTTCTTTTGATAGTTTAAAAGAACTTTAGGGTACAGCGAAACACAGCTCAATTATTAATTCAACAATTTCAGTCGTCTAAATTCTATCCAAGTGATCAATCTCATGGTGGCAAGGCAACTATTTCTGCTGAAAATCATGTGTTATCATTCCTATGGTACATTATTTATTTTGCTATTGTAATATATTATCTGATATGTGTTTTATATAGGTTTGTTGCTAACAAAAGCAGTCTAAGGGATGTCTCCCAAAGATTTGGTGTTGGTACTACAACATTATTTCGGCAACTAATAAGAATAATAGATTTCTTATTAGACATTGCTCCGTCTATAATTAAATTTCCCAACTTGATGCAGAAAAGGAAGTGGCCGCAAACAAATTCTCTTTGGTAAATCAGAGGCATCGTGATAAATTAATAAACTTATTAATTTATTTTAGATATCGGGTTTTCCAGGAGTTTTGGGGTGCATTGATGGAACATCAATTAATATAAGAACTCCTGCACATAAAATTAAATCTACGTACACAAATCGTCATGATCTACCATCGATCACCTTGCAGGCAATTTGTGACCATAGACGGCGATTCATTCATGTATTTACAGGTGCTCCAGGCAAAATTCATGATGCTCGTGTTTTCAAATTATCTAACATAAGTGATACACTAAGTACCATTGGAAACAAATATCACATTATTGGCGATGGGGCTTATCCGATTAGAAAGTGGTTATTGACACCTTATAAAGACCTAGGAAATTTGACCGAAGACAAAGTAGTATATAATAAAAAGTTCTCAGCAACAAGAGTTTTAATTGAAAATGCATTTGGCATACTTAAAGGTCGCTCGGCAATTGTTGCAGGTCGACTTGCATTCTGTTGATAAAATAACGAAACTTATCATTGCATGTTGTGTTGTACACAATATATGCATTGACAACAACGATATGCTTCCTCCTGAAGAAGTATTAATAGATGATAACATTGAGGAAGTGTTAATACAACAACCCCACACAGAAGCAGAATTGAAAAGGAAGGTGAATTAAAAGGGATCATATTAAAAATAGTTTTAACTATGTGTGACTGATAGGGTAATGAAATAATTTGAACTTTCTAATTTTATATATGTTATGCCTATAACTATAACAATAATAAATGAATTATAAAAAACTTATTTTCTATTATTGAATAGCTCTTTAATCAATGCGAGTTTTTCTTTGTGTCGTCTTTCTTTTGCCTCTTCCTTTTGTTGATGAAGTTCAATTAATAGTTCTTGAATGGTTTGTGTTCTATGTTTAGGTGTTGAGGAACGTGATCCTGATGGAGAATTGGTTAATTCTGGTGTTTGTGATTTGAGAGCAGTAACTCCAGAAGCACTGCGCAAAATCTCTGGTTCGATGCTGTCGCCTAAAGCAGCAATCTTCCCAAGTTCGGATTCAAAAGGAATATCCATTCGTGCCGCTCCTGATTTTGAATTGTTTTCAACTGCAACTTTTTTCTTTTGAGCACGGTTTTATACCTGTTCTCTACCTGAACACCTGTTCGCTTTATATTATGAGCAATGTTTAAATTATCGGCAATTTTCATCCACATTGCTTTTTTTGTTTTGAATCGCTTCATGGGCCCCACTTGAGAAACGTATGATTCATAATCATTTAATAAAAATATTGTTTCTGCATCATTCCATTCTGCAATTAAACAAATAATTAGGTATTAATTTTATTAAAAATATTCACTCAAACCATACCATTGCTTTTTTCGGTGGCAGCTTCAACGGAGGAATCATAACGGTTATCGTCAAGCAAGGCAGGATATATAAGTATTTCACTAAAATTTTATAAAAAGTAACTTGAATAATTAACGTTAAAATTAGTTTATTTATCTACCTATCATTTTCGATTCTATGGATGGAAGACAATTCCTCATCCAAAGATATAAATCCATTGTTAATTAAATTTATTATATATGAAACCAAAACTCGTTATCATCTACAAAAAAAACTTTAGTATACTTATATAAACGTATATCTCTATTTTTATATCCACATACTACTTAATTTAAATATTATATCCTCTTCACTAGTGGGCACAGTTATTGTTACTAATTCATTATTAATTTTGCATTTTAAGTCGTAAATATCCATTTCTTATTTCTAGGTTATACCGCCACAGATTATAGTAAACAACTCTAAATTCGTGTTTCATTGGCCTTTGACTTTTTATGCACTTTTTCTTGTTCGTGATCAGTGCTAATGCGCACCGATTGTGACCCGAGTGTAACCTTGGTGTATACCAATGGAAAACGCTTTTAGATTCTGCGCAACTCGACAAATTGAAAACTATGGGTTTCATAGATATAAATAAATGCAGAAAACATATACGGGATAGACGTTACTTAAGTTGGTCCTTGTCACTTCATGTGACATCAACAAATAGAGAAGTCGCGTTATGGTTTGGGGCGAGTAATACTTCAATTATTTCAATTGTAACAAATCACGGGAGTGATTTGAGATTTATGAAAAATGACAATACTGTATAAGTTGAATCTTCAATTACAAATACATAAATACTTCATCAATATAAATTATACTAAAATTACATTTGAATGTATGTGTTTTCAACACATAATTAAAATTTGCGAGACAAGATATACAGGGTGTTTCATTAATCAGTACAGAAAATGAAACTGGAGATACCTTGCAAAATTTAAAGGGGGTTTAACATAAAAAAATTTCCTTAAAGCCTCCCCTGAAGAGTTAGACAATCTGTAGCAATGCTAGGTAGCGTTAACGGAAATTTGTTCAAAAGAATAAGAGCCTGTATTCAAGAAAATGGTGCCCATTTTGAACACTCTCTGAAATAATATTGTTAATTTAAATTAAAAATGATAGTTAATAATAATATTGTTATTTATGTCAAACTTGCATACGCAACTTATTAATTAAAAAATACTGCAAGTTCGCTTAATTTATTTTTTGTGAAAAGTATTGAGTTTACGTGAAATTTTAAGATTTTAAGACAAAAAGTTTTTAATTGAATTGGCCTCCAATATCTGAAGTTTAAAATTGAAAAAAATTAGTTAAAAAGTTCTGGTAAAAAACTCTAAGGGGTAGTAAGACTCACCCCCTTGCAGAGAACAAGGGTGAATAAAATTATGAAATTATGGAGGCTTCTTGGTAGTAGTATTTGAATGTTTAGATTTCTTTTTTTATTTCAAGTCATTTCAGAAAAAAATCGATTAATATGAATTTTTACACATCTTTAAGAGGCTGTAACTCTTCAGGGAGGCTTTAAGGAAATTTTTTTTATGTTAAACCCCCTTTAAATTTTGCAAGAAATCTCCAGTTTCATTTTCTGTACTGATTAATGAAACACCCTGTATATATGAATGAAATCACAAACGAATAACTTCAGTAAACTGAAGTTAGCATTTGTTATACTTTTAAATATTTTTTTAGAAGCAATCGTGTAAGTTTTCACCAGAACTTTAGCATATTTATACAATTTAGGGAATTATCTAATGCAATCACGCAAATGACATTAATGAGTGTGGTATCTTCACAGTTTTAAATTAAAAAACATATCAGCGCAATACATTGTTGGGAATCTTTATCAATCATGAAATTAAAACAGATCACTTTTTGTATTTGTTTAATATGGATACTCACCGTAGGTTAATACACACACAAACTGTGAAGTATAATAAGTAAAGTAAGTTTTACACTCCTTACCGCGTTTACACTAGTTACGCTTTTTACGGTGTTGCAAATACTAACACCCCTTCTCAACACCAAAAAATTTAAATGACTTACATTAAACCTATTAATTGTCTAAACATGTTTTGTTAGCTTTGACCGTTCTAGTGGTTTTGTTAACGTGTTTGCAACCATGTAACTCGTTGGACAATAAACGGCCACTATGTTTTTCAACATAATATGTTCATGCACAAACTTGTACCTAATGTCGATGTGTTTCACACGCTGGTGACACGACTTATCATTGAATAATTTTATACAACCTTGGTTGTCTTTGAACATCTTGATAGGGTCTTTAATCTCAGTTAACACTCGTTCCACCCATATTAATTCGCGAAGTGCTTCAGCGAATGCAATAAATTCCGTCTCGGTCAAAGATAAGGAGATTGGTGTCTGTTTTCTGCTAGTCCATTAAAAATGAAACAATAACCCGTATTCAATTTTCTATCTGTTTGGTCTCTAGCCCAATCCGTATCTACGTAGCCCTTAAGTCTTCCATCGTCTTGTTAATTACCCAGTTTTAATTTCAACGATTTTGTAGCTTTCAAGTATCTGAATACACATTTAACTTCGATCCAATCACATAAACGTGGCTCATTTACACGCCTAGCTAGTATGGAAGTGGCAACTGCTATGTCTGGTCTAGTATTCGTAGACAAATAGAGTAATGATCCAATGGCACTACGATATAGTTTATTGAATTCAAACGGTTTTTGATTCATTGTTTGGTTCACATATCCAAGGTTAATTGGTGTCAATGAGTCTTTAGCGTCTTTCAACTTAAATTCATACAGCTTGTTTAAAATATACTTTTCCTGGTGCATATAAAATACGCCGTTGGCATCTGTGTCAAATTGTACGCCTAGGTAATATTTTAAACCCCAAGGCTCTTAATAATAAATTCATTATTCATTAATAGATCAAATTCATAAATTAATTCAGTATTTGTTGAAGCTACAACAATATCATCTACATGGTTAGATATAAAGATGACACAATCTGAGATCCTCTTTAAATATAAGCAGGCATCATTTTGACTTTGTACATAGCTATTTCTTTTCATAACCGTGTCAAATTTTAGATTCCATTCTTTTGCACCTTGTTTAAAACCATATAAGTTCTTTAAAAGTTTGCATACCTGAGTATCATCTCCAGTTGTAAAGCCTTTGGGTTGCTTCATGTAGATTTCATGGGATAAGTCTCCATTAAGATATGGATATCAAAATGTATAACCTTCATATTCCACTTTCCTGCCACTGTCAAAAGAATCTTGAGATATTTGTCTTGTAAAACCCATTT
Source organism: Abscondita cerata (assembly GCA_030710515.1). Taxonomy (NCBI): domain Eukaryota; kingdom Metazoa; phylum Arthropoda; class Insecta; order Coleoptera; family Lampyridae; genus Abscondita; species Abscondita cerata. The sequence continues at coordinate 111,244 of JALBCR010003509.1, read as the reverse complement.
GCACCTATTGCAGTTTCTCCTGGAGGTAGTTTCATTACTTCCCATGTTTCGAAATTATGGAGCGATATGATTTCTTCTTCCATGGCTGCTTTCCAATTTTCTGAATTGGGTCTATTTACAGCTTCTTCGTAGGTAGTAGGATCTTTACGTGTTTCTTTTTACCACTTTATTTATTTCCATAATCAAACGATTTGGCGTTGTACCTTTGTTAGATCTTTGTAGAACACCTTTGCTGTATATCTTTCTTTTGCACAACTCCTTCTAAATCTGCTACGGGTATCCCAATTCCATGTTCGAATGTAACATTAGGTTGGATTTGTTCTCTGTCAACAGCTTCCATATGTTGACCACTTAAGATTTCGATAGCTGGTTGACTTACACTTTCAACAAACTTCACATCACGACTTATTTTAATTTTATGTAAACTCGTATCTAAAAAATTCTTTAGTGCCTAGTGCCTAGTTCATAACCAACGAAGGACAGTTTTTCTGCTGTAGCATCCAACTTATTACGACAATCTTTCGGAATGTGCGCATATACAAGTGATCTAAAAGTATGAAAATAACTTAAATCTGGTTGTTTTCCACGCCATAATTCATAAGGAGTCGTTTTTACATTTTTTAGTTGGGAGCGATTAATGATATGATTAGCTGTAGTCACTGCCTCCCCCAATATTGTTTATGTAATCCCGAACTTGTTAGCATGCAACGTGTCATTTCAATTAAACTTCGATTTTTTCGTTCAGCAATTCCATTTTGTTCTGGTGTCTTCGGTACAGTTAACTGACTTTTAATTCCTTTACGTTTGAAATATTTTTGAAGTTCGTTATCCATGTACTCACCACCTCGATCTGATCTTATCGCCTTTGGTACTTTACCATGTTGCGTCTGCATTGTTTCGACAAATTCCATTAACTTTTCACGAACATCAGATTTTTGTTTTAACAAATATATGTGTGAATACCCTGTGTAATCGTCAATTAAAGTAAGTATGTATTTATTACCTCTCGGTGTTGGTACTTGCAATGGTCCACAAACATCGGTATGATACTAAATCCAATTTATCAACCGTTTTGCTTAATGACTTTTGTGGAAAAGAATCTCTGGTATTCTTACATTGGAGACATGTTTCACATACATCGTTGTCATTTTCTTTTTCTATCAATTAGACCTAATACTTGATGCCACTCGTGAATGCACCTTTGATTTACTTGTGTCAATTGAATAATATATTTGATGGTCTGATTGAGCTTTATAAACGTCATTACAGGATTTTACTATAATTAATGTTTTTCCATGCTTACGAATTTCACAATTGTCCTATTTAAACGTGATAGTACAACCATTTTTTGTAAGTTTTCCAACTGATAGAAGATTACATTTCAAGTCAGGTACAAATTGCACGTCATTTAGTTTAAATGTGGTTATTAAAGATTTTAATTCAATAGTACCCACTCCAAGGATTGGCAAGTTCCTGCCATCAGCTACCATTACTGCATCATTTCTTGATTTGTCTAAATTTTCAAAAAACAACTCGTTGCTACACATATGTGCCGAAGCTCCTGAATCAACGCACCATTCATTTAAATTTACCTTATTTCCTTTGCTTGCTATTATAAGCATACTTCAGCATCTTTATTTTGAACTGTGTTTACAAATTTTTGCTCCTGATTATCGTTCTTCTTTTTCCATGCAATGTATTTTCGGCAGTCCTTTTTGAAATGTTCCTTCTTTTTACAAAAGAAGCAGAAGATTTTCGAACTATCCAAATTTCCGTCCCTGTTAACTTTAAGGGCTTGTTCTTCATTTTGATAAACAATTTCGTTGTTTTGTCTGCGCCTATACTCTTCTAAAAGTTTGTTTTTTACCATAACTTTATTAAGGTCACTTTCGGGACGAGCTTCAAGCGCTGTCGATAAAATGCTATAACTTTCGCACAAACTTAATAAATACAATGCGACTGAAGGGGTTTCCCCTATTGGTTCTCATAATGTAGGCAATTTATCCATGCATTCGTCCATTGCACTTAAATGGGTTTGCATATTTCCACCTTCAGGTAAAATCATCCGACATAACCGACTCAAAATTCTAACTTTATTTGATAAAGTAGATTTTTGGTATTCCTCGATGAACTCCTCTATGGTTATTAGTAATGGTTAGTTTCCACGCAGTGGACCTTCTTGTAGGAGAATGTAATGGGGTTGAAATGAAACTAGTATTTCATATTGCCTACGTTTCGACCAGTGAAGGCTGGTGTTTCTCAAGGCTTTTTAATTAAAAAAGAAAACAAGAATTTGTAGTTAGTTGGTTCACATTCGGTAAAAAGATTAAGGTTAGCGTGGATTCTTCAAGTGGAAACATTCTTTTTGCCATTTTAATCTTATTATTGATCGAATCATCTACGTAGCTTCCTGCAATTTGTGTTAATTTCCATTCTCCTGCACGCTTCAGAGCCAAAGTATCCCCACCTGCATCAACCACCATCGTTGCTCCAGTTCGTCGAAATGAATGCCCTGTATAAAGTGCCGGTTCTTCTAATTCCAAATATTTAGCAATTTTCTTGGGTATTGCGCCTACAGTACGTTGACCTGCATTTAGGGCGACACATTTTCCACTGCGGTACGTTAAGAACAACTGCAGATCTTTACTTCTTGGAGGTCGTAGGGCCGCATATTTCTGATAAAGAGCACTAGGTTTAAAGCTACACCCATCGTCCGTTATTGTAAACCTCCTTGTCGTTAAATTTTTAGTCTCTCGTAAGGTGACAACAATATATTTCTCCAAATCCTCCACGTCATTTACAGTGAGGGATAGAAGCTCATCGCACCGACAACATCCAAATATACCAAAAATGGTAATGACTTTGGCAAGTAACCACTTCTCGTCAGGAGATTCAATGATAAACTTTTCCACTTGCTCTTTCGTCAGAACCTTGGCTTTCTTGGGGACGTAGCGTTCATTTCGTCTTTTCAAAAACGCAACCACTTTATGAAATCTAGAAAATGACATATGTAACTAAAAACCTGACTAATAAATATAAGGAAACAAACCTGCAAACATCAATGTTTTCTCTAACTGCCAAACAACTTTTAACCATTGACCACTTCGACCATAAAGAATTCGGACTGAATTTGGCAGACAATTTATTGATATACGCTAATATAACGTCTTCCGTAACACCAGTCACGTTGTTTTCCTTTTGCCACTTTTTGAACTCCGCGTACTCGTATTCATACCTTGATGAAGATTTTTCGGGCAGTAATCTTGCTACACTTGCTGCTTCATCAATGACAGCTTGCGGGACACTCATTTCAGTAAATCTCACCAGCAAAACGTTCCGGAAACGTGAAATTGAAATGAAATAATTAATCAACAAAATAAGTATCGTGCGTTTCTAAATCAATACGTCTAAAGCTCACATGATTTTTTCTCCGATTTTTGAAATTTTTAGAATTTTTAATGGTTTATTATTCATTTATAATAACTTTTACAAGTGAAGAACAAATAAAACATTCAACAATACACGCAAGGTAACGGGTTTTAGTGGCTCCAGAAGGTGACAGACTCGTCTTCCACTCGTCAGTCATATCCTTCTGTCCGCCAGTAAAAACCATTTTACCTTGCTAGTAATGTTAAATACTATAAAGTGACTTTAAAATTAAGGTCTAAAATTAAAGTAAGAGGCTTTCATAACAAATTCCCTAGTAACTTTAACTAAAGTCCAATTTTGTTTTATCCAATAAAATTTGGCATGATGTACAAAGTTGGTTCGTACTTGACATTTATTTGTGTACTATCAACATAAAATCATTTGTTATTTTAAAATGAGCTTTATGAAAACGCCAGTGTCGATAGATAGGTAACCCAATTTTGCGAAGGAAGAAGAGCTTTATTTAGCTAAATTATGTTTCAAATAGAAGGATTTGATAGAAAGTAAAAGTCCACTCAAAGTAGTACCTAGTCAGAAGGTAAATCAGTGTTAAAGGGTAATATCATGTATTTTGTATCAAAGTTTGTACTACTACAGGCTTTAGGATGAATACAAATTCAAAAGGAGTTTAATAGCTGCCATCCAGCAAGAAAGCTTGAAAAGTTGCAAGCGAAATTTAACAATTTAAAGATTGCAGCAAGAAAATACGCAACTGCTCAACGGTTGAATTGTACTGGTACAGGAAAAAGTCCAGATCTGCCAGTAGAAAAAAAAAATTGTTTATTACATTATTAATCGTGACAGTGTTAAGTTTCTTAGAATTCCTGTTATTTTTAATTTTAAACATAAATTGAGTTAAAATACTCCTTCAAGGATTCTGTAACTAACTTAATTAAAACAACCACTGAAAGTACAAAAATCAACAGTAATTACACACCCTCGAATGAAAACAAAGGTTTGTTTGCCCCACAGACGCCATTTTGGCAAAAGCGTTGGAATGCCTTATTCTGTTCATTCTTCATTTCATTGGCTAAATTATGAATAACAGCTGTAGCAGCTATCAAAGTCATCGTCGTGTGAAGGTTATTGTTTATGCCCAACGGTAAAATGGAAAATCTTCTTTTTCAAACACCATATTGTCTTTCTACAGTATTCCGCGTTAATATCAATGATTCATTGTACAAGCGTTTAGCTTGTCCATTTGTTTGTTGTAGGGGCATTAAAAGAAATGGCTTAACTCCATATACAGCACCACCAACGGCAAGTTCTTAATTTAAAAAAAATAAATTCTAAGTTCTATTTAGTAGAGTACGTAAGTAATACAATGCAAATTTTAAGCCTCATTAAAATAAACAAAGCAAAAGTTTAAATCTCGACCAAAAAGGTCTGATAAAAGAAAGCCCTCTTTTTAATGTAGTGTTTCAGATTGGCGGCGGGAAGTCTTTAATTATTCAAAAAAAAGTTAAACTCAAAGTTCAATGTTTGAAAAACAACCAAAAGGACTTGATAGAGGTAAGCCTTCTCTTTAACGCGGTGTTTGAGATCGGCGACGAGAAATCTTTAATTAATAAAAAAAAAATTATGTGAAAGTTCAATTTGGTTGAAAAAGTAAGTAATAGGATGCAAACTTTAAGCCTCATTAAAATAAAAAAAAAACAAACCTATGAGAAACAGCTAAAAGTCTCCTCAAAGTTAACTTGGTAGAAAACGTACGTAATAGAATACAAACTTTAAACCTAATAAAATTTGAAAAAAAACAATAATGTGAAAAACTAATAAAAACACTTGATAGAGGAAAGCGTCTTCTTTGACGTGATGTTTGAGATTAGCTGTAGAAAGTCCTTAATTTCGTAAAAAAACATTATTTTTATATTAATTATTCCAAATTCAATTTGGAAGGGTACGTATCTAATAGAATGCAAATTTTAAGCTTCATTAAAATAAAAAAAACCGAAAGTATGGATAACAACCATAAGGGCCTGATAGAGGCAAGCCTTCTTTTTAACGCTGTAATTGAGATTGGCGACGAAAATTTAACGGAAACTTTAATTTGGTTGAGTAAGTACGTAATAGAATGCAAACTTTAAGCTCCATTAAAATAAAAAAAAACAAAAGTACGAGAAACGGCCAAAAACCTCCTCTTTAATGTGGTATTTAAGATTAGTAGTAACAATTCCTTAATTAAAAAAAAATTAAATTCAAAGTTCAATTTGGTAGAGTACGTATGTAATAGAATGCAAATTTTAACCTCATTAAAATAAAAAAAAAACAAAAGTGCGAAAAACGGCCAAAATGACCTAATAGAGGAAGTTTCTTCTTTAACGTAGTGTTTGAGAATGGCGGCAGCAAATCTTTAATTTAACAAAAAAAATTTAAAAGAAGTTTAGTTTGATAGAGTACATATGTAATAGAATACAAACTTCAATCATTAATTAATTTAATTTAATTTAGTTATTATTATTTTACTTTGAAAATTTTAAATCATTATTTTATTATTTTCCCTTCATTTGGTAAATTTTTTTGTCCAAAATTGCTAAACATTAAAATCTTATAACTTAATTTTTTAATTCGTACTTTGTTTAATTTTTTTAATTTTGTTTTACATATGCATCTTAATTTTGTTTTTATTTTTTTATTTTCTTTGTTTTATATTTCTTAAATCGATTTTATAATTAGATTTTTTGTTAATTCTGATGTATTTTATCTTTAACTGTGTTAAATAAAAATTTTTGTTATTTTTATTAATATTTTTTTTATGTTTTTCCATTAAGTTTCATTTTACTATTTTTTTGTCAACAACAATTTTCAGCTAAATTTTAATAAAAAAAGTTCCAATTTATTCACCCATATTTCAAATGATAACAACATTATAAATAATTTAGACGATATTGGCATTATGTCTTGAAAATGGAATTTCTTTTCTGTTGGACAATAAATACCATTATTATTATTATTATTATTATTATTATTATTATTATGGCTTATGTTTGTTATATAGGGTCATTGATAGTCGATGGTAGGTTAGACGTTTATAAAAAACGGGGCATAGGAGTAATCTGAAATTTGACTACTGCCATAAATAAACATCTTTCTAAAATATTTTCATTTTTGCGGTGTTGTAGCTTCTACTCGAAAGTAGTAACAACTTAGTAATTTTTAATAAAACATCCTGTATATTATTCAATTTTTAGAATTGCGATTTCTTACTGATAATTTTTTCTGAATAGTTTCCTATACCTATCTATACCGGTTTTCGAGATAATAATTATTTTAGGTTATTTTCTTTCAAAATATGATCCCACCAAAATTTAAGTTTAACTGTTATTTGAACCCTTATAAAGCTTAAATTTTAGATGCAGTTTACAAAACCTTGTATTTAACAGCTACCTAAATAAATTTATTTTATCTTATACAGTGTGATTTAAAATTAATGATTTTGACGTGACATACAAAAAAGGTCTAAACCATATTTTTTCAAATGGAACACCCTGTATAATTTTTTGAAATAATTGGAATAATTATTAAAAAATCACATTGTTTTCACATAATTTGCATTAGTTAACTATGGAACGCCATGCGATTTGACAATCGCTCAATTATTCATTGTGTATGAAAGACGTCGAAGTTTAGAAATTGTAATTTACTACTAAGTACTTATTTAAAAACAAATTACAATAGAGCAAAATAATTATTCGCATAAAGTTTTGATGAATCTATTTATTCTTCATTGACAAGGTGACAATATTGTGGCAAGAACAAGTAGGAAATTTAATGAAATGTATCCTGATTTGCAGCCAATGAACAAAAGAAAGTAAAACACGATTAAGTTCTGTCTAGTTTTAATTACATAAATGTTTTCTTCTTCAAGCGACAATAAAACGATATATTATGGAACTACTGACAGACGTTACAAACGCTTTTTACTGTCTAAACATTAAAAAGCAACTTTTGTTTTCATAACTATTTAGAGGTTGGTACCTCGATTATGTCATATTATGAATGTAACAGTAAAGTACCAACTTAATTCGTCGAGAATAAAACGTCACTATAACACTCGGGAATCTCGAAAATTTGAAAATAACACACGAAAACTAGCAATAAACGCTTGAAGAAAAAATAACATATTTTACTTGGAGCTAAAAAATATAATTGTTTCGCTTAATTTGCTGTCTCAGCTAACGCCTCGTCAACAAACTTTTAAGCTCGACAATGATATTGTTTAACTCATAGTAAAATAATCTACTATTAAGTTATTAATCATTGTGAATTTAATTTTTAAAAATTTTATTGTGTCAGCGAAAACATATCTTGTTTAAATTTCTTGTTATTGTGTAATTTAAAAAGAATTGTAACTTAATTTTTTAATTTATTTTTTTATTTTTACTGTTTTTCAAAATTAATAAATTAAAAAAATTGAAAATACAAATAACTTAAATTTTTGTTTACATTTTTTTTTTAAACTTTGTATACAATTTCAAACACTTGTACATAATTTTTTGTTTTGTTTTACATTTTTTTAAATTTTTAATTTATTATTTCTGGCAGTTTATTAAATTATTATTGTTTACATTTTTTTTACAATATATCTGTTTTAATAGTATCCCAAATTTAAAAAATTTAAGTAAGAACTTAAATTTTGGGTTATCTAATTTATTTTTATATAAATTTTTTGTTCTTTAAATGTGAATTTACCGCTGTAGTTTATTTTTTTTATTTTTTTATTTTTTAAATAGTATTAATCTATTTACTTTTTCAACTTTTCATCAAATTTCCATAGATCAATTTTTCACAAATCAATTATTTTTTAACTTTTTTCATCTTTCTTAATCTTTTTGAATTCATCAAAATTTATTAAATAGTTACGATCGAACCGCCGCCACTCATATGTAATTTGTAAACAATATCAAATCTAATCTGAACAGGTTTATTTGGTAATAAAATAAATTAAATATATACTAAATAACAAAACAATTTATCCGTAAAATCCACCATGATAATGAGGTTTGTATCCACCGTATCCACCGTATCCGCCGTGTCCGCCGTGTCCGCCGTATCCACCGTAACCGCCATATCCACCAGGTCCTCCAAACCCTCCGTAACCACCGTATCCACCATGTCCTCCATAACCCCCATATCCACCGTATCCACCATGGCCGTGTTCACCATACCCGCCATATCCACCATGGCCTCCGTATCCACCATGACCGCCATATCCACCATGGCCCCCGTATCCTCCGTAACCACCGTATCCCCCATGACCATGTCCACCATGATGATGATGATTGCCAAGTATTCCACCCAACAACCCAAACTTTCTGTCTTCCGCTGCTACCACAGCAAACAAAGTGACTAAAATCAATACCTGAAAAGCAAAGTTAATATTAAAAAAAATTAAATTAAATTTATTTTTTACCTTTAATTCCATTTTGAAAGGTAACAAGACAAGTAAGATCTACTTCAAACTACAAGATTTAAAGCTTTTTTCAAGTTTTTATAGTAACGTTACATCTGAGATCAAGGACGTATCCCTAAATAAATACATTTTTATGATCTTGGAAGGGGTACACCATTTTACACAAACTGTTATTGACCAGATACCACTTTTAATAACGCCAATTGCTACAATTAAGAATGGATGGATATAGGTCAAGTTTAAAATTTTTTGCAAAGATACCAATGTTTTCATACGACATTGGGTTTTTACGCACATTTTACAATACAATAATAACGTACATTACAAACAGAGTGACTGGTAAATTTAAATAAGAAAAGTAGCCGAGATCTATAAAGATACGTGGGATTACATGATCATGACCCAGATGTGCACTTAGCATTTTCACCCAAACATTGCTCAAGGAAAAGCATGACTAAAACGTTTTGGGAATTTCCGCTGAAATATCCATGCATCGAATGTGTTGCATAAATTAAACCACTATTGGTATGGACCCATTCTGTGACTAAAAAAAATGCCCCCAATTTTTAAACTTTTAATTAAGCACCTTTAAAATTGTGCAAATAGTGCTCTATTTCAACTTTTCTATTCGCTTTTAAAATTTTAAATTAGGAATGAATAATTGGATGGATTTTGTGTTTTTTCCATAAATGTTTTATTCATCCTACGTGTAATAGATTTCGTAAGTGTAATCACGTTTTGGTGACTGTTATAAATACGGTTGTGTTTAATAAAAAATTTCTTTGTTGTGTGACATAATCGGCATCTGCCTAGTTTAAATTATTTTTCAAATAAAAACTGTTTCTAGTTTAGTTTTACACCAGTTGTTTTAAAAAAAATTGTAATCTTATGTAAAAACAGCCTGTTTTGAAAAACACAAATAAATGCAAGATAAATGTGTAACAAAATTGGTATTTTTATATTTCTTCACTGTATTAAATTGTGTTAGTTATTACCTAAGGAAAAATCCAATAGAAATGTTAAAACGTTACTTAACTTAACCACAAAATTTTTATCATTTATAATTTAAATGTAAATATTAATTTTAACGTCTATAAAAAATAATGTACTTAGACCATGGTTCATGTAGTTTCGCATTTAGCTAATAACCATGACTTCTTTACCTTTTATATCGAGTGCTAATTGATTCAGTTGCGGTTTTACTTATCAAGGTGCATTTGAATGTTTATTGAGATTGTTTATACACATAATTTGGGAAAAATGATACAAATCGTTATTACGCCATAATTATTGTATAACATTATTAATGATGGTTTTAAATCAAGCGAATAAGCCAATTTTAAATTTGTGCCATTATTATTATTATTACTTTTTTTTAGTTAAGTACATTGACAGCTAGGGTTATTAGTACTTTATACATAATCCTACTTTGTTCTTGTCTATATTAAGCAAAACAGCAACTAGATCTCATTTAGAAGATCGCACTCCACTAATAATTGAATTACGGGTTTAACGCCGACCGCTTTATTTTTTAAAATCTCTTCCGTTTCAAATTTTCAATACCGCACTTTCCTCTAATTTCTTGCGTCTCTGGAAATTCGACTGAAATATGACGGGGTGTTAGATTATCCTGGCATCTGTCACAAGTTGAGGGCGCAACACCTTTTACAAGATATGATGAAGTGAGTTTGGTGTGCCTTAATCTAAACCTCGTAATTATCACCTGATCCCTAGGTATGCGTTAAAAGATTTGTTTTACAGCCATTTACCAAATCAGTAATCGTTCTCAGATGTCCGCCACTTTGTGTTTAAAGAAAGTAATCACTGTCACGCCGTCGCTAAACGTTTCATATGCTAAAGCTAGGTCTACACCAATGAAGGTCGATACCCAATAATTGATAAAGGAATTAATACCATCATTGGTTAAAGCACTTAAGTCATGTTTTGTAGTTAAAGGACTAGTTAGATCTAGTCAGTCCATAAGCGCACGTGTTACAGATATAGATACTCGAGTTTCTGCAACAGACGTTGAAGAAGATCATCGGCAGGTGATTGAAAAAGTAGTGTAGTTTCTGAATATACACAAAAAGCAAAACGAAAGGAGACCTTTATAGATGTAGAAGCTGTGAAGAAAGCTAAATCGCAAGGGAAACGAAAGAAAGGGTGGCCTAAAGGAAAACCTAGAGGTTCGTGACACGAATCTCACGGTTATCCCAAATCAAGTGATAACGATTAGAGCTGTGATATTTAATCTGTGATTTCCTCCAATTAAGTATCTAATTTTAAAGTTAAAGTCCTTAACCTTCTAGGTGGAGATAGGGTTGAAAATAATGGTCTTAGGTTACATAAAAGGCCGACGTTTCGCACACAACTGCGAGGGCTTTATCGAGGTTAAAAAGTAAATTGAAAACCGTCTTGGTCAGAAAATTTAAAAAAGTTTAAAATAGTCATCCATGTAGATGATGTCACAGTCAATAAATAATTAAAAATTAATACCAGTCAAGATCCGGACGCAAAATTAGTACGATATTTGCTAAAAACCTAATTTTTACGTATGTATATGAATATGAGAATATACCGAGTGTAACAGGATCTCGGTACACCCCTCGTGTTCCTCTTAGTTTTAAAGATAATTGATTAAAATTTGGGACATTCTAAAATCTGCATAATTTTCTAAATCCAATGATACCACATAGGTGAGATTTCAAACGTCAAAATTTTTTCTGGAGCTAAGAGTAAGACGCGCAATTAATAGCATAACAGCCCAAAAATTGGCGAAAGTTCTACGAAAAACAGCTATGAGGGTTCAGAAGTGCATTGACGTTAATGGACAGCATTTTGAACAATTGTTGAAGATTCTTAATGTTAATTTTTGTATTCCAAAGCCACGTTAGTAGCTTCTTAACATTAAATTAGAAAAGAATTGTATTTTCTTAATTTCTTTTAACTGTAATTTTGATTGTATTTATCGCATATTTGAAAACAAGGTATGAAAAAAATCCTTATTAATAGTACTAATAAATAATACTACGGTACCAATATGGTTATATTCGGAAAATTGAGTTTTATCCTAAAAACAATTTTGATGAGCTTAATTTGCTCATAAATCTCATAATTTAGTATTTTTGACGAGACTTCGATTTTTCTAGCATAGAATGGCTCAATTGGAATAGATAAGAACAGTCATGACACACCTAAATGGAAAACTAAAAATTAAATTAGAAAAAATTTTGACGTTTCCGGCGAAACCGAAAAGGATATGGAATATCCCAGATTTTAATCAATTATTTTTAAAACTAAGAAAAAAACGGGAGGTGTACCATGATCCTGTTACACCCGGTATATCTACCAATTTCATTCATTTGTTTTTTAAATAAAATATTATCCACTTCTCAAAAATGTATGAAGACACTGAAAAATCACGGCAACCAGATATATGTATGAGTATGAGTTTGTTACATTGATACGTTCATGATGTACAATTATTGCTTATATATCAAATAAAAGCTAATTTCTGTTTATGATGGTATACGGTTGCCTTTGTAATCTGGCCGCAAATAAGGGTTGCTGGCTCCACTCGTCGTGGTCTAAACAGCTCCTGTAATAATAGCTCTTTTATGTAACTTGTATATGCTATTTTAAAATACAAATGAATGAATTTTTCCCAAAAATCAATTAATAATAATTTAATTACTAATACCAGCGACCACATTTTTTTAGGCACCCGGTAGATTATATTCTCCTATTCATATACGTATGTAAAAATTATGTTTTTTGTAAATATTCGATGAGTGTACTAATTTTGCAGCAGGATCTCGTACTATTAATCTTTCTATTTTTATACTCTATGATATGTCTCCGCCCAATCATATCTCTACGTTTTATCAGTCTATTTTAACAAAACTGTCTATGTTACAGTTTGTTCGAGTAAAACAATAAATATTTTTGGTAAAAATAATGTTCGTTTCAAAACAGCTCCTTTTAGCTGCAGTATAGTAATATCAACCATAACTGATTTTTTGTCCATCGTTATCTAACAGCAGGTTATTGTAATATCGACACTAGATTGACACGCTTTTGTAATAAGAATTAAAGGTTGCAATTCATTAACCTACAAGAAATTAACTAATGCAAAGGTACTTTCCCTAAAGTAATATTTTTCGGCAAGTGTATCAGTTCAAAAACCAGAATTTAAACAAGCAGATTTTTGACAAGTAATTCCTGTTAAAATGAACATCGATTCGCACGCCCTCGTTAGTGCAAATAAATCCGTAATATAGCGTTAATTGAGTTGCCTATCCAAAAAGCCTAGAACCTCTTTAAATGTAAATAAAATTTCTAAATATACGATTTTATGCCGCCAAAAGAAAATCTTTATAGAAAAATTACGGAAGCAAATATTTGAAGAAAAATTACCATCACACTACTTTGTCTTAACTTCGATTAGGACGAGATATGTTTTATTTTAATCACATGTTATTCGGACTGCATAATTTTTTAGCAGGTTGGTCATTGGAGCAGAACTAGTAAGTTATGATTCTTCAAATCCTTGATAAAGTTTTTATGCGTTTTATGCTGAACTCCGTGATAGTGGAAAAAGTGTCAGTTCTGTATACCAGAATCAAAATATTGAAGATATGCTTAATCTTCATGTGGATGCAAAAAAAATAAGCGACTTGTTTCTAAAATGCAGAAGAATGTCTGTGAGTTAGTTGGTATTTTTCTTGGTACCGTAGGTTTATACCTACATTTGATAGTTTCTATTACTAAATTGCTTAAAAAAAGAATAAAATATGGAATAGACTAATAGTTGTAAAAACTGATAAAAAAAGGGAGCGCAGTAGTACTATTTAAATTAAGTGAAATGCGTGACTTACGACATCTTGTGTATAAAGAACACGTACAAGTAGTATAAACTAAGAAATGCCAACAGTTAACTGTAATGACAGTAAATGGTTATGTGCATTATCATTATCAAAAGCGATAACTTTAAATGCTAATCACTCGTGTCGATAACAAGCCAAGTATTTCTAGCGCGTATGCTACTCTACAGATATACCTGGCTTGTTATCGACACGAGTGTTAAAAACATTTAAAGTTATCATTATTTAAATTAAATTACGATTCCAAAAGATAAGATTATTGCATACTTGAGTAAATATTCCACGACAGAACGTGAATGCTTATCAGTCATCTTATTGCTGCAACAACTAAGACCGTTCTCGGAAAGAGAACTTTTACTGTGATTAGAAATCATTAATCTTTATTATAATTCCTAAAAATTAACCAGCCAACAAGACTTCAAACTTCAACAGCACAATTATCAAATTGTGCACAAGAAAAGAGCTAAACACAAAATTGTCAAGATCCGCGAATAAATCATACTCGCGTAGTAAAAAAATTGGATTTTACAAATACATCTAATGCCTGGTATCAAAAATTGCTTTGTCTTTCCCAGGAAAATACCTCATGTATAGGATCAAAAACCAAACTGTGTTTCAATTTGTGTATACCTACACTTTAACTCGGTTTGATTGGTATTTGAAAACTAGCTATACCCAGAAAGGAAACTGTATTTGATGCTCATTAGATTCTTTTTTTGATGTGGTTATATTTAAAACCGTAGACGATTAAATCAAAAATTTACGTAGCCAAAGATGACAGCGTTAAAGTGCTTATCCTGCTTACAAGGATGAAAAGCAGAAACCAACTAGACATTTTGTTGCTCAACCGATTTGTAAGAAACCATGGGAGATTATCACGGTTAATTTGATTGGTCCATTACCAAAGTACAGCAAAAGACATTAATACAAATTAGTAGTAGTTAGTGTTTAGTTAATTTCTCTTATTTTTTCTGTTAAGAACGGTCACCGCTACTAACATTTTTACAATCTTAGAAGATAATGTATTTTTGATGTATTGAGAACCGAAAACAATAATATGCAACATTGTTCAAAATTTAAGCATCTCAATTGGTGACAGAACATCAAATTTAAAAATACCAAAGTAATCCGTAACTAGGACAAATTTTAAAATCGTAAAAGGAAATAAAATAATGAAAAAACTTCTCCAATTTTTTTAAACACATTTACTGCTTACAATTGTTATGATGCGTCCGTCATCTGTTTCTTCGCAAAAGTAACAGTAAAATGGACAACTTGCAATCAAGATTCATTTGCGATCTTTGCAGCGTCCAATCTGAGACTAATTAATGAGGTAAGTTATCTACCAAGCCAAAACATTTGTTGACTGTGTCACGCTACTTTTTTCGTAGAAAAAGTATAATTAGTGGCTTGTTTAAACCCACTAGTGGAACGGTCATAGGCTGGTGCAACAAACTTTTCACTTATTCCAAACTTGCTTCACGTTATACAGCTTTAATGTTTAACCTAAATCAAGAATAACATTACAGAAACGGCCATATTTATGTTTCTGGTAGTTCTTTAAAGCCCTAACCTAAATGCTTTGCCAGGACTAACAAATCGACACTGCACAACCGTACATGTTTATACTGGTCGTTATGGACATTTTATATTGCGTATTAGAATTAATTTTCGTTAGTTAAAACAACAGTTTTGACTTGAGTTTGAGTTTTCATTCAATGTTCTTTTAATAGTTTATCTTAAAAACTCAAACATTGTTAAATTATTAATTGTTAAATTAAATGCAATAGCTACTATAATCTTTATTCCTTCATTATATACAGAAAAGTGGACTGAAAACTTATTGCGCTGATTCAACTTGTATAGATGTGGATGCGATTCATCTTATTAAAAAAATATTCAAACTGTGTTTTTTTTAAGTAAACATTTTTGTTGGATAAATTAATAATTAGATGTTACCACCACCCCCAACCACCGTGGTGATAATGAGGATGCGCAATCACATGAATAACTTTAACGGGATAATGATGATAGTGACCATAATGTCCGTGTCCATAATGGCCATGATAATGCCCGTAGTGTCCGTGACCGAAAAATCCTGGACGTGCCATTGCAACACCCAAGATTGCAAAAAATGCAATCATAATAGACAGCTAAATATTATTAATTAATTACGATACAAAAATATTAATAACGTTGAATACTTACTTTAAGCCCACTCATAGTTGATTTTTGCACTACTATCAATATTATTCTTCTCGGGTGTCATCTTTATATAGATATTACTAGTACAAATTGAGAGGGGAAGACTTGGGTTGTTGCATCAGTGGCATCACATGAAAGAAATAAAATTTAAAAGATTACTTTCATTTTCTTTAATGTATTCTAAATTTAAAGAATGCTGTTAGATAAATTTCTTTTAATTTAATTTATTTTATGGATTACTATGCAAAAGTGTTTTGCATATTAAAAAAAATAATTTTTTATTAATAATAATAAAATTTTAAGGAAAAATTAAGTAAAGTCAAAAATTTCAATCATTAAAATGAAACATTTATTGTTGTTATGTAAGTGCGTTTGTGTTTTGTAGTAAATTAAATAATAAAATTTTGTATTATAATAATTGTTTAACGAATTATTCACATTATTAGTAAATGTATTTTACTATGTTGACTATATGATTTCATTTGTTTAAAAGATTATTTAACACATTATTTGCTAATTTTGTGCCAATGTCCTAAGCTTTTACAAAAAAAAAAAATTAAAAAAAAAGTTAAATACACTTGATATATATTTTGAAGGTACATACATATTAAATATTTGTTAAATAACTTACCGATATTTAGTTAGTTAAAATTTTTTAAATAATAAAATTTTTTTTGTTTTAGGTTTTAGCTGGCAATAAACTTCAAAATTTATTAACAAGTTAAATAATAAACAGCCTTTTAATAACAACAATCGATATAAATAAACTTTGTAATGTAACTATATTTTTTTATTTTCGAAAGTTGTACTAAAAGTCAACCATAATTTTAGATCATTTGTACAGATCACCATGTATACTCTTTTATTTTTAAATCAATTTTGTTTAAATAATAAATTTTTAATATTTTAAATGTAAAAAGAAGAAGAACAAAAAACTCATGAACAAAATTTGATGCGATTCCTTCTGTTCTCGATGTAGACTAATTTTTCTTTGTGGTTCAAATTAGGGTATTTAATTTTTTTTTGAACGTATATTTTCTTATTTATATAATTATTAATTTTTTATTAACATTAAAAAAATTTAGGGATATAAGATAACCTCTTACTGCCATCACGGGTTTTGGATGTTTCTCCTTCTCCAGAAAACTTAAGAGAACCTGAGAGTCACAAAGGAGGAGATTCTAACGGAAATATTAAGCTTTGGAAATGGTTCAGCAGAAGGTGTGGATGGGTTACTTCCACAGCATTTAAAGGATTTAATTTTTAAGACTACTGGAGACTGAGTTATTACGTAGAGCCTGCCTGATTCGAGTAACTTTATGTTAGCAGAAGTACTAAATTCTGACATTGTACCTATTCTGTACAGTGCCAATCTTTGTGCTTTAAATAAAAAGGACGGAGGAATTAGCCCAATTGCTGTTAAGTCTGCTCTAAAAAGATTGGTTTTAAAATTAGGTTGTAAACCTAATTTAGGAGAAATATGTAATTATCTACGTCCATATAAATCAGGGTTTGAAACAAAAGAAGGTAGATTTTTGCACTCATTGCTCTCTGAAGTTCTAGAGAGGATCCAAAGCTTTACTAGTGCTATTCATCTCCCATCAAACGCCTTTACGGTGAGAAAATTATAGAATCAACAGTTGGTTCAACAGGGAGATCTTCTTGGATCACTGGTTTTCAGCCTTGTAATTCAGATTATAGTTAATAAATTGGAATCTGAGCTGAATGTGTTTTACTTGGACGATGGGACTTTAGGTGGAATTTGTGAAACAGTACTTTCAGATTTTAGAAAGATAATAGAAGGATTTTTAGGATTGGAGATTAATCCAAAAAAATGCGCAATCTACTTCACCTCCGTAAACTATGAAGAGATTCATAACTGTTTTGATTTCATTTTTTCTGGGATAAAGATAACTTTAACAGGAATTAGAGTTGTTGAGAGCTCTATTAGTTGCAGCAGCAGCGAGATTGACTATAAAAAAGAAAGTAACAATTCTGCAATTATTGCTCGACAGATTAAAGAATTTGAACGCTCATGCTGATTATTTTTTACTTAAAAACTGTCTAGCAGTCCAAAAAATCATATTTCTATTTTGTACGACCCCCACACGGCAGTTCCCGGATATAATGGATAATCTTGATAAATATATTAGGGGAACAATGGAGAAGATTACAAACAACAAGTTTTCGGAAAGTCAATGAGAAACGGTAATGTGTATCGGTATAGTGAAGGATCCATGTTTTTGGTGGAAAGTATCAGTCGACTTGTTAGTATCATATTTTCCCTTATATCCAACAAGTCAATGATTAATGGCTATGACAAAGCAATGAATTGCTAGAATGTGAGATATGAAAGATCTACAGTGATTACCGATGCAAAGGAACTGGGATTATATTGCAATTCTTAACAGGTTGACAACAAATCAGGTGTATTGTTACAAATTCTGTCTTTAAGGAACTTTAGAATTTTACTTGAGTAGTACTGTCTGTTTATTACACATGCATCTGCAGAAAACAGATGGTTGATCTGAGCAGTCATAGGCTATCTTGTATGAAAGTGATAGAAAAATGGGCAAGACATACTTCTCTGAATAATTTTTATCAAGAAGGTTCTTACAACCGCAAAGATATCCACAGTCCTAGAGCCTACTGGTCTTATTCGTAAAGATGGATAAAGACGTAACCGAATTATTTTAGTTCCTTGGTCCAATGGTCCATCAAAGGAAGCTTGCTAAGTTGGTGAACATGCACCAAATAGAAAACTTCAGATATATCGTGAGGATTATATTTTCGTAGCATTTTCAACTGAAAGTCACGGTCCTTGGAGTGCCGCCACAAACTCTTTTGTGTATGATGTTGGAGCAAAGATTATGGCCATTACCATAAAGGCAACGCGGCATGTATTAAATTAAATCTACTCCTCCCAATTAACTTCCTGTTTTTTATAATATTACTCTATCAAACATTCGTAATTATTTTTAATAATGAGCGTTGGCCTGCCGCCTTGACAAGCTCAAGTAATCCACTCCTCGGTCAGCCTTGACCCGTGGCATTACCTTGCGGTGTTTTTTGCCGAGTCAAGGGCTCAAAGACAAACAATTATATAATACATAGTATAAGTACCTACAGTTAAAAAATATCGAGCTACTACATGTAAAATTGTAAGAGTCAATGTAATAAAAGTATGGACTGGTATAAAAATATGACAGTCAATGAATAAAATAGTGTAAAAATATGTATAAAAATATATAAAAATATAAATGTGTGTGAAGATTAGTGTAAACAGAATATAAAAATATAAATTAAAATCTGCAATGTAGCTGCAGTTTAGTGTGGTAAAATGTGCTAGAAATATAGTGTGTGGTCATTTTATCGATCCTTGTATATATAAGTTGTCTTATTAAAGTTTTACAGAAAGTCCAATTGTCTTTTTTAGAATACTATGTTTTTAGTTTCGATATATGTCTTTAAAACAGAGTTTAAATGACGCCATCATCAGGGCGCCATCTCGTTTGCCTACCTTGTATAGGAAGGTTTTCTACCTCTCCATTACCAGAAGGAAATTGTGTTAAGTGATAACTTATGTCTTCGTGATTTGTAGACAACCATGATGAGATGTCTAGATTTAGCCTTTAATTTAATTAACCCTTAATTCGAAGAAAAGCTGCGTTAAAGCAAGAATTAGATAAATGTCGACTTAACAAAAACTTAGCTAAAAGACTCTGGAAGTCCCGTATCGTTGTAAGACTACTTAACTAAGGCTTTTACTGAAGTTGAAAAGTAGAAAAAATTATGATCTGGAGTTGATGTTTTCAATAAAAGTCACCACACATAACAGTTACATTACAATACAATATTAAAAATGTACCATACGAATAAATAAATAAATAAGCTATAGCAAACTAGAGCAGATGGCCACGAAATTCTTCCTGGGGCATTATATTTTAGAAGGGGGCTGGGGAGTTTGTAAGACCAAACGGCATCACGCAGAATTGGTATGATCCTCCGCCCGGTGTGTGTAGGATTTGAAGACGGTCTCCATAAGCACTTGCCAGTATCCGAATTTTAGGACTAGCGACGAAAATGTGCAAGCTGTTTCTCAAAGAGCTTTTTAATGGGAGTACAGCGCATTATAAATCAATAAAAAAAGATAATCGGACAGTTCTTCGTCTTATCGTCTTGAAGTGTGGAACGAAAATATAAGATGGTTAACAATTATGTTTACTAACATAAAATGATGAGCGAGTGTGTTCTTTCCTCACTACGAGTTTACAAACCCTTTAGTTTTCAAGATTCAAATACAGTAAAACCTCTATTTTCGGCCACCGCTTAAAAGCGGCCACCTCTAAGTTTTCCAAGTCAAAAACCAATTATACGGAAATATCCATATTAATGACCCTCCTAATAGCGACCACCTCTCTCACTTATTTGTAAACTTTTTCGGAAAAGTACAGGTAATTCTATCTACCATTTCCGGCCATTCTTAAGTAGAATCATTAGTAGACAACAGCTTAGCATTCAAGTTGTGCATAATATATAATTTATTGTTCCATTGTGTGAGGCTTAAGTAATTACCGGTATTTAAGAACGGATTTAAAGAATTTGTTTGATTTACAATAGACAGTCATTACAGAGAAAGTGCAATTAAAAGGCTTATTAAGCTCACCCCAAAAATCGTATTTTGCGTACATAGTTTGAGTTAGTATGTTCAACAGTGCTGTTACATATAGACGTACAGACAAATTACAATGTCGTTAAAAAGAAAACGTTTGTCTCTTAAAAAAAATTGAACTAATTGTGGAAAGTGATGCAATGCCAAACAAAACGATTGACAATTTTATTTTGTACAAATATGGAAGGTGATAATGAAAATCCGTTAATCATTGAAAAAAGTAAACACCCAAGATGCTTTAAAAGCTCTTATATCAACAAATTGCCCTTAGAATGGGTATGTAATAAAAAAGCTTGGATGACTTCCTGGCTAAAAAAATTTGATGAAAAAATGAAAAAAAAATAGAAAAGTTCTATTATTTCTGGATAATGCCACGTCTCATCCCAAAGTGACTCTTGAAAATGTGAACATTGTTTTTCTACCCCCAAACACCACATCCCATTGCCAGCCACTGGATCTAGGAATTATCCAAAACTTTAAGATGACCCACAGAAAGCTTTTAATTAAAAGGCTGCTAACATTTACAAATACCAAATGTCCTTTCGAAGATGCGGAAAAAAGTATCAATTTAACCAGCGCTTTGGTTTGGATCTCAGTAGCCTGGAGGA
This sequence comes from Abscondita cerata, assembly GCA_030710515.1. Classification (NCBI taxonomy): domain Eukaryota; kingdom Metazoa; phylum Arthropoda; class Insecta; order Coleoptera; family Lampyridae; genus Abscondita; species Abscondita cerata. The sequence continues at coordinate 90,034 of JALBCR010003509.1, read as the reverse complement.
ACGTTTCGCTTATTACAATTGGTAAATGCTTTGCAAAAGCAGGATTCTAGGAAACGATCCTGCAAGAAGATTTCGATGAAGAAGACGTAATTCAATATGCATTATACATCTATTGATTGTGATATTTTGACTGAAAGCTCCAATTTAAGTATTCAAGATATAATCAGTGAATTAGACTATAGTGAAGGCTGTGATTCAAACAATGAAAGTAGTGCAGAAAAGTAAAACAAACCTCAATACAAAAAATATTTCACAAAAATGTGATTTAATGGTATGTATATGTATGCAATTAATTATTGTAATAGGTATACGAGCAATTGGAAAATAGGTACATATTATGTAAATGTATGCACCTATTATGTATTCAATATGTATAACTCTTCCATTATTATATCGTCTAATTATTTAAAATTGCATCTGCACATTTATAGTTATTTTTTAATCCAGATATACGAGGATGTATTGATATCTAGTTAGCCTAGACCAGTTCCTTGCATAAACAAAATATTGCGTTACCATAGCAACGAACAATAACTTATTAGAAGTGTCAGTGTAAAGTTTGACGTCAAAAAAGTAAACCAGAGTCACGCAATAAATTAAATAAAAAAAGATGTCCACCGAAATTGTGAAAATCGAAAAATTGGAGTATCGAGCCATCACCAAGTACCTGTATTTAAAAGGGTTAAGAGGTAAGCAGATTTACGAAGATATGCTTAATACCCTTGGTGATCAATGTCCTTCGTATGCGACCGTCAAAAATTGGAATGCAAGCTTCAAAAGAGGTAAATTTTCCATTGAAGATGATGACCGATCAGGAAGGCCAGTTTCTGTGTCAGTCCCCGAAAATATCGATGCAGTTCATGACATGATTTTATCAGACCGTCGAATTGGGCTAAAACGGATATCTGAAGCACTGAATATTTCATACGAACGCGTTCATCATATGGTTCACGTCAATTTGGACATGAGAAAAATTGCTGCAAAATGGATCCCCAAATGTTTGAATGTTGACCAAAAGCGTGCAAGGGTAGAAGCATCGCGTTCGATCTGTGCTCGATTTGAAAACGATGTAGACTTCTTAAACCGAATTGTTACTATGGATGAGACTTGGGTACATTTCTACGATCCAGAAACAAAGCAACAATCGATGGAATGGCGACACTCTGGTTCTCCAAGACCTAAGAAGTTTCGTGTCCAAAAATCTGCTGGAAAAGTTTTTGCTTCAGTTTTTGGGATTGCCATGGAGTAATCATGATTGATTTTTTGGATAAGGGTAGAACAATAACTGGAGATTACTATTCGACATTACTGACCACTCTACAGGAAAATATTAAAGAGAAAAGACGCGAAAAGCTATCCAAAGGTGTTTTGTTTTTGCAGGACAACGCCCCTGCACACAAATCTCATGTTGCCATGCAAAAATTCGTGATTTAGGGTTTGAATTACTAGAACACCCCCTTATTCATCCGATTTGGCTCCGTCCGACTATCACCTCTTTCCTCAACTGAAAAAAAGTTTAAAAGGTCGTACATTTTCTTCCAACAAGGAGGTAATAGAAGCTGTGGAGGTCTGGTTTGCAGAGCAAGAAGAAACATTTTTTTGAAAGGTCTAGAGACGTTGCAGGTTTGCTGTAATAAATGTATCCAATTAAGAGGAGAATATGTTGAGTAATAAAATATTTTGACATTGAAATTTTGTTTGGTTCTATAGTAGGCTAAGAATTTTTCAATATATCCTCGTATAGTACCCTATAGCGAACCGTATTATGTTCCATACTTAAAAGATTTTAATAAACAACGCATAGAAATAATTTTTTTTCCTCTCAATAACGGCTACTTTCATATACCGGTCAGTTATGCAGCAAATTTAGTGACCGCTATTTAGAGGTTTTACTGTACTAATTCGTTAAGTTGAATAGATAAATCCTCCAAAATAATGTGGACATTAAAGAATCCTTGGCAGGATATTCATCTAAAACTAATTCATTTAAATATTGTGATTGGTATAGAAAAATATTGACCCCTCCCTTCCAGTCAAACGGTTCAGAAGCGCAAATTTTAGCATTTAAAATTTCGTGTATAATAAATAAAACTTTCTCCAAATTTATTTGCGGTTTGCAAATAAATAACACACTATATGATGCGCAAAGACTAAGGATTTGTCATTTCTTGTAAATCACGAGGTAAAATTCGATTACTTAATACAGTAAAATTGAAAAGTCAACCTATATAGTAAATTTTAGAGATTATTTATATGACGTTATGTCGTAAATCTACAACAATAAAACAAAAACCGTTGTCAACTTATGTAATTCTTACACACAAAAATTCAAGAAACTGGAATAAAAGTAGTAATAGTATTACTGTATTGTATAACTAATACGAAATTATACACTGCTTTGGCCAAGAAGTGAAATCTTTTAATTTAAATCTTGTATAAATTAACCTTTACTCGTTACAAATCTAATGAGTTAATTATTAGAAATCTAAACGTTTATAATCTATCTGAAAAATAAGGAATTTGTAGACTGTTCTCCTACCTGCAAAAAAATTGTGCAAGTGGCTTCGGAATAATAATGAAGGAATGGGAAAAATAATTTTGTCTAAAAGTAAACTCCGCTTCAAAAGTTATTTAAAATTTACCTCGGATTTTGTTGTTTATTTCTTTGTATCTTTTTTCTGTAGGTTAGGAAGGTAAAAGTCATTAGACCTTTTTTGTTCAGCGAAAATTTTTCTACAAAATAGAATATTTTAAAATTGTAAAATTTTTTAATTTACTATTAATTACAGTAAAATACGGCAAAATACGAAATAATTCAAAACAAGTGTTTAAAATTTAAAATAAAAAAGTAGAAGGGTTTCATTTGAAAAAATTAAGTTATTGCTATTTGAAGTTTTTCAACTTCACAAATTTATTGTGGCATTTCCAATAAAGTTACATAAATTTGCTACCATTTAATTTAAAGAGCATTTTTTTGATATTATTGTTGATTTTTAAAATTTTTTGCTAAAAGTTTAGAAGTTATGATTTTTCTAAGAAACCCTTGTCAGTGACCCCTCTTTCATAAAAGTTGTAATATCTCAGTAAACATAACAACTAAGTAAACATAACTTAGACCAAAAACGTAGCATATTAAGCGAGTACTCCAAAGGTTTTAGAAAAAATACATTGTTCTATTTAAAATAACGAAGTTGAATTCTATTTCCGGTATAATCGGAAAGACTACAAGGCTTTAAATATTTTAGAGAGAGACCGCATTCGAAATCCTACCATACAAAGTTTCAAAATTCAGGTCTTGATAATTCTCACATAATGTCTAATGACTACGGCGAGATAAATCACCCTGTATTTAAAACCTGAGATATAGACAATTTACATTGTTATTGTTTATTTAGTAACTAAAGAATATTGTGACATAAAAAAATGTTCGTTGTTTTCAATATATTAGCAATCAAGCTACAATACTTTATGAAGCTTAGGATTAGTAGTTTTAAAAAAAAAATAGCAACATTAGTTCTATGTGGGTAGCGCAACGTGATTCGGAGCACAGCTTTCAAGCGCGTTAACGCACAGTTGGCTCGACTTAGTAAAATTTTGGTATTATTGAAAAATACAAATAAACTTTAATTATTACAACTGCAACCATTAGTATGTTCTAATGTTTGTTATTTTTAACTTTGCTTTGTAAAAAAGAATAAACAAGCCGTTAAATTAATTTATAAAAACGTTACTTTAACAAATGTTGAAAATGTGACCCATTTACTTAATGTCTTTAAAACCGTTTTTGCATTAACTGTTTCAGTAAAATTTAACAAATAAGGCATCATTAGAAAGAAAATTTTGTGCCCTTTCAAATGATATATCACTCGACTTCTTGTTCTATTTAAAATTTTAGGGTTTTTACTCTCTCCGCTAGGTGGTTGAAGGCGTTGGTCAAAAAATATGTTTAAAATGTGTCCCTCTCATAAACAAAATTGACGTGTACGAGCTTTTTTGCGTTCAATTAAAAAAAAAGTGAAAAACTATTTGCAAACTTTTCGTTGGATCACTGTGTATATGCATATATGTTTAAAATTATTCTGTAACATGTTAATATAAGTCTTCATAAAATAAATGTATTTAAAAAAATTTTGTTCTTGTTCTACAAAAAGTGTAGGTATGTAACAATGAATGTGAGGTGTAACGTAGTAAACATCGGCTGAAACGCTGAAGAGCTGTTCTCCGAATCACATTGCGCTACCCACCGAGAGCTATTGTTGCTATTTCATTTGTAAAAACTACTAATCCTAGGCTTCTTAAACTGCTGTAGATTGATTACAATTATATCGAAAGCAATGTAGAAAATTTTTAGATTAAATTATTCTTTAGTTACCGAATAAATAATAACAACGTAAATTGTTTATATCTCGGCTTCTAAAAAAAATGACATTTTTTTTACATTTTTTAATACAAATAGATTTCCACTTGTTCTATTTCATTTGCTCCACAATCTTGCCTAATATTTTCAATTGTTTATAAATTTTTTCAAAAAAAGTGACTAAACATTGCAAAATATATTTTTTTTCCATAAAGAAAATGATAAATAATTACTATATTCTTAAATTCACCGAAATGATATTTATGTAAAATAATTTTGAATCTAGCTATAAACTTCAAAGCTTCATCTCTAAAAATTATTATAACAAAAACAATAATTATTTTAAAACGAGTCACGTCTCATTTTGTTCAGTTTAGAATAATTTAATTGCACGTATTATTATTGAAGTTCACCAAAGGAATAAATCTGAGAGATGAAAAAACATTTTTTTTGCATTTGCTTACTGTAATTAATAATAAATAAAAAATTTTACAATTTTATAATATACTATTTTATAAAAAATTATAACTGAATAAAAAGTGTTCTTTTGTCTAAAACTTACAGAAAAAAGCTACAGAGAAATAAACAATAAAATCCGCGGTAAATTTTTAATAACTTTTGAAGCGGCGCCTACTTTTGGACAAAACTATTTTTTACGTTATTATTCCAAAGTGATTTGCATAATTTTTTTGCAGGTAGGCAAGCAATCTCTGAAAAAGTGCTAGAGTAACTGCACTATTAATACAGGGTTTCTATAAATGATTGTCTCATCAAGTTGGCAATTAAGTGAATAAAATTAACGATAAACGACGAAGAACCCAATTACAACTAGTGATAATAATTACAACAAAACGATGAAATAACTGACAGATGATGACATTAGCATAAATTAATTCACTATCAGTTTTAACGACAAATTTGCATTTTGAAATTTTCCAACACTCGCCTGATGAGACAATTAGTTATAGAAACCCTGTACTAAATAATTAATGTAACATAATTTTATTATTAGAAAAACAAAGAATACATAAAGTTCAATAGGGGTCTAGGTCACAATGTCAACCGGTCACAACGTCAAATCCCAAATTTCGACCATAGCGTCAAACGTTTCATTAACACCATGTAACCTGACTACAATGCCAAACTTCTAATTTTGACGACAACGTCAAATGTGATCGTAACGTCATGTTTTGATTTTGACCATACCGTCAAACTTGGCTACAACGTCAAACGCTCATTTCATAAATAAACCAGTTGATTGCATCGACAACAGCATTGACCATAACGTCAAACTTTGATTGATGGTGTTTCGGTCATATTCGGATTTTACTCTTTAGTCACGTTTGAGGTTGTGGTCATCTTTAAAGTTTGAGATTATTATTAATGCTGTTAGTAGATGCAATTCACTTGCTTATTTATTAAATGAGCATCGTTGGACGTTGTGGTCAAGTTTGACGTTATGACCAAAAGCAAAGTTTGACGTTATGGTTACATATCGTCGAATACGTGCAATTTGAATTTGAGGTTGTCACTGATTGACGTTGTGGTTAGGTCCCTTCAAAAGAGTTACATATAAAGTCAAGTTTTACAACTTCAAACTGCCTTTTTATTTCCACACATGAATTAATGATATAACTGAACCACATCACTATAAATCTTACAACTGAATGATTTTTATGATGAATATCTTCTCCAAGATACATTTACCCAACAAATTTTGGTCAGAAATATATAAAGAAATTTTATAAAAAATATAAAATTAAATGTTTCTACACCAAAAAGAAAGGATATGGTATTTAAAAACGTGTAAATAGTTATATACAGGATGACCAAGAGCACGAAAAATGCACTCGACATTCTTCTTATAAGTTACGTTTAAAAAAATTTTTAGTTTTACAGAGTGTCTGTAAATGTTCGCTACATTAACTCATTTTCTCTTTTCAATGTAATTTACAGTGTGACAAATAAAATTTTGCATAAAAAGTTTTACTCTATCGTTAATAAATTTTATTTTTGTATCAGATTCGAAAAAAATTGACATCAATTACATAGGAAAAATATATAAATTTTATTAAAAATTGTTGAAATCAGATTTATTTGTAATGTAATTTAAGTGAGCACCAACAATCAAGTATGCAAGAAAAAACAATCAATTAAGAGTTTTGATAATATTTAACTTCATCAATAAAAAATGTTACAATGTCCTTATATGTGTAAAATTCATATTTGTTCAGTCAAGGATTTAACATTTTTCAGTTATTCAAAAAATAATTGCTCAAATACAGCTTGAAGATGGATAAGCTAATCAAGGTCAACTGACACGACTTGTGCACGTAGTCACTGCGCTGCCGAGAGAAAAAACTCCGGATGAAGATCAGTTTAGATTGAATCGTCATGGATGTCATTGGAGCGATTGAACACGGCGACGAAATAAGCACCAATATCGCTTTTATAGGGGAGAAACAAAATTGAATGACAGCTGAAGAAGGTGGAAGATAATCTAGAGTTTTTTATAGGAAGTTTCCTATCAGCAAACAGTAGAGGAGAACAGAAAAAACCTATAAGCTACCAAAGATTGAGCTGAAAGATTGGTTTGGAAGATCTACAAATTGCAGTAGCCAATGTGTGAGGAAATTAGATAAGAGATTTTCCCTTGCAGCAGCCAATTAACCTTTGGCAATTGATTCTCTAAGAACACATATGAAAAGCAGGAACTCCTAGTGCAAGTTCATATTCGAGAACAAACGCTTTTAAAGTCAAAACTTTGGTGCTTCATGAAATTCTTGTGTGCTGATGTAGAAAATGAAATCTGCATATTATTAGCTTAAGAAGAATTCACAACAGTAAAGAAAGAACCAGGTGGCAAATGTGGTCATCAAAATAGCAGACAGTTGTAGAGTAATAACGAGCAGCCCTTGGTTGCCGCTTTGGTCAACTCCTCTAAAAAAAAATGTGTTTTTTTGTAATAAACAGAACCACGGCAATACTGAGTGCTTTGAAAATTAAACTATGGCGTTGAAAGAAACGACTGAGATCGTAATGAGCAAGAATTGTTGCTTTTATTCAGAAAGAGCGTGCACAGTTTCAAACATCAGAACTACTCTGCCCAGAACTGCCGTTTCATTCTAAGAAAACAGTGGAGTCGAGAGCGAATAGTTGACCTACAGATAAAGTGAAAACAGGACAATATTAAAATAATATTAAATCATATAAGGTGATTTGGCAGACAGTCAATCATAATTACACTGAGAAGTGGGCTAAAAGAGAAAGCAGTTTGGGTATTATTTGACACCGGATTTCAACGATCTCACATAATGAAATTAACAGAAGAGGAAATGAGGTCGATGTCCACCAGATGAGATTCTCACCCATGTACTTTTTAGGGGTGTAGAAACTAAGAATCTGATTGCGCCTTTAATGTGATTTTTGATCAAGTTTGTATCAAACTGCCAAGTGTGTCTAGGGATAGACATGGAAAAGGTACCCTTTTGGAAGATATGAAAAGTGTCAAAAAACCCCATAAAACTCTTAATTTGAGTATAATTATATATGTATAGTTTTCCCTAGAAGTAGCTGAATTGCCGTTTGACTGCTGTTTAAACACGTTTGGGTTGACGGTAATAGGCATGTCTACTTTGGTACAATGTCTTAATAGCATAAGAGTGACAATCATAAGTTTAGTAGTAAGTTTGGAGTCAATAAAGATTTAAGATCTAATTAGGTCATGAGCCAGATTGTAAAGGCGATGACACCGATACCATGACCGAGTCTTCCTTTTTACAGGAAACTCAGCTAATTCCGAGTATCCGTCAAATTGAAGAAAAAAGGGTTAAGTCTACAACAAGAAACTAAAATCTACTGATGAGTTTGAGAACTACAATGAAATATCTCAGAATGGATGGAGGAAGCGATTATTGATAAGGTAGGAGCGGGTAAGCAAGATAAGGTGAAGTGTCACTACCAGACAACAAAAGATCAAACCAGTGTTTGATGCCTCCTGCAAGACTAGGAGGATCCCCAATTATAGAAGAAATATGTAGCAGTTATTTCCGGCATTACAAAAACATTTTTAATAATTTAAGTAAATAACAAGTAGATGGACTTTTGGCGTTTCTTGTGGTGGTAACCATTGGAGTTAACAAAATTGCCGTTTTTGCCACAATAGGATGGTCTTTGGAGTCACGTGCAATCTTTTCCAGTTGGGAGCTGTGATTAACTTTAATCTTTTTTTAATATGATAGAGCGAGCTGGGAGAAGCTCAGAAGTTACAGGACTTTATGCGAACAATTATTATTTATCCTCGTGATGCAAAAAAATTGCTAAAATTTAAAATGATGAGCATCAACATAATAATGAAAGCTAAAATAAACCCCAGAATATTGCAGAATAATTTGATATTAAAATAAAAATGTTTTGTATTGCGTTGCAAAAGAACCTTTTCCAAATTGATAGTATACTTTTCAAGAATAATGTTTTGTTATGGCTTTACGGGATTTTTACCCAATGGGAATTCTATCACCCACCATCCTTATTCTGAAGCTAATGTTGCAAGAGGCGTAGTCACAGAAAAAGGCTTGGAACGAGCCATTGGAGGAGGACCAACGTCAAGATTTGTAACGTGGTCGAAGAAACTGGACTTTCAATGTGTTTGAATTAAAAAAATACAAATCAAAGCTAGTGGAACTTCCACACATTTGTGACCCGAGTGAACTCGCGTATGCCGCCATCACATTTATTTGACGTGAAGGGACTCCAAGACAAAACCAGGGTGACGCACATGATGAAGGCCAGCATTCCTTGTCTGGAGCATGTAAAGTGGGGAGTTATTTATGCACAGGATTTTAAAGATATCTTAAAAGTATGCTTGACAAATTCTACGACAGTCTTGTTCTAGATTAATCGTAATGACGAGTAGGAGACTTTTGTATGGAAATGTTTACGAGGTATTCTAAAAACAACCGATCCAAACCAGTAAAGGCACCGACTCGGAAAGCAAAACACAGGGCAAAGCATCATAGCTAGTAAAATGCCGATGATAGAAAGTAACCGGCATGTCAAGTTTGAGCGAAGTTGATTGCTCTGTTAATATGATGCTGTATATGATAGAGCAAGATACTCCGTGCGAATGCGTAGATGATTAGAGAATCAAAGAGTCTGGAATTTCTACTAGTTGTCTGAGTGTAGGGTAGATTCAAGAAGGCTAGCGAAGTGATTCCAATAGATGAACATAGAATTATCTGAGTTGTCACCAAAAATTTCAAATGACCAGATTCTTTGAAATTTTTACATCTAATTTTTCTCCCTCGGAAGCACATATTGGTAGTAGAATTAATCCAAAAAAACACTTTGAGTCGTGTCATGGTGGAACGTAGCTGCAGATTTCCAGATCTCGCGAAAAGTCCTGGATTTCCCAAACGAAGAAAAAGAAATTCGAAAAATACAAGTCTTTCACCTGGGCGAGATTTAAAACAAAGTATAGTAATTCACGATTCCTTATTCCTTTTCCTTTCATCTGGTTTCCAAATTCCTCACATTTGTTCTTTTTTGCTATGTTGTAATTTTTGTATTTTTGTTTATTTTTATGTATTCCTTCCACGTTTTTAATTTTGCTTTTATAGCTTCTTCCACATCTTGTTCCACCATGTTGTTTGGTTGCTGTTTGGTATCATGTATAATTAAACTAGATAAAAATAAATTAGTTTTACAAAACACTTTGTTTGGATACGTATTGAGCGGTTCAATTTCAGATTCTCTCACTTCCAGTTCAGACATGTCAATAGCTTTGCACTCTGCGACAAAATTAGAACGACTTATTTCAAAGTTCTGGGAAATTGAAAAAGTTCTAGAATTTTATACCGAATATTCAAATGAACAGGAAGCGTGCGAATTTACCTTACGATTAAAACAAAATTTAAATGTTGAAGAATTAGGGGAATCATTTTCCATAGCATATAAACTATTTGAAAATTTAGAAAAACGTTTCAAAGATGATCCCGATCTCTTTTGTGCATATAAAAAATTTATTGACGAATACCTTAACATAAACCTTGGTATAATTGTTGATAGAAATAGTCATGATGTATGTAACAAGCTAGTTTATTTTATGGCACATCACCCTATAATTCGCGAAGATAAAAAAACTATGTTACGGGTTGTCTTTGACGGTAGTATAAAAACTAAGAATAAAAAAGTCAATCAATGACTACATGTACAATGGGACAGTGGTGCAACTTGAATTATTTGATGTTTTGATTGTGTTCAGAATATATAAGTACGTATTGTTAACAGATATTAAGCAGATGTATAGAATCGTTCAATTACAACCTGACCAAAACATTTTATGGAGGGAAAGTCCTAATTTACCAATTAAATGTATACAATTGCAAACTGTTACTTATGGTTTAAAAAGTTCTCCAGATTTGGTAACCTATTGTTTAGTAGAGTTAGCTCAAACTGAAGACTAAAATTATCCTCTTGCGCAAAGGGCTTTGCTGTATAATATTATTGTAGGTGATATAATTTCGGAGGAAATACAATTCAAGAAACGATTCAATTAAAAAATGAATTAATAAATCTTTTAAATTTAGGTCCATTTAAATTACACAAATGGTGCAGTAACAATAGTGCAATTGTCAAGGATATACCTTTAGAAAATCAAAATTTTGATGAAATAGATATTGCTAAAAATAATTATATTGTAAAAACTTTAGGTTTGTGTTACAACACAAATTTAGATTAATTTAGAATTTCATCTCCAGAATATAACCCAAATGAAATTATGACAAAACGAAAGATTCTTAGCTTCATTTGCAAATTTTATGACTGGACCAATTTTAGTAGCGGCTAAGGTATTTATGCAAAAATTGTGGGAAAGAAAACTGAGTTGGGATGAACCTCTTTCAATTGAATTAAAAAATTCGTGGCTAAAATTTTTAAATGGGTTGTTAAAAATACCAACTCTAAATATTCAAAAAAACCTTCAATTTGAAAACTCCTCAAAAATTGAAGTAGTTGGATTTTGTGACGCTTTACGAGGATATATTGAAAAATTCTTAGCCTACTATAGAACCAAACAAAATTTCAATGTCAAAATATTTTATTACTCAACATATTCTCCTCTTAATTGGATACATTTATTACAGCGAACCTGCAACGTCTATAGACCTTTCAAAAAAATGTTTCTTCTTGCTCTGCAAACCAGACCTCCACAGCTTCTATTACCTCCTTGTTGGAAGAAAATGTACGACCTTTTAAACTTTTTTCAGTTGAGGAAAGAGGTGATAGTCGGACGGAGCCAAATCGGGTGAATAAGGAGGTGTTCTAGTAATTCAAACCCTAAATCACGAATTTTTTGCATGGCAACATGAGATTTGTGTGCAGGGGCGTTGTCCTGCAAAAACAAAACACCTTTGGATAGCTTTCCGCGTCTTTTCTCTTTAATATTTTCCCGTAGAGTGGTCAGTAATGTCGAATAGTAATCTCCAGTTATTGTTCTACCCTTATCCAAAAATCAATCATGATTACTCCATGGCAATCCCAAAAACTGAAGCAAGAACTTTTCCAGCAGATTTTTGGACACGAAACTTTTAGGTCTTGGAGAACCAGAGTGTCGCCATTCCATCGATTGTTGCTTTGTTTCTGGATCGTAGAAATGTACCCAAGTCTCATCCATAGTAACAATTCGGTTTAAGAAGTCTACATCGTTTTCAAATCGAGCACAGATCGAACGCGATGCTTCTACCCTTGCACGCTTTTGGTCAACATTCAAACATTTGGGGATCCATTTTGCAGCAATTTTTCTCATGTCCAAATTGACGTGAACCATATGATGAACGCGTTCGTATGAAATATTCAGTGCTTCAGATATCCGTTTTAGCCCAATTCGACGGTCTGATAAAATCATGTCATGAACTGCATCGATATTTTCGGGGACTGACACAGAAACTGGCCTTCCCGATCGGTCATCATCTTCAATGGAAAATTTACCTCTTTTGAAGCTTGCATTCCAATTTTTGACGGTCGCATACGAAGGACATTGATCACCAAGGGTATTAAGCATATCTTCGTAAATCTGCTTACCTCTTAACCCTTTTAAATACAGGTACTTGATGATGGCTCGATACTCCAATTTTTCGATTTTCACAATTTCGGTGGACATCTTTTTTCATTTAATTTATTGCGTGACTCTGGTTTACTTTTTTGACGTCAAACTTTACACTGACACTTCTAATAAGTTATTGTTCGTTGCTATGGTAACGCAATATTTTGTTTATGCAAGAAACTGATCTAGGCTAACTAGATATCAATACATCCTCGTATAGTGGCCTATGGGGCTGCACTTTACATACGCACTGTATCTGACGAACGAATTCACATGAACTTACTTTGTTCGAAATCCACAATCGCACCAATTCGTGGTTCATTAACTATTCCTAAATTAGAACTTAACAGTGCATTATTGTTAGCAAAGCTAGTTAACAAGGTTTACAATGTTTTAAAACAAAATATTAGTGCAGTTTATTTCTATACGGGTTCGACCGTAGTGTTGCCTTAGGTAAATGCCGACCCAATGAAACTTAAACCATACGTTTCAGAGTTCTAAATATTCAAAATTTAACAAACACATTTATTTGGTCATATATTAATACAAAAACTAATCCTGCCGATTTTTTATCCAGAGGAGTAGATCCTCAAACTTTATCACAAAATGAAATATGGTTTCATAGTCCTCACGAATTTAGACAACTAAATTTTGTACATTAAGTTCCTTTTCAAAATGCATTAAACAATCCACTACCAGAAGAAAAAGTTTTTAAATTTCAGGCTTCAATAAATCCACCAATCCAATCATTTTTTCTAAATTTCTCAAGCAATAAAAGACTAGACAGTTTGACTGTAGGTCAGTAAGATTATGCTATGATAACAATTATACGATATGAACAACAAGTTAACTTTAAACTTGAGATTCAATGTTTAAAATCTGGTTTCGAAATTAAAACAAAATTGAAATATCTGACACCATTCATTGATAAAACAATATTTTGCGTTAGGTGGCAGACTTTAACAGGCATTCATTCCATTCAACCAAAAACATCCAATTATACTTCCAAAAAATAATCATATAACTAATTTAATTATTGTAAAAGAACACTTAAATCTATTACATGCTAGTCAAAAACAAATAGTAAGCAGTTTAAATTTAAATTTTTGGGTAGTAAACGGTATTAGAGAGATAAAGAAAATTATACATAAATGTATAACATGTTTTAGATTAAAGGCAAAATGTGCTGAATAATTAATGGGTTCATTACCAGAAACATGATTGACACTGATTAGACCGTTTCAAAATGTAGGAATCGATTTTTGTGGCCCATTTTACCTAAAACAATCCAAAGTTAAAAGGACTCTGATTACTTAATCGTATATTTCCTTATTTGTGTGTTTTGCTGTCAAAGCAATTTACATGGAATTAGTATCGAATATGACAACAGATAGTTTCTTAGCAGCCTTTAAACGATTTATTTTTAGACGGGGCAAACCTACGTATGTACAATTGCGACAATGCTGCTACATTCAAAGGTGCTCAAAAAGAACTGCAAGAACTTTATAAATTAAATAACTCACTCAAACACAAAAGAAACAATTGATACATTTAGTATTGAAGGAAAGATTTCTTTTAAATTTATACCAAGCTATTCCCCAATATTTGGTGGTCTTTGGGAAGCAGGAGTCATGAGTGCTAAATACCACATAAAAAGGGTAATTGGTAATAGTAAACTTACGTTCCAAGAACTAAATACGTTAATTGTTCAAGTCTATCCTGAATTAGATCTTACAGATATCCCTGATAATTGATTAAAAGTGTGGAATTTAATAACACAAAAGAAGCAGCATTTTTGGAAACGCTGGCAGCGGGTTTATCTGTCAATGCTAAATAATAGGCCAAAATGGTATTGTAACATGCCTACCATACGAAAGGTACGTTAGTCTTACTAAAAGAAGACAACGTTTCTTGTTAAAAATGTACGGGCTGTTCATGTAAAAACTAAAAGTGGCGAATATTCACGTTCAATATCTAAAATTGCTGTTTTGCCAATCTAATGCTGTCAAATTACAATGTGTTGTAATAAATTATATTTTGGTTTTTGTACATGTATTTTTACTATAAATAATTACCTATTTTCTACATTTTTATACGTATTTATAGAAAACGTTTCATTATGTTTGATACAAAATATGTTTGTTTTATACCTAAGTATTTAATTAATTTTTAGTAAGTGAAAAGTGACATGTTAATTCTTTTAAGGCCCCCAGTATGTTAGAAACATTTCCACCATCTAGTAAAAATTTAATATTGTTTACCGGCGAATAGTTTGGTTAAAATTTGTATAGCGCTGTTTCATAAAATTTTGGAAAAACCAATCAATTGAAAATTGTATTTGAATGCAGTCACATGCAATATCATGTTCTGCATTAAAATTATAACACAGTCTATTAAATCGAAGTTTATTTAAAATTGAAGTTTTATTACTTTGTTTTATACAATTGCACACGGTTTCGTCACCACACTATTCAGGTTTATACTGATCTTCTGGGGCACCATACATAACACTTACATCTTAATACAATATTTAAAATGTACGTACGAATAAATAAGTAAACAAATTATTCTCGTTCCTGCTGTAGCCGTTCTTATTATTTCTACGCCTTTCCATAAAATAATGTTTCCTTATTTTAGTCTCACCATACATTCTCCTTCTTGTTTAGTTTTTTGTTAATACTTTTAACTTGAGTGTTACAAATTCTCTATTTAATTCTTTTTCTTTGTCCATTAATCGCTTTGGTGAGAAATTTAAGTTAAATAGTTCCTAAGGAAAGAAAGAATTCAAGAAATAATTAAGAAACGTAAGTATATAACAGAAAACTAACATTCTATATAAAAACCAGAAGCGGTATATTGTAAACTTGTGAACTTACACAAGTTCTCCTACTCTGAAGAGTTCCAAAAGAACGAAAAAACTGTCGAGTGTTTTTCGGTGTTTGAATTTTTGCGCTTTTTTATTTTTATATAAATAAACTATTTGTTTCTAAATAAAACTTATTTATAATGGTGTTAATATATAAACATAAACCATACAACAGTTTTATTCTGTCTTATAATTTTCAGAAATCAGAAATTTTTTAAAAGACTGATTTTTGATTTGCAATTTCGTCGATTTTGAAGCAAAAATCCTGCTTCATAAATTTTGATTTAAAAAGAAATTTATTCCTAAAAAATTGAGTGTTTTTTAGCAACAGAATACGTCTACTTAAGTTGGTAATATATAAAAAACTTTTTTATTATTAATTTTACAAAAAACTTATTCTTTATAAAAAAGTTTTGCATGTTTGAAAATCTAAAATAGAATCATCAGTTAATATTTTTTAGTGCTAAATGAGATTTGAAAAATTTTAATTAAAAAAAAAAAAAAAAAAATATAATAATTTTTTTTAAAAAATTTTTTTTTTTTATTTTTTTTTTTTTTTTTTTTTTTTTTTTTTTTATTTTTTTTTTTTTTTTTTTTTTTTTTTTTTTTTTTTTTTTTTTTTTTTTTTTATTTTTTTTTTATTTTTTTATTTTTTTATTTTTTTTTTTTTTTATTATTTAAATTTTTATATTTTTTTTATTAAAAAAATTTAAATTTTTTTTTTTTTTTTTAAATTAAATTTTTTTTTTTTTTTTTTTTTTTATTTTTTTTTTTTTTTTTTTTTTTTTTTTTTTTTTTTATTTTTTTTTTTTTTTTTTTTAAAATTTTTTTTTTTTTATTATATTTAAAAAAAATTTTTTTTTTTTTTTTTTTTTTTTTTTTTTTTTTTTTTTTTTGTTTTTTGTTTTTTTTTTTTTTTTTTTGTTTAATAAATATTATTTTTTTTGTAGTTGGTGGTTGTATTTTTTTTTTTTTTAGTTTTTTATTTTTTTTTTTTTTTTTTTATTTTTTTTTTTTTTTTAGTGTTTGGTTTTTTTTTTTTTGATTATAGGTTTTAAATTTTTAATTTTTTATTTAATAAAATTTTTTTTTAATTAAAAAAAAATAAAATAAAAAATATAAAAAATAAATTTTTTTAATTAAATTATGTAAATTTTTTTAATTAAATAAATGTGGTTTTTAGTGTTTTTTTTTTTTATTTTTTTTTTTTTGTTTTTTTTTTTTTTATTTTTTTTTTTTTTTTTTTTTTTTTTTGTTTTATTTTTTTTTTTTTTTTTTTTTTTTTTTTTTTTATTTGTTAAATTAAATAATTTTTGGAAAGAGAATTTAAAAATTTTATAGAAAAAAAAAAAAAAAAAAAAAAATTTTAAAATATTAAAAAAATTGTTATTTTATTAAAAAAAATTTTTTTTAAAATTTTAAAAAATTTTATAAAAATAAAAAAATTTTTTTTTTTATAAAAAAATTTTTTGTTATTAAAAAAAAAAAGTTTGGTAAAATTATAAAAAATTTATAGAAAATATTTAAAATATTAAAAATAATAATTTTTATTTATTTTATAAATTTTTTATGTTTTTTTTTTTAATTTTTTTTTTTTAATTATTTTAATATTTTTTTTTTAAAATAAAAAATTTTAAAATTTTTATATTAATTAAATTTTTTAAAAAATTAAAAAAAAAAAAATATAAATAAAAAATAAAAAAAAAAATAAAAAAAAAAAAAATATTTAAAAATAATAAAATAAAAAAAATTATTAAAGATATTTTTTTTTTTTTTTTTTAAAATATTTTAGTTTTTTTTAAAATTTTTTTTTTTTTTTTAAAAATATTTATTATTTTTTTTTTTTTTTTTTTATTTTTTTAAATATTTATTATTTTTTTTAATTTTTGTTATATTTTTATTTATTTTAAAATTTTTTTTTTTTTTTTTTTTTTTTTTTTTTTGTTTTTGTTTTTGTTGTGTGGTTTGGGGTATTAGAGTTAATATTTTTTTTTTTTTTTTTTTTTTTTTGTATTGTTTTAATGTTTTGATTTTGTTAGTTTTTTTTATTTTTTTTGTTTTTTTTTTTTTTTTTTTTGGTTTTTTTTTTTTTTTTTTTTTTTTTGTTTTTTTTGTTAGTTTTGTATTTTTTTTTTTTGTGTTTTTTTTTGTGTTGGTTGGTTTTTTTTTTTTTTTTTGGGTTTTTTTTTTTTGGTTTTGTGTTTTTGTTA
>JALBCR010003509.1:0-67500 GCA_030710515.1 Abscondita cerata | reverse complement strand
CAATGATAATGTCCATGGTGTTCTTCAGAAGAAGAAGAATGAGGATCTGGCTCTGGCAAAGGGTTTCCAAAAACGACGAATATTGTCGCAGTAAAAATGATAAATACCTACACAAATACAATTAATTTCATACCAAATTTTTGATGAAAACATACATACTTTTAAACAACTCATTCTGAATGATTAACTACTCTAAATACAGACTGGCGACGAAGGTGAATTTATACAAGTTAGCATGCACCAAGGATAAAGATGACCACCATGCAAAGGGGGGCGTAATGAGTTTACTGAATTCTATAGAAATTAACGACAATGAAATAAATAAACTTTGGTTCGTCATCTAAGAAGGTGAACAAACAGTATAGGTATTTTCTGAGACGTTAATGACTGACTATTATCATGTGAAAAGGAAATCATTTCAAGGATGAAGGCCGGTGAAATAAATGTATATTCGAAAAACTAAATTTTATGCTAATAAGATGTACCTTCTGTAATTTACCTTAACGGTACCTAATTATAAATTCAATGATCTTTTTAAAGTTGTAAAATTTGTTAATTAACGTATCTTTACATCAACGATTAAAAAAATTATGTTTTTGCAATTTCATAATTTCTTTAATAATAATAATAATATATTTTATTCCCTAATCAAGGTAATAACAATGAATAATAAATAAAATAATGTTGTTAATTAACATATTTATATACTTATAAATATTTGTTTATGAAGGTGTGGTATGTAATTCATATAATTACATTGACAGTGGCAAAAGTTTCTGTGTCCAAAGTGTTTTCCAAATTTAAAATTTTCTGACACATTTGCGATTCAGCCCTTTGTCTCAAAATTTAAATAATATTTAAAAAATATATGCAGAATCTACTGGTGCTACCCTTAAATTGTTTGTGCAATGCGATGATGTTTCCTGTCTCAGCTTTAGCAACATTAATAAGAAAAAATGTAAAGCTCTGGTCCATTGTATCTCATGATTAAATTGGTACCACTTTATCTTATGCTAGAATCAATACTGTAGATGAATGCCTACACCGAAAAGAAGATTTGTAAAACTTCATTTATTAATAATCTCTCTGAGCGTCAATCGACAAGTCATAAGGTGCCTAAGATGAAATGCTCATTCTAACATTCAAATTCTAAAAATCTTTTCAAAAAAATTCGAAGGTTAAAATTGCATTGTACAAAGGTTCGCCTTCGTTTAATGTCGGAGTTGGTGGAACTATTCTCTTAAGTCTCTTCTGATCCTGCAGTTCAAAACCTTTGTAGAAACTAGGATCCTCAGGAGGTGCTCGTGGCTGCTCAAAAGTTATCACTTTCATTAATATTATATTAGCCTGTCATGATCTCCAATCTTGGGAGGATCTATACTTTTGAGAGTTTGAGAAAAAGCAATAATAAAACCTGAACCTTTACATTCTGGAGTCTTGTTACTTCCTCCAATCTAATTCGTAGAGTGGAATCAAAGATTTCAGATAGAGGAGATAAACTATCACCAATAGATAAAACTACTATAATCAACTTAAAGCAAAAACACCTAACTTTATCAAGAATACTAGAATTCTCGTCACGAATTCCCATTCGGGCTGTTTTATTGTAAGTTGCCCATTGGTAACATCTGCAATTAACTTATTTTTAAAATGATTACCAGGTGGTTTAAATAATATACGACCTTGACATCTAATGGACATGACTTCTAAAGCAGCTGGGGAAAGTGGTACTCAACTTCTAAGATTTTGACAAAAATTAATCAATTTTATGTTATTGGGATCCATCAACTAAAATACAACTAGCGATCTTTATAGACCAAATTTGTGTTCTATTATGATGGGCAGTTCATTCCGTCGTTTGACTAGGAAGCTTTGTTGTAAAGCGGTCATACCGGAAAAAAGAGAAACAGTTGTGAAATTTTTAAATCTGAATAAGATTAAGGAAATAGTCATCTTTAAAATTGACTGCAAAAGCGCTATTAATTTAGTGGAACGAATTGAGATGTTAAAATCAGTAATGGATGAAACGATAAAATTGTGGTTTACAAATAAAAAAAGGCGACGGCTTTAGACGAACAACCTAAAAAAAAAACAACCAAAGGAAATTCGGCTCGATGTAGCGCACTAAGTTCGTGGAGGATAAAGTATTTATAGTAGTGAGAGCACCAGCATCCGGCTTCGTCCGAGAGTCGCGGAAGTCCCTGACGAACTATAAGAGATTAGACTGCTGTCTAACAAGGCGCCACCTGTTAGGTACATGAAAGAAATAAAACCGACCAACAGGAGATCAACAGGTTTTACTTAAAGTCTAACACGCTAAACCAAACACAAACCAGAGAAAAAGACAGACAATTCAATACAACAAACAAATTTTAAAGTACTAGGAGAATGTGATAGAAATAGAGATACTGTCGCATATAGTTACGTGAGTTAGCAGCAGCCTCGCTTAACAATAAATAAGGCTCGCAATTATTGTGTCGAATTTCAGGTAAGCTTTAGTTACACCTAAGTTAAAGTTATCGTTCCAATTGAGGATTGGCTACTAAGAAGGCTTTGCGTACACATATCACTTACACACAGCAATTTAAATTAAACTTAAACTAGGATTAAAGGGTGAGTACCTTCCACAAACCCAAAAGGCCTTTTGTTTTTGTGTCAACAGCTCTAAGTAAAGCGCCCGAGCCTGTATTGAGCTGGTTAAAAACGTTCGGTGGTAGAGCGTACACCGAATAAAAATTTACTTAAATATTAGAGATCAAGCCGTTCTATGTTATATGTACTTGAGCTTCATACGCATTTTCACTAAATAAGTTGTTTAAATAAATAAAAACTTAGCTGTAATCGGTAGGATGTAGTTCCGAGAATGAAGGTTTTCTGCTAGCGACGGTATCGACAGTTTGGGAAGTTAATTAGCCCCAGGATTTTTCTTGGGGGAGGTGTGCAAAGAACAACGGAAGACAATAGGCTTCCTCAATAAAGTTATAAAGCATAACCAACCCCTGTAGACGTAGTATACAAATTAATACAAACAGAAAAGAAAAGAAAGCAAAGTGTACTCACGGCGAATTTAGCCGGATTTAAACTTGAACACCAATTTGAATTGGAAATCTTGAATTACACATTAATAATTTTTGAGGAAATTTCAACTTCAAGATGGACGCCAAGTCACCCGTACGTACGGAAAGAAAAGAAGATGTCCGCTGTTCGTCTAGGAAATTTAGTCGAATTTTATTTTCTACCAATAAAAAATTAGCAAAATGCGCTCCAAATACGACTTTTATCGTAAGATATTACTCGCGACACACGTTTTAAAACGGCTCTTGACATACGTCCTACATTCGAAACATAAAACCGTAGCACTCTATCAATCTTATCCTTTAGAATGTCGACTATCTTATTCAAAATGTATGCACAACAAAAATCCGCGATTTTGGTTTTTTTTTGGACAATGGGACTTTAGGAGGGGGTAATTAGACAGTTCTACAAGACTTCCAGTTTCTTATATCCAAAAGCGAACGTTTGGGTTTAGAAGTCAACTATGAGAAGTGCGAGATCTTTCGTGTTTTGACGATCCTCTAGATCACTTGAAATATTGTTAGTTGACGAATCAAATTATACCGTACTAGACGCTCCTCTTAGAAAAAATGTTTTATATAATAAAACCGAGATGAGGTGTCAAACAAACAAACAGATTGTCCTCAAATTGGTCGGCACTAATTGATGTTATTACAGTTTAAGTTTCTTTAGCCAGAATGTAAAAAATGCCAAACAATAGAGAGAATATTTTGGAAACACACACAAATATAGAACATTATTGTATCCTCAAAATGAGAAATACGTGGAATAATGCGTTACTCGTCAACGAGAGAGAGAACAACAAACGCCAGTGCACAGTGACGAATAAAGAAGGCAGATAAAATTATATGGAAAATACGCTCAAAAAATTAAAATATTATTACTTAAAAAATATCAACAAATGATGCTTACCAAAATTACTTTTGGGCGTTTAGGTAGAGATAATTAATACACAAACGCAAAATTTCTTATATTACTACATTTTACCGTGAAACTCAAACAATCGAGTGTCGCTTTTGGGTTGGCGTCAAGGTGTGTTTGGCACCTTGTGCCTTACATTGCACAGAAATAAATAAATGTAGCATGTACCAGGTAAATGGAAGTTAAATATATACTTTACAAAAAAAATACCAACCTGAAATTTGTTTAATGCAATAAGGATAATTAATAAAAGACAAAACAACGTAACCGACTTACATAATTAAATCATCACCTCGCTTTTTACTTGTTGAAACACAGGATATTGATCCCCAAGTTCTCTTCAGTAGACAACCCCAATTTAAAAGCATTGAGAAATCTTAAGTAAATAGAACAAAAGCTTTAAAGACACTTTAGAAATAATTCACAATATAAAAATGGAACCCGATATTTGGACTGTAGCAAGTTTACTTTATCAAAATGGAGGTCTTGGAAATAAAATGGGAGAATATTTAGCGCTTTGCTTATCTATCTTAGGTTACACGCATTATGGACCTTGTTATGTCAATATACCCATCTGTAACAAGGATGAAATTATCTGCATTTCTAAGGGTTTTGATGAGCGGATTACTCGTTGTAGTCAGAAGTCGGAAGATAGAACTTTGTTGATCATGACTATGAGACGAGATATATTCCCTTATGTAAAGAAGATTTAAATGAGTGGCTCTCTGCGTTTCCGTTTTGGTGTGCGGAGACCTTGTTAGAAGACAACGTTTTTCGGATAGTCGCATTTTTCAAACTGGGAACACAAATATGCCATTCATATGTACGTTAGTAGAGATGAAGTGACTTGCAGAAAACAAACCGGTCGGTATAAGCGTCATTCCTTACCTACTTAATGACTTGATCAATAGAACTTTATCTTTGATAATACTTTATTCTCTCTGGAGCGTGTTGGACTATGTAGAGTCGATGGCAAAGGACTAGATGGTATTACTATAATTTCATGGACTAGAAGATTAAATTCAATTCAATTTCAATTCATTTGTCTACTTACATTAACAAACGATTCGGTTTTTTCTTAACATACAAAACAAAAAAAAATTTTTTTGGCTCTTCTCTTCATTTTATTTTTATTACTTCCCTTTTTCTTTCTACCATCCACTTTCTTTTTCCACCACCTTTCTCATTCACACAATTCCTTCACCTCTCTCTTTCCCAACAACACTTTTCTCACTCTTTCGTCCGCTCTTACTTCACTACACTCTAATTTCAAACGCTCTACATTTTCCCTCCCCTCCCTACACTTGTACACTTCCTATGTTCGACCTTCCACCAGTAATTATTTTCATTTGCTTTGTTTCCTACTCTAAATCTTGCAATTAGCCTTTTATCTTCCAATGCCATTCTTCCGGTTATGTAATTCGGTTTTCCATCTGTCATTAATTCTTCATACTTCGTGTTGTATTTTTCTTCTCTAATTCTTGCTCTTCTTTCTTGTGCCTGCATGTCTCTATTTCTCTGTACTATTTCTTCTTCTATACTTCTTCCCCCATCTCTTATCTTTTATTTCTTTCCTTGCATATTCTCCTCTTTCATAATAACTTCTTCTAACATCTTCACCATATTTTATCTTTTGCTCCTCTACTTCCTTCTAACATTTATATAATATCTTATTTTCTTTCTTGCGTTTTATCTTTTCTTCATACTGTATTGCCCTTTTTCCTGTCTGTGTCCTTATTTTTTCCAGTTTACACTTTTCTTCAACTATATAACCTGGTGTTTTCTTCTCCAAACCTAGTGTTCACTTTCAATACCTTTCCTGTATCTTCTCCAGTTTCTCCCATTCTCTCCATCCCCACACCTCTACTTCATACATCAACACACCTTTACTATTCTCTTAAATACCCATCTTATTTTCTCCAAGTCTTTCGCAAATATTCTTTTGCCTATACCCCATACCTCCCTTATTATTTTATTTTCTTTTTCTCTAGTTCCTTAATCTGGTTTTCGTCTTTGTTGTCGTACGTCACCATATACCCTAGGTATTTATACTTGTCTACCATCTTTACCTTTTCCTCTCCCCACTACCATTTTCCTCTTTTTATTCTACCTTTTTTCTTCTTAAACTCCATAATTTTAGTTTTTTCTACATTTAATTCTAATTTCTTTTTTCCAAATATTTATTTGGACCAGAAGAAAACCCTTCATTTGAGAAGCAATCTGTTCCATTGTCTCCTTACAGCCATTTAAATTTATTTCCCGGTGTAATCGTTGAATTAGCCGCTACAAAGATGACTCAACTTATAAATTCCTTACTGATAATTACACGTTTGTTCTATTTTCTGTAAAATCTCTTAGTGTTTGTTCTTCCAAGGGTCGTAAGTTTACTAGTGAAATTATTCAGAGGATGAAGTCGGTGACCGAAGAACAATGATCATCTTTTCATATTTATGCAAAATCTAAGTATGAAATTAGATGTACAACATTTGTTATGGGGTCTATTGTATACTATAAAAAATTTAAAAAAATACTCTACCATTCTTTAATAATTATAAGAAAATATATTAAACATTATTGTTTCTATTTTTAGAACATTCTTCTTCAAGTTCTCGTGAACTCATTTTCTCTGGTTCTTATTTTCATTAATTCATTTTTGTGGATTTTCTTTTTTTCAATCTTCCTGCTTCAGATACCTACTATTCATTTTGCATATTATCAAATTTTGCTATCCGATTTAAGGGTTTCGTCTCAACTTTATCTGCACTTTTAGTTCTCTACGTATTTCTCTATCAAATTTATGAAGAGACGCACTTACATGTAGATTTTAGACAAATTAAGAGTAAAGTTCATGTTATTTTTTGTGTCATTATACTCATCATATTCGTCTATTTTATGTTTTATCTTTTTTTTTATTAGTTTACATCTTTTCCAGTAGCATTTCACAGAGCGGCAATGTATTTCAGAATAGTGAAATACATTTCAGAATAACCAGATGTGTTTCAAAATAGTAAAATGTTTTTCTGGGTAGATACGTTTATTTCACAAACTAAAAATGTGCATTTTTTAACATCTTATGATTACAATAAGTAATTCTACTTTCCATTCATTGTCCGTATGGAAAACAATCTCAGCGATATCGTTTTAAGAGAAGCGTTCAACAATCATAAAGGTGTGCTAAGGCTCTAAATATATGCATATAGTGAATGTATTCTAGTATTTCAGTGTTGTAAAATAAAATTGTTTAATTTTATATAAACAGATGCCCATTATTCCCGTTCATATAATTATATTGTGTGAACTATAGTAATGTTTTCACTATTCTGAAATATAAGCAACTGAAGGTACGTATGGTGTTTTAATTACCAACTGCCAAAAACCTCCTTATAGAAGGCCCAACACTATTGGAAAAATTAAAAAGTTATCAAAATCAATAAGAAAAAATATCAACTAATTAAGTAACGTTTTGTGAAATACAAGTAGTAAAATTTGAATTATACTTGAAGTACCGGGTTATTCACTATAAATTACCCACCTCTAATTATTTTTAATACAACAGCTAAATATGTAAAGTATATAGGGTGTTACATTAAAAAAACATCATATTTTTGTTTTACCCTGTAAACGGCGAGTAACTGAATAGTATTTTAAGAAAATTCAGTTAGAACCATACAATTTTCCTGTATACCTTTTTTTCTAAGAGCAATAATGACAATAGTGAGGGGTGGGTAATTTATAGTGAATAACCCTATGTACACTCATGAAATTTAAAACTTGGACACCACAATTTCTGTAAACAAAAGTTTGCACATTGTGAAGGGGCTTAAGGGTATCATTTACAATTCTAACAGCAGGTAGTCTCAGCAGGGGTTATCTTATAGAAGGACTGTAGAATGAATCATTACACTAAGCACGTTTTAGAAAATAGGTAATTTACGTTGCTTACTTAATTTTTTCTTTAAAGAATATATTTGAAGGTATCGCTAATTAAACACCATAGCTCGATTAATTATGAATAAAATTTTGTTTAGGAAATGTTTACAAAATAAAATTAGAAATAATTTTGATTTAAAAACGTCTACAAGCAATAACTTTTAAATTAAATCAAAAACTAAACATGGTTATTTGGGTTGACTGATTATTACTTATTTTTAAATAAATCTAACCTACTAATTATTGTAAGTTATTAAAAAATCATTAAACTCTCTATTCATAATATTTAGTCCTTACAAAATGTATATTTTATGACGTTTCATTTTTTCTGTAGTTAATAAAAAAAAGTGAAAATAAACAAAGGCAATTCTTATTGTCAACGTATATATTTAGTTTTTGACAAGAATTTATTACATAATTATAATTAAGATACCAAGTTATAGTTTAAAATTAAATGAAAACTTTTTTTTAATAAAGGTATTACTATATAAATAAATATAAAAATCAATAATGGGTGTGACCTCCATTATTATTGATACATTCTTGGAGGCGTCTGCTCATTGACGCTATCAAGGTATCAATATAATTAATATTAATCGTTTCCCATGCGGTATCAATGGCTGCAATTAGTGCATTACGGTTTACTGGTATAAAATTTGGCCCTTGTTGTCTTCGGATAACAGCAAGTATTGAGCCCAAACATTTTCGATAATGTTAAAATCTGGGCTTTTGCTGGCCAGGGTAACAGCTCCAAGTTATTTTCTGTATCCAATTGCGCACAACCCGCGAAGTATGAATAGGGCGTTGTCCTTTAACAACAAAAATACATTATGAAAATGTTAATTCAACAGATCCCGAACTATTTTTGGAGAAAAAAGTATAGAAAATAAGAATAATAGAAGGTAAATATTTCTCCTTATAAATAGATCAACAATTGTATTGTCTCCCTGAGGGGGCACAAAAAACATTAAGACGTTTTTCGGGCTGCACAAGAAACGTTGCATGAAAAACGTCTTAATGGTTTTTTGGTGCCAAGGAAGAACTAATCAATTAGTTGAAATAAGAAACTTTACTTGTTGGAAAATATAATCTTCGTCTAGATCACGCACGCTACGGCCGCCGCTAATTCCGAAACAATCCGCGCTTTAAATCAGCACCGAGATGAGGTGGCATTTTCACAACACTTGAAATTTTAAACTAAAATGGAATTTACATTTCTTACTTTATTTATTGGTTCACACTACCTCTTCTCAAACAGTAGGTAATTGTTTATTTATTACATACTTCTAATGACCAATGTAACAACCCTTAGAGCAATATGACTCAAAGGAAGTAAATTAAACAAGCAAGGATATTCTATTGTTATGAAACTTATTCATAAAGTAAAAGCCATTTCCTTATAATGCTAATGGACAAGGATTTTCTTTTAAGTATTAAGATTACAATAGAGGACTTATAAACTTTCGAAAATATCTAATTATAAATATTTACACTGCAATTGCGCTTTTTCCTTAATAATTTCTTAGCAATAACATACACGTTCTTGGTTTTTAAGTTGTCATAAATTTGATATGATATAAATTTGTGTTTCTAATATTACATCACAAACTAATCTTTATTCGCCAAAAATTGTTGTTAAGTTGTAAAGCTTCGTACACACCTAACAACAAACCGAGAACAAACATAACAACGAACCGAAAGAAACAGAACGACAAACGATCTTTATGATTTCCACAATCCGAACAACAAACGGAACGTTTGTGCTGTTCCATAATTATTTTCAGTAGTTTTAGTTCATATATATTTATTATTGAGAAGAGAAAATTGGGAAAACAAGAAGATAGTGCCAACAAATTTTACGCACAAAGAAGAGTAAAAATTATAATTTACTTCGCTTTTTTTTTTATTTTGAAATTTCCGCCCAAATGATGCTAATAGGGACATCATTTTTTCTTGCATTCTTAAACACTGATTAATTTAAAACATTTTTCTTGTCAACTCCATAATATTACCTAAAACACAACAAACCCACAAAAGGGAGGACAAAAATAAATAATTTAATTCTCCCGCATAAGTTTGTTCGCCGTTTTGTTTAGATTCGTCCAAACCTGCAAACGCATTCGCGCGCATTTTCTTTGATGTCGGAGAAAAACCGACAAGTTGGGGAACGCCGCAAACCGTTCGTGGAACAATCAGGACTTGCGAATCTGTTTAAAATTCGTACGTAGCACCGTCCAAATTAATGTTCCGATTCCGTTCGGTTCGTTTTCTGTTTGTTCCTCGGTTTGTTGTTCAGGTGTGTACGAAGCTTTACAATAAGCATATTAATATGAACTATATCTTATGAAAGGAGAGTTATGTAACTATAATTAACGACTTAACGTTACGTTAGTAGATTCCATTTACTATTTACACATATTTTCTTGGAACATTCGATAATTAACTATCGGGATATGATGACCCTATACTTCGCAGGTTGTGCGCAACTGGATACAAGCAAATAACTTGAGCTGTTACCCTGGCCAGCAAAAGCCCAGATTTTAACATTATCGAAAATGTTTGGGCTCGAATACTTGCTGTTATCCGAAGACAACAAGGGCCAAATTTTATACCAGTAAACCGTAATGCACTAATTGCAGCCATTGATACCGCATGGGAAACGATTAATATTAATTATATTGATACCTTGATAGCGTCAATGAGCAGACGCCTCCAAGAATGTACAATAATAATGGAGGTCACACCCATTATTGATTTCTTATATTTATTTATATAGTAATACCTTTATTTAAAAAAAACGTTTTCATTTAATTTTAAACTATAACTTGGTATCTTAATTATAATTATGTAATAAATTCTTGTCAAAAACTAAATATATACGTTGACAATAAGAATTGCCTTAGTTTTTATTTTCACTTTTTATATTAACTACAGAAAAAATGAAACGTCATAAAATATACATTTTGTAAGGACTAAATATTATGAATAGAGAGTTTAATGATTTTTTAATAACTTACAATAATTAGTAGGTTAGATTTATTTAAAAATAAGTAATAATCAGTCAACCCAAATAACCATGTTTAGTTTTTGATTTAATTTAAAAGTTATTGCTTGTAGACGTTTTTAAATCAAAATTATTTCTAATTTTATTTTGTAAACATTTCCTAAACAAAATTTTGATTCGATAATTAATCGAGCTATGGTGTTTAATTAGCGATACCTTCAAATATATTCTTTAAAGAAAAAATTAAGTAAGCAACGTAAATTACCTATTTTCTAAAACGTGCTTAGTGTAATGATTCATTCTACAGTCCTTCTATAAGATAACCCCTGCTGAGACTACCTGCTGTTAGAATTGTAAATGATACCCTTAAGCCCGCTTCACAATGTCAAACTTTTGTTTACAGAAATTGGGTGTCCAAGTTTTAAATTTCATGAGTTACATCAGACTATTTTGAGCTACTTTTAACAAATTCTAAATTACATTAGTTATTTTTCTGAAATACATTTGATCCTTTTTTAAAATGAATAGAGCATACTAAGGAAAGCCGTTTATTGCTCTATATTTATCACCAATGATATGAGCTCTTTTTTGTATATGGAATTATAAGGTTCTTTTCTCACTCCTTCAGTATTTTCTTAATACTTTATTCCTCTTTCAAAAACCATACTCTACCTTTCACTACTAACTATTATCATCCGGATATAGTTTATCTTCCGTCCTTTACTTTTTACTTATTTGACTGAGTTTCTCACTTTTCTTTTGGTTATACCTTCTTTTTGTTCTATTTTATATCCTGATACATATTTCATTATCTTTTTATTATCCTCTTCCATACTGTTCATATGCTTAATATTATTGAGTTTAGTCATTCAATAAATGTTACTGGTTTCGTATATATATTATATACAGGTTGGTCAATTAGTGCGAGGAAGGTAGATATCTCAAAAAATATTGGGGTTAGAAAGTTGTACAAATCAATGAGCTGCACTTCTTAAATTTATTTTCGTTTATACCGGGTGTTCTATATAAGTGCGACATACCAAAGTTATGTTTTTTAAATAAAACTACCCACTTTTTATTACAAATTTGGATTCCTTGGAAAATTCTAATGTAACTTTCTGCATTACACATAGAGTCTAAATTGGAGGGTTTTCACATTATTGGACTTTTTTTGCAAAAATTGACGTTTCGAAAAAAATAAATAACTCAGTTATCCTGGAATTTATCCAACTGCGATTTTGTAGCTTTAATACGCATTACATGTGCTAACTAAAACTTGTTGTTCACCTTTCTAACCTTGCTAAGTTTTGAGTAATCAGTATATAAATTGAATTTTTAAATTAATGGATAACTTGATTTTTTCAAATAGCACCACTTAATTTTTTATGTGCCGTTAAACGTGGAATTTCATAAGCATTCTAATGGTAAGGTACTAAATATCTAACTCTTACGGATTTTTGAGAATTTTGAAATAAAGTTGCTAATTTACTGTTTTCTTAATCCCAAAAATTATTTATATAGTAGCAAAGTTGTAGTTTAATTACCATAATTTGATTTGTTTAAATTACTGGTTGAAGTTATTTTTGAGAAAAGTATTGCAAGGTACCTCATTAATAAATGACAAACAATGTAATAATATTAAAACACAAAAATATAAAATTGGTATATTGTGAACTGAGATAAACCAACTAACCACCACCACAGAGTAAGAAAGTGACTTATTTGATTGCGATCCGCTGTATAAATGCATAGACATTACATTATTTCAGTTGTGGGAGGGAAACATTACATAACCGCGCTTCAAAAACACACATTCACTTCAATTGTTTTCTGCATTAAAATAGAAAGAAAACTAAAAAAATATGAACCAAAAATTTTGATGCTCACACGTGTCTTTTTTTTTATAAACTAGATAGCTGTTCTATTTAGTTGATGTATCTATGTAAATATTTTGAATAATCGGGGGTCAGCGCGTTGTTCGCTAGGTTAAAGTTATCACAGTTTTTTTAAAGATGCTACGTTTTTCGACGAAAGTTTTACTAAAATTTTACCGAATGTAAGACATTGACGTAAAAACCACATTTTTGATTTTTAGGGAATTTCAAAGTTTTCTTTAATTTATTTAAATAAGTATGGACCCTAAATTTAAATTAATTTCAATCATATTAAATAATAATTTATTGATATTGAAATTAGTAAAATTGTTTATATCAGATGACTAAGCAAAAAGTGGGTACACTGTTTTATTGCTTCAAACAAAAATTAAAAATCCAACACTTAACAAAAAAGATTAAAACATTTGTCGAAAAATTTTGATAAATATTTCTACTGATTTTTTAAAAACAAAACTATGTATACAGTTAAAGTTTTTTAGACAGTAAATCCTGTCTTTGAAATCTATTACTGCTCAAGTTAGTAACTGTTTTATAACCAGAATTTGTCCTAATCATTTAACATTTGAAGCACAATTTAATACATAAAAAGAGAGGTAACAATGAGATCTTAAATTACAAATATATAGTTTTTATCCACGCAATATTCAAAATTGTTAGTCGTTACAGGACTAAACAGGTATCAAATATACTACATTTAATATCATTATACCTCTCAGATACGTCAATGTATTTCACACTAAAATATGATGTAGCGCAAGGATCAATTCTTGGCCCTTTTTGTCGTCATCCGTAAACGTTATTAATTCGATGTTTTTTCGTGTTTGATTTTTAATACTTTGTTACACAAAACATACTACAAGGTAAGTTTTAATATAAATTCTTGTTATACCCTTGATACTATTTCTACTGTTCCGATTTGTTCTAATACTATACTTTTTTTCACTTTGATTGCTTTAATAATGTTATTTAAATAGTTACTAATTTATATCTCATCTAATATATAGATTAATGTCATTGTTTCTCCAATCTTTTGTATCGAGTTTGTAGATAAATGTCTTGGCTTTTACTATAATAATATGTTTTAATATTTTATTTATCATGTAGATTGACATTTATTCATTTCTGTTGGTTTTTCTAATTTCGCCATCCGCCAAAACGCAAAACTGATAATTCAATTTGAATTGAGGAATCGCCACAGTACTCCTCTCTAGTGATAAAGTCACGATATGCTTTGGAATCTTCTTGGAGTTTTCATGTGAGCGTCCAGATCAACATTGGGTGATGAAAAGTGACTTTGTTCTTGGTTTGCTTAATATAGGTAGTGTGAAGGGTGATGGGGTTTCTGTTTGAAGGTCGTCACCTAGATCTTTGGTGAATGCAGCTTTTAATCGATTGATGGAAATCTCTTGATTGCGGTTGAGTAGAATAACGAGTAAGAGACGTTTGGTTTTTTGTTGAATATAAAAGTTGGTGGTTTGTGGTCACTGTCAATTGTAAAATCCTGGCCTTCTAGTGATGATTGAAAGTCTTTTACAGTAATTCTCGGTCGTAGGTACTACAGCATTTTTAAGTCTCAGTAAGTCGTTTGGAATAGAATTCGAGGGGTTGGAGTATTCCGTTTCTAGATTGTTTAAGTGCAAAACCGACAAACCTGTTCCGTTCGTTTAAATATAAACATAAATCAGCATTTGCTGATGGGTGTGTCAGCGATACTACATTCCTTAATTCTTGCCTGCATTGATCAAAATCAAACAATTTTACGAGTGTTGTATTGGGTTGTCGTTTTTTTGTGTTGCATTTGATTAAGACACCTTAAGACATAACTGCGTTGGAAATGCAACATCTGTAAAAATTAATGAATGCAAGAAATCGACGTAGTTCTTGGTGTTTTTCGCATGGAAAAATTGCAGATTGCTTCTTCAGTGCATGTCGTAGTCTTTGATACTTAAAACCAAAAAATGTTTATCATAAACAATTTATCAAACTCGGTTGAATGATGTCTACCTACACGTAAACGTTGTTCGCTTTTAAAACTGCTGGTGGTTGATTTGATATTTACGTCAGCATTTGTAATCGATTCTACTTTTCCAAAAATTTGTAGCTTGGTAGTGTTAGTCAATAATTTTCTTTTTGACAGGTATAGAAGTAATTCAAATTAGTCTAAAAAAATTTGGTCTTGAGAATAAATGGGTATGTAAATCAAAATTTATTGTAAGCAGATTTTGTCCATACGATTTTATCGAGAAACCATTTACACTCAAATAATTTGAGGTCGTTGATTTGGTTCTTTTTTGTGTCTGCTTTATTAATAGATCTAAACCTTTGTCGACCAAAAATGTTGTTTTGTGAGTTTATTCCGTAACAAAAAGACGACTTTATTTTTTGGACAATACCTCATCTAGCCGTAAATGTCGGCACATTTCTTGGTTTTTGCTCATGCCTGATCTAGTTAGGGTTTTTATCTTACAAAGCACTGTAGAAGACTTGTTGTCACACAGATTTGTGCCTTGCAGCAATTTAAAAATTTTTGAATTTAAGGACTAGTTTGTGACTTTTTTTTATCATATTGTATTTGTGCTCAACTACTTGAGATGTTGCGAATCAAATGACGCTATCAATATATCGTATTTGGTTTGATCGCATTTGATGCCCTTGTTTCTGAATTGTGCCTTGACTTTAAAAAACCACAAGTTGGGTAAAACGGTGGTAATTTGGTAACTACTCCTACTTACTACTTATTTCTACTATTGCAAATTGGTTACTGGATTTTTGTTTGTCTGTTTGTCAGTCTTTAAGTCGTTAAATTGTCGCAGCAGCTCTGCGGCCTTGGCTTCAAGATAAGTGGTAGACGGTGGGTTGTTTTTTTGTTTGTAGCTTGTGGTTTGTTCGTTCAGGTTTGGCATATTTAAAAAAACGAACATGGTTCAATTTGTTGCAAAAACCAAAAAAGAAATATTTCAGGTCGAGTAAGTACGTTAGACTTACTTGTTTTCTTCGTTTTTGTGAATTTTAAGTCGCGTTGACTAACTGTAACTTGTTAAAAAATGTCCGGGTCACCACTGTAGAAGGATATGATATACACACTCTTATACAATCTTAAATTTGACAAAATAACAACATATGAACACTTATTAAAATTGATTGAAAGTCAATAGTATGTAGTTTTAGAATAATCAAACCATGTTTTTATTTTTTGTTACCTTTCTTGTTGGGTTGATTGGTGTTAATATCGTTAATATACGAAAAAGTGTAGGTGGAAAAAATTTAAAAATTTGCAGAATGACTAAAACCAATAGGGCAAACTCAACTAAAATATTTTCAGTCTTCTGACCCTTTTGGTTGTACCGGAAGTTGACATCAACTTTATTATTTTAAATGGAACACCCTATACAGGGTGTAGAATTAGTTTGCGCACCATAGAGATTTCCATGTTAAATTCTTAATGTTCAAATATTGGCTCCCCAAATTATTTTAGAAAAAATATCTCCAAAAGTAGTAGTCGTAATGCTAACAATGCTTTTATGATTTTCAAAGAGAATTTCAACATGCACACTACAGAGTAAAAAATACAGGGTGTTCCATTTGACTTAAAAAAGTTATTGTTCTTTGAAGAAATCAAAATGTAATAGTAGTATTATATTATTTAATCTATAGACACATCTTTCTTTGCTACACTCCATTCTCTTTATACAAACCAAAAATAAACCTGTAATGAAGTTCCCGAAAAAAGTTACAGATATTTCCATCTGTGAAAATTTTACTAAAAAAATTAATATCTCGAAATTTATGAAAAACTGCTAAAGAGTTTTATCAGGCTACGCTTTAGGGGATTTTAGTGCCTCTCCCATATTGTCTTTGTTGTTTTTGTATTAGCTGTTATTTTACCTACAATTATCTTTGTATTCTTGCATACTATTATTCCAGTTTTTATTTATTTTTGTTATTTTTCGTAGCTATTTTTTTCAATGAGTTTTAGTATTTTTGTTCCAACCTTGATTTATTTCTTTTTGTGTGTGTTGTTTTTTGTGTGTTTGTTTTCTTGTTTACATATCTGCTTCCATAGTGGTTCTTTCTACTTTCTTTATACACAGTTCTTGCGTTATTGTATATTTTCAAAATTTCCATCTGTGAAGAACTACTTTTATTTCCTTTTTTATATTCTTATTTTGCGTAGTACCTCTAGTTCAATTGTTGTTATGAATAAAATGAGTATTAACCCAGCTAAAGAAGAATTTGTTTTATTTTCATTTTCAAGTTAAAAATGTATACCTGTGGTTGTTGCAATCCTAAAATAAAAATTATGGTAATTATGTCAGAAATTGTAATACTTACTCTTGTCGTACGCTTGTGAAAAACTACTCAACGTTAGTTAGGTAACCCTTGAAAACACTTCATAAGTGTAAAGCGAGCGTGGGCTGAGAAACATTGTACATTGTACAGGGTGTCCTGTTTTCGACACTTTGCAGGGTATCTCCGTTATTATTGCAGTTCGAGTTTTGGGGGTTTTTGTGAACCTGTGTCACTTTTTTGTAAAACAAACGATGGCGCAGACAGATTTATCATCGTCCTCTTCGTTTTTGAAATACAAAGTGAAATTGAAAAGTGTACATTTTCAGACACCCTCTGTAATTCAGGTATCTGATAAGTTATCGACTAGGTAAAAACAGAATCTTACACATTTTTTATATGCAGAATCCAGTGACGTGCTTAGTTTTTTCTAGGTGTCCCCATTTTTGAGATAGTTACCAAAGTTAGGATTTTTTAATGGGATATTTGCAATTTGTATTTACATTCCACTATTAAGAGCTTTCATAAACAGAGATAGTCGGCACTTTGTTTAATGAAAGTTAGAATCTCTCCATTTTTAAATAAGTTTAATAAATTAAAGCCAACAGATTTATTTTTATTAGACTTATAGTAAAACCAATACCTAATAACGCGTATATATATTTATAAGTGTTGTTCAAAATGGTTGCCATTTTCAATAATGCAAAATTGGCACTTTTACGAAATTTTGTTCAAGGCATTTAAAATTATAATGGGGTGACCTATAAATACATATATATTGTTATTGGTTTTTACTATAAGTTTAATAATATATCTGTTTGGCTTTTAGTTTCTAGGCTTATTTAAAAAAAAAGGAGATTCTAACCTTCGATTGAGAACAAAAGTGCCGAATATTATACATTTCTGGAAAGCTCTTAATGAGTGGAATGTAAACACAAATTGACATACAGGGTGTCCCATTTAAAAAATCCTAACTTTGGTAACTTTCAAAAATGGGGACACCTAGAAAAAACTAAGCACGTCACTGGATTCTGCATAAAAAAATGTGCAAGATTCCGTATTTACCTATTCAGATACCTGAATTACAGAGGGTGTCTGAAAATGCACACTTTTCAACTTTACTCTGTATTTCAAAAACGAAGAGAGCGATGATAAATCTGTCTGCGCCATCGTTTGTTTTACAAAAAAGTGACACAGGTTCGCGAAAACCCCAAAACTCGAACTGCAATAATAACGGAGATACCTTGCAAAATTGCCGAAAACAGGACACCCTGTACAAAATCCATCAATATGAAATCCAATTAACCTGTAATTACAACAAAATTAATTTAAGAAAACTGAGAATAACATGGTTTAGAGGTGTATTGTGCCCAAGGAAACGATTTCCGTGTTTAAAATTTTGATTAGACATTGCACTGAAATGGAATCAACGAAAATAAAGTTTACGTTTGTAAAAATTCAAGATGGTTGACCTTGACGTGAAGATTACAAATTGAGAAGCAACAATAGAAAATTGGACACAAGTGTTTTATAGAAAATGAAAGATGGAAAAATAATGAATCGTTTGATACTAATATTAAG
This sequence comes from Abscondita cerata, assembly GCA_030710515.1. Lineage (NCBI taxonomy): Eukaryota > Metazoa > Arthropoda > Insecta > Coleoptera > Lampyridae > Abscondita > Abscondita cerata. The sequence goes on along the minus strand of JALBCR010003509.1, from coordinate 48,807 downwards.
TCATATAGTATTAATTTTTAAAAATTAGTTTAAATAACGACTAATGGGGGCGCGTATGACGGTGAAAATTTTCTAATTTTATGTTTTGATCAAAGTGAGAATAGAGGCAATTTTTAATTGTCACAGAAATCACGTCAGTATACACTAAAAATTAATTTAAATTATGCAACAAGTGCATCGAATGTTAACGAATATTGACAATTGGGTTATGTACAACGTTGTCAAGGTAAAGAACTTTAACAAATTAATAAGTTAATTAAAGCTAAAATCATAAGTGAACGACTCAGTACTATAAATAAAGTGAAAAATTTATATTTAAGTTGTATTGATGAAAAAGTTGTAGCTTTCTGGTGAAGATCAGATTCAAAACGATATGCTAGAGGACAGCTGAAACAAAAATAGAGACAGCACAAAACGAGAGATGCGTCAAGAATTCTCACCTTTGACATCAAAGAACTAATAAAGGTCAGACGTTTTACTTAGATTAATTGCGAATTTATAACACATTTATACAATTTTAATGTATTTGTTATAATCCCAAAAATTTGTAAACTTTACACCAACAAGTGATCTCATTTCACTAAATTCTTGCGCATATGCGTTTCTTAAAAACGACGTACAATGGGATTCGAAAACGTACGATTACAAAATTTAAATTCCACAGTGTACGTGGTTTGAACAATGTAATAAGAAAGCTAACTGAGTGAATAAAGGTTTAGAATTTAAAATTAAATAAGTATTTGCTTGATAAATAAAAAAATGTGGTGATAGCTATTAATTTTTGACTCTATAACAATCTTGGGGTTAATCATCTAATAATTTATGGCTTGCCAACGTTAGATTTGATTATTATTTTACATTAAAATAATTTAATCATTGTATAATTTATGAAGTCCAATTCCGACGCTGCTGAACTTAGTCTTCTTTTTTTTAAATCTTTTTAACTAATTTAGTTCTACTTATTCTACTTACAATTTTCTTTTGTATCCGCTCAAATAGTGACGACCTTGTTTAGTTTTTTCTAGGACTGCTTTTCGGTATCTGCAGTTGTTTGTTTCTTACGTTTCACTTAATTTTTTCTTTTATTTTATTTATTGTTTTTTTTTCTTTTCAATATGCCTTTCTTTTGCGATTTTTTAGGTCATTTCTTTGTTCAAATGTTACTTTTTGTTTGGAGATTTAATTGTAGTATTGCTTTACGCAAACTGTTTGTTTTTGTTATCTTACCAGAAAGGTAAGTGGCTTTGGTTCTGTTGTCACCTGTTTTTGCCGGGGTTGTTATTTTGATTTGATTTATTGACTTTTGACAACAATTTGAGCGGGTTTTTGATAAAAAAAACAGCTTGCAGAATTAGACACAGAGCATTGGGAGAGATAAAGTTGTGTGATAAGTCAAATCTTTTACATATTCGGTTGATTTTATTAATGTGTTAGTAAAGTGAGTACCCGAAATGTAGCAATTAGATGTTCTAATGGAAGATAGTGAAAATCTCGCTTAATGCGAATTGCCTTATTGTCTTCGTCAAATTTATAAGAAATCGGCCTTTGAAAAGTTTCTGTGCCACCAAGAAATTACCTTGGTTATTCTTCTCTTTGGGCGCTTATGTGACTTTTACTCATCCGAATAGTATACAATCTAAGGCTTATTTGTGCGGTCTAGGGGAAAGTTGGGTAAAACGGGATACTTAGTGTTCTAGGTCTCATAACTTCTTGAATAAAGCAATGCTGGGGACTATTTTTGGCTCCAGTTTCAGTTATTAATTGGCTTTGGATTGATACCATTTTTTATGCAAAAAAACAGAAGCCACACGACAAAAAAAAATGTATAATAAAAAGGCAGGAAGTATCCCGTTTTATCCACCTAGTCGGATAAAACGGGATACTTAAGCTTGTATAGTTTCCATAACGTTTAGTCCCCAGCAAATAAGACACAACATGGCAAATAAAGAAAAGTTATTATTATTCTTAATAATATAAATGGAAAGGTTAACAAAAAATATTTAAATATGTTACTGACAGAAGTCACAGGTAAAAACTTCGTCTTTGTCTTCCCCCACTCCCGCACAAGCTTCATGGGCCCAGCCTTCGCAATGTTGACACCTTATCCAACCTTCTTCTGCCTTAGAATTGGAATAAAGTTCGCTGCAAAATATACAGGCTGCTTCTTCGCATTCATCTTCTGAACTTGAATCATCACTTTCTCTCAACTTCCTTCTTTTTATATTTTTTTGACCCTTGGTATCATTTTGTTTTTTGTCTCTCACGCTCGTTTCTTTTGCACTGCTACTGTCTTTCTTATTTGCGTTATTTACTGTTACGTCTTTTCTAGTCGTCATCCCATTGTCATTTATTTTGCCTTTTTTATTTAGTATGGCTATATGGGCTGTTTTTTCAGTATCTCCTAAGTTTAATTTTGGCTTCTTTGTAGGAAGTCTTTTAGAAATTGATTCTTCTAGTTCCTCTTTATATGGTGTCGATGTTAACACTGCAGTTTTACCCCTTCTTCTATCATTTAGATTTAATTTTCGTTCAGAATGAGGAACTGGAACAACCTGTTGTGGCGTTATAACAAAATTCTGCGTGGTATGGGAACATGAAGGAGTCGAATTTGCATAAAACTGCTCTGTAGGAATCGGTGTTGTGCTTGGTGGTTTTCTCAGTGGTGATCTCGGTAAACTTCTTGGTGGTGTCCTTGGTGGTGTTCTCGGTCGTGTTCTCAATGGTGTTCTAGGTGGAGAGTTTCTAGGTTTATTTCACCATGAGTGGGTCTATTTGTAGTCTCGGCCGGTTCAAACATCCAGTTTGGGAAGATCTCTGTATTTAGTGGATGTATCCCCGTTTTTCTAAATCCGCTAACTGCAGTTTGGACGCTAGCGGCGTTTATAAAAGCATTTCCAAAAAGTTTGCCTATTTGAGAAATAGTAATAGGCCTGCCTGGATGTTGTTGCATCCATCTCTGGACCTCTGAACTGTAATATGAGCTGAGTGGTGACATAAAACTTACGTCTAGTGGTTGTAGACGGTGTGTTGTATGCGGTGGAAAGCACAGTAACACAACACCATTATCCCTAGCTCTATGAATTAGCTCTATATTCTTGGTATGGGTGGCATGGCCATCTAGAAGCAAAAGAACTGGATTTTCTTTAGAAGGGTTGGAAAAAGCAATGAATTTATCGAACCAACTCAAAATATTTCCGTTTGCATCCACCCTGAAGGATGGTAATGAGCTGTACTACCAGAGGGAGCATCATCTAACAGTTCTGGCTTTGATTTAGCTCTTGGGAAAACGAACAACGGTGGCATGAATGCACCACTAGCACTCATGCAGATCTCCACTGTAACCAGAACTCCACGTTCAGCCGAAGACAAGCAGCCAACTTGTCGCTTTCCACGCAATGATAAACATTTAGACCGTTTTTTGATACTGTCATAATCCCTGTTTCGTCGACGTTATAAATACGCTCAGGCGGTATTTTGTGGTTCTCCATCGTTTCAGTAATCAGCGAGAAAAATTTGTTTACGGAAGGCCTATTGAAACCCATTGCCCTAGCTAGTGAGGTTGCTTAGGATATCGAAGTTTAATAGTCAGATGCCGATTGAGAAAAGCATACAGCCATGCTTTACTAGCGTTCTGCTAATTCAAATGCCAAACATCTTAATGCATTGAGAGTTAAATCAAACAGGCGTGATTCCATACACAAAATATATTCCACTAATTCCTTTTCCTGAGCAGGACTAAAAACAAGTTTATGACGTCCTAGTCCTTTTTTGCTGAATCCTCTCTGTTAAGAACACCCTGTTTAATTTTCTTCACCCTTGCTGCAATGGTTGTACGAGGAACCCCATATTTTTTAGAAGCTTTGAGATACTCCATTCTTCCCTCCAGTACCTCCTCAACAGCCTGACGTATACTGTTCTCATCCCAAGACTGCCTTTGCGTTTCTCTTGTATACTTTCCCATGGGAATTCTAGCCTGAAAAAGACATTGACAATGTAGTTGGGTAAAACGGAATGCCTCCCGTTTTACCCAACCACACAGTGTCCGGTTTTACCCAACTGTGGATTGCTAAAACATGTGACTATATTTTAATAACAAACAAAGCAAATTCCTAGAACCTATTGTACATAACTATAGTAAACAAACACAGTATCCCTTAAATCTACTCACCTTCAATTAATTTTGTCTGTAAACTAAAAAATCACCGTTTGAAAGCACGCTAAATATTTTAGTTTGACCTCACAATTCGACATATCCACCTCTTACGCCGTCTAGAGTAAAACTAGAGTTGGTAGATGACTTGCTGGCCATCGGTAGGTACCGAGAGTTATCATTTACGGTCATATCCGATAGATCGTACTGCATGTTTTGAAATAAAACAGGGTATCCTGTTTTACCAGACCATCCTGTTTTACCCAACCTTCCCCTATATGTCCGTCGGTCATCAATGGTACTGTAACATATTTGGCGCCCAACGTAGGCTGCAAAAATTTTATAATTAGTTTTTTTGTTTGTTTTTTTTACGTTCTCCTCCGCAGGAGAGTAAACAATAAAACATTTTTGCTAGGTAATCTTTTAGTTCTCCCCAAAGGATTGTTATTTTGCTGTAATAAAGAAACCGTAGCGCTCACAGTTCTGATATTGACACCTTGTTTCTACCCTAAACGTAAGAGCTTTTTTTAGGTAAGTGACTATTTTTTATACACAGTTTACTCTACCATCTCTTCTTCTGAGCTACCGGCTTATTTGTAGGTGCATACGGTGTACTCTCCACCGGTCATCAATTGTACCGTAACATGATTTCGGTGATAGTATTCTTGTTCAAGTTTTATTTGAGGATTTTGAACCTCTGTCCCTCGGTGTATCCTTCTTCCAGAAGCACCATTCAATATATTGCTTCATTGTCTACTTCATACATCTCACGGACGCCAGATAACGACCCAGGTAAAACTCGGTTAACCGTTGGATACTGTGCTAACGCTAATTCGAACGGGAGCAGAAAAACATTTGATTCAGAGAAACCGTAGGTAATCGTAAAAAAGAGAAATTTGACTTTTACACCAGTTGAAGCAAGAACAAGCCTCAGCTAGAATATATCCTAGAAATGCCCACGTAGTGACATCGTATATTGCGCTTTACTGCTCTGTCAAACTCTGCTCACAATATTTTTAACCAAAGTTTTCAACTTAAAAAGGTTGAAGGATAAAAACTAAAGTCAGTTCATTCAGAGTTTCCTTTAGAAAGGATACGAAAATCTTTTTCCACAAATCATAATTGTATGGATAGTTAACAAATCAAATTTTTTTTTAGAAAGGATTACCTAAAAATAAAATTGTTTTAGCTGATTGTCAGCAACGCGATTTCAAACGAAGGTTAGTGCGTGTTTTTTAAACCATTTTCGAACTTCAGTAGGATTGGGCTTCAAGAAGGAGGTTTGGGATTGGAAGACAGTCAATTAAGAGAATGAAAAGTGAGACAAAATGAAAATGACTTTGACACATTAGACAAACCATTTCAACAAAACGCCCACATTAATTCTAACGTATCAGTGGTCAGATCATTTTGGAATTCATTGGTCAAGACACGCATTTTAAAACAGACTGAACTTTAGAAAAGAAATAAGTAGTAAATCTATAGTTACTGGTGCATTAAGAAAATGATGTGAAGCAGACGAATGTTTTACACTGTAAGTTGTCAGTAGCTTCATCCAAAACCAAGAGTTTAAGAGTATTCTAGCATAGTGTCAAACAGAGTCTGAGACATTAAACAACAACGTTTCTAAATGCGACTAAACTAATTCTAATGTTAGTACTTCATTTTATGTCTACCGTACAATAAGTTTTTCCTCTTTCAGATTGTCTCATTTTAGGTAATAGATCAGCTGTTGAGCGGTCATATTATGATCTTAACAGTTCAACGTCCTGTTGATACGTTAATACATATCACGTCGCGTCGTAGCGACACTGCATATGTTTTACATATTATGGACGAAGCGATGATGATTTTTGTTGATTCATATTTGAACTGCCCTAATCAACCACTTCAGGTGGTACCTGCAACTTTTAATGACATTTCGATCGTTCACTTAACCTGTAGAAATATCAGATGACTCGATCTATTTACAGGTTTCTGTAAATTCTGTGTGTGCAATTTCTACCAGGTGACAATACAGTACTAAGGCTTTACTAAACCATTTTTTTTTGTTTGTAACGTCAATCACTGTGAGCCGCAGCGGATACCAACTGCACTTCCAATGAAAAATTAAACAATACAAAATATGTGTTAATTAAGCTAGTAAAAATTAATAGAACTACTTTTAAAACTTGGAATACGATACTAAAAAAATACGACGTGAAACAAATACTTAAGAATAAACAATGTCGTTTACTTTTAATGATGCGACTACAATTTGTACAAATACTTAAATAAAACAAAATTTGATTTATTTAAAAAATAATCTAATGTACAACGTTTTAAATCATAATCGTAAATAACTATATTAAATTTATTAAGGACTTTACGTTTTTATTTACCATGCCCGTAACTTCCATGGCCGCCATCATATAAATCTCCTTTACCATGTCCATGACCGTGACTTCCAGTACCGTATTCCCCATGACTCCCATGACTTCCATGACCACCAGAACTACCATGACTACCGTGACCTCCGTTGCTGCCGTGACTTCCGTGGCTGCCATGACTTCCGTGACTTTCATGGCCTCCGTGGCTACCATGTCCCCCGTGGCTATCATGGCCTCCATAACCTCCATGACTGCCATGTCCTCCACCGCTGCCATGACTTCCGTGACTGCCATGACTGCCATGACTGCCATGACTGCCATGACCGCCATGGCTTCCGTGGCCGCCACCGTATCCGTGTTCTTCAGAAGACGAAACCGATCTTGGATCAGCTTCTGGTTCAGGAACAGGATTTGCAATTGCAACAGCAATTACAACTGCAGCTAATATAACGAAAACCTACAAATAATAAGTAAAATGCAATTGTTGGAAATTAAATACTATATCAATAAAAGAAAATTCAAGTACCTTTAATCCCGCCATACTTAATCACTTAGCTAAGATAACTTTACACTGAGGAACAACTAATTTAGAAGAATTATATATACTCGCATTAAGTTGAAATGAAGGTCGAGAATTAACATATAAAAAATTATATAAAACAAGATACAGTAATTAGTTTTTGAAATTCACCGAATTGATGGTTATCAGATAATTCTCAAGATTTTGTTTTTCAGTTGGAATTGTTGTTTTCTTTTCATCCAGGGAATAACCGAGAAACATGTAATTGTCTACTTTGTTTATTTATATTTCGCTTCCTAGTTTTTGTTAATTAATTCTTCATTCATAATACATTTATAAAGTCTTACTAAGTTATTAATTTTTTGTATAATTAATCAGTTTGTCTTATTAAATGATGAAATTAAAAAAAAACTAAAGAGATAAAGTTAATTATCCCGCTTAATTAAAGTATTTTCTAACAATCCTTGACTGCAAGAAAAACAATATTATAAAATCCGTCATCACAAAAAACAATGTTTGAACTTTAATTAATATCGTGTCTTAGAAATAAAACCAGTATTTTAAAATCAATTCTTGTTATTTATATGTGACTCAACACATTTTTAAAAGGTTATGTAAACACCTCAAGCAGTTTGTTAACGTTTTATAAAATAATACAAATTATTACGCACTTAATAGTATTAATAAAGTTAATAACACGAGTTTCGAATTGGTGTCATCATTAAATAAAAAATTACTTCATATTTTAGTTTATTGAACCAGATAGCGTGACGTCTTTTTTTGATCGAGCGACGAAGTTGGCATTGACATTTGCGCCAACCTTCCATCATTAAAATCTTGACAGATTTTGGCTGTCAAACAAATTTATTTGCAAGGCGATGGTACCCAATTTAAACGTCTACTACATAAAATAATTGATTAGTAAAATAAGAATTTGCTTAATGAAAATAGCGCCCTTAGAAGTGTGACCAAAGTTCTCACACTAAATACTTGCTATACATTATTAAATTAATAGTTTGCTCATTAAGAATCTATTGTAATTAATTAATGCTAAAAGTAAATTATACAATTCAATCAGACACCGTACCTTAAAAATTCGAAATATGTAACTAGTATTAAAAAATAAATTATAATAGTTTATAACGCTTTACTTCACGCTAAAGCACCATTTTTCGTCTAGACCAGTGCTCACCAATTACTTTTCTTGTGTCATTTTTAAAACACGCCGAAATTTTGGCGTCCAGAAGTCTTAGCTGCCGCTACTGCCTTCTTCCGCCATGTTACTAATCTCTACCACTAAACGGCTTTTTCTTACGATTAACTAACCAAAAATTTCAAAATTTTAGAACATTTAAAAAGGAAAAAAAAAAATAAACTTGTCAGATCTAATAAGTTACATTATTATCTAATGACAAAATAATAATTAATTGGTTTAAGTATATAGTAAAAATAGCCACATTTTATTTTTTTTCATCTACTTATGTACACTCATGGTCAATTAAGAAGCAAATCCAGTAGACTTTTTCTAAGTAAAGAAAAGAAAAAAATTTACGTCGTACAAAAAACAAAAGGACAATTTAAAAACTGAGCAGAAAAAAAATATAATAAGAAACAAAAACAAACATTTATTTGTAAATGGGGACGATTGTAATACCATTAGAAATCCTTTTAAATGACCCAGTACAAAAGAGTAAACTCCCACAAATAAGTAATAGAACAAATAGTACAATTAAAAAGAAAACGAGATATAAAATATGTACACGGAATACCAGAATTTGCAATTCAGAAAACAGACTAAAACTGGACCACATTAGAAAAAATCTTCTTTTGAAGTAAGATTTACTAAAATACTTAAATTGGAAGAAAAAAACATATATGTAGCTAAAATTGTCAGAATAAATATAAACAAAATAAGACTACTGGTAACTTTTACTTACAGATTCCTACGGTTAGATGGGAGAAAATTCTTACCCGTATAGCGGAGAGTGAACATGGGTGTGAACCACCACCAGTGCCCGTCAAGGCTTTAGTATTAATATATGGTGTTAGTTCTGGCTCACTTTTGACAGGAAATTTAAGTTTGACATGCGCAGTGCGTTCGGGGAAAGTCGGGTTAAGGGGTTAATTCCGGTTAGGAGTGGGGAGTTTTTGTGTAAGTTTGAGAAAGGGTAAAGAGCTACATTTTCATTGGTGGTATAAATAGAATACAAATGTTCTCTTCTTATAAATTCTTGTGTCAGTAATTATCATACCAAAATATCTTGCCTTACGCAACAGCTTTCTTTTAACAGTTGAAAGGTTAGAAAAGAGATTACCAGGGTTACTTCAATTTGGTCGAATCTGGATGATGCAATCTACCTTTAACTGAGTTCACTTAACACTTGGTCAAGACTACCCCAGCAGTTAATAATATAGGACAATTTTGAGATTATCATTTAAATACATTCTCACAAGACTATTTCTCTACAGATGATAACCTCTACGAAGAAAACTTAAAAATACTGTACGTCGCACAGAGGATAATCGGTTTGTTGTAAAAATTATTTTTAAATGCTCACCCTCTGTGTTTGGTAACACAAAAAACCAAGCAATTAAGCGCTCGTTAGCGTTGGAAAGAAGGTTCTATTTACAACCTGATTTGAGAACTTGTTATGCTAATTTCATGCACGAGTACGACTCACTTGTTCATATGACTCTTGTTGGCGATGGCACAGAACAAAGTCCAATTTACTTCCTTCCTCACTACGGTGTGATATAAACAGTGTTGGAAATTGGAGTTTGTTTTCGTTATTTTATGTCGGTTTTTTATATTTTGTAGTTTCCATAAATATAGAATATTTTTGATGTAACTAATTTTGACGTAATTAAAAAATATTGAATTTAAAGTTATTAAAATTAGTTTAAATTTCATTAAACTAATAGCCGAAAGGAGAAATAAAAGGTTTGCTTCATACTTCAGTAAACCCGTCTGCAATTGACAATTTTACTAATATTGGGAATATTAAAAAATTGCAACAAACGGATTGGTCACTGAACAAACTTCAATTTCTTTTTATTATTACTATACCAATAAATAAAAATAAAATAAATTTAATTTCTTGGGGCATATATAATTAATGACTTACTTACAATTTTGCTTCGTTTTCCGTAGCACACTATTGTAGTAACGTCCAACATTACCAAATATTATTTTATGAAAACGACCATCATTTTCAACAAATTGAATGAAAAAATACTCTTGACCAAAAAATACAAAAGTATCAGCTAAACACAGTCACTTATGGAACAACTTCCGCTCCATACCTCGTTCTAAGATGTCTTAAATTGTTATTCAAAATTTATAGAGAAACAAATTCTGCAACATCTGCTATCATTAATATTGATTTTTATGTCATTGACCTTATTACAGGAGTAAATTCTAAGTAAAGACATTACCGAATTATCGAAATCTTGGAATTGGCTCATTTCCTACTACAAAAATAGCGATCAATAGTAAACATGTCTTAAAGAAATAATCACTTGTTAATATTCCCAATAATATTATTTCTATAGATGATCGGTCTACTAAGAACTTGGGTTTTCCGTGAAGTTTTTCTTTTACGCTATAGAACCAAGTTTTAATGAATTAACAAAACGAACTGTTCTACCAATTGTATCTAAAGTCTTCAATTTTACTAGCGAAGCTTGTGAATAAGATTCTTAGTTCTTTAACTATTGTTTGTACATATATTACTGGATAGAGTCTCAAATTGTTTTAGCAAAAAGAGTAGCAAGGATACAATCATTAACTGATTATTCTAATTAGATGTATGTTCCTTCAAACAGAATCCTGCCGATGTAACTTTATGAGGAATTTAATGATTACCAATGGCACGGTATACCTTTATTACTTAAAAAGCATAAGCCTATACATAAACATGACCTTTTTTTATTTTGTACATTTGAGCCGATTACAGAGTGGTTATATGAAAAACAAACTGTCACTTTTCGGCCTGCTATAGAGCTTAAAAGGAGGTACGTTGTTGGTCAGAAGCAACCAGAAGTGCATTCACTTAACAAAATTAGCTATAACCAAGTTTCAAAAAAAACATGTCAATTTAAAGATTTGTATTACGTCATGGAAAGCTTTTACTTAATCGTATCAGGTAATGGTACAATATTTTGTACAATTTTAAACTTAAAGAATGAAGACAAAAAAAAAGAATAAAATAGCAACTTTCCATGTCATTTCGTCGAAAATTAAATTTGGGTAAAGAACAAAACTTATATCGTCCAACGTTTCTTTAGAATATTTGTGATAATTTGGCCTATCCAAAGCATGTGTAGAATGCAATTGATTTCCAAAATAAACGTTTAAAGTGATCTAAAAGATATATGAAAGAATATGAACAGAAGTATAACAAATAGTAAAATCGAAATAAACACAATCTAATAGAAATTTAGTAGACACAACAATTAAAAAATTAAGGAATCACTAAAACAGTACGGTACTCGAAGATAAATCAAAGCTTGAAATTTCTTGTAGGTGAAATGTAGCAATTTATAGAATTTCAAGATGTGTACGGGCAATAGTACACTCCAAGCAGAAGGTAGTAAGTACTACTAGCAAATAACACAAATTGGCAAATCATAAATTACAATTACCTATAACTTATTACTTTTCTGGTTGCACCTTACAAAATTAAAATATTTTTGACAAAATTAAGATAATGTCACCTTCATAATTTGAAAAAAAACAAAAGTAATAGTTCTGTTTTTGACATTGAGTTCAAACCATCATAGTAATATAATATGTAAATCGTAATCAAAAGAATTAGCGTTCTTACCTTTACTATGTTCAATGATAAAATCATATTTTTGAAGACGAATGGACCAGCAAGTTAAAAAGAACAAAAGAACTTTGTAAGCGGTTAAGCCGTAATAGATAGTGATTATCAGTAAACATAATAATATGAGCACTTTCCATATAAAGTCTAAATTATTGTATTGCGTAAAGCACAGCTAGGCATTCCTTTTCTGAGACAAAATACCTTTTTTGGGCTTTGGTAAAAAAACGGTTAATATTGCTCTTAACATTCTTGTCGTTAAGATGTCCTTGACTTAATATATCGTCTAATCCAAAGTCGAAAAGTTCTGTCTGGATTTCGAAAGGACGAGAAAAATGTCGACAAGCCAGTATAGGTACATAAATCAAAAGAAATTTGACAACCACAAGCAATTGGTATGAAAGGGTGATACCGACTAGCCATACCCAGGAAGTGTTTAACTTCAGTAAAGAAATAGGTAGATTTTAAATAAAAAAATCTTTTTGGAATCGACAAGTAGATCATTTTAGTCACTTTGTATTCCGAATTCAGGTAAGCAAAAGTGACATTTACCTTGATGCAACATCGGAACAGCAAATTTTTTGAAGAAGCTTAAATGTTCTTCAAAAACAGGAGTTACGATAATATGTAAATATATAAGTAATTATAAGTAAACCAAACAGTCAGAATTATTAATTATTATCAGAAAAATTATGCAAACCGAAAACTATTAGTCAAAGTATAGAACCGATATCAACAGAAGATAAAAAACGAGCATCTATTCCAGCAGGTAAAAACATCTGTCGACTTATTATTAGAAGAATTAATTTTAGCAAAAACACCTTTTTGTGATCGTTGTATGCTTGATAAAGCGGTAGAAAAACTGGAATTACGAGAAAAAGTAGAGGGAAATATTGCATCAAGAGAAGTTGTTTTACTACTCGATTGTTCATTTTTGTGACCATCAAAACACGCTAAACCATGTTTAAAAAATGTATGATTTTTTTTAGGTTGAGCCACATAATCGTTAAGAAAGTTTTTAACCAAATTTGAATAAATAGTTGATGTCTGAAATTTTAAACTATAGCGTCGTAGTCGACGATAGACGTTGTTGTGACAGGGAGTATAATCCATAGCAGTTTAAATAATTTATTATAATCAAAACCTACTTTATATTATATACATTATTTACACGATGCGTGCACAGAAATGTGGCGGATGATTAGAGTTGAATTTATCTAAAGTACTTCACTTGACTGATGTGTATCTGCATTTGTTTTGAATACTTGCTGCTTGCCGTACACATTGATTTATATGCGCCGAGGAGGTCATAATAATGTGACAAGGTTGCGGATATTGTTTTTCCGTGTGTCAGCGCTATCCCAATTTGCATCGCTAAAATGTTTTGTGTTTATGTTCCGCATTTTTGGAAAATTGTATTTCCTTATGCGGCTGTTAGGAAGTTGCTGTTTGAAAGTATGACGTAAGATAACACAAAATAAGTTTCAATTTTTTAATAGCAAATCTAGACATTAGTGTGCGCATCGCACCAAAGGTTTAGAAGGTCCCATAAAACGTTTTCAAATTTTGGTTTTTACTAACTAAACTACATCTTGTAATACTTAGGAAAGAACTGTTAGCGCGATATAAAAGAAGCGCGTTACATTATACTACATCGGAAACAGATAAAATAAACACAACTAAGTTAACAAAGTTTATCAACTAGTTCTAGAAAAGCGTTGACGGACAACACAAATATATCAAACTTGGGAAACTTTTGTAATATTTTGGTTTATGTTAGTATAACCTCATATACAACACTTCTTACAAATAAGGTGTTACCTTTACGTCTTTTTTTTTCTTTTTTGAACATACAAAACTAGTTTTAACTAAGGCATATAAAACTCTGAGTTTTGTGATTCTAAAGAGATCGTGAATTAAAAATAACTGATGATCTTAAATACTTTGATTTGCCTGGAGCTTGAGTATATGTCAGTAGTATAGTCTCTTCTGTCAATAATAATAATAATAATAATAATAATAATAATAATAATAATAATCATTTATTGTTCCTAAGAGACCATATTAAACGGTATAAAACATGTCAATGTACATAACAGTGAGTAAATAGTATTATCTATTTTATCTGATAGCACAATTTTAAATAATGAGAAAATATTGATATAAGTTAACATATATTAACGATAGAAATTAATTAATTTTTATATTCATATCGACACTTAGGAATTCAGACACCTATAAAACACATTGTTTAATAAATATTTGTGTATAATTTTATTAATTTATTTATTGTTTGTAGTTCTTATTTGATTTGGAATGTTATTATATAGTTTAACACCAACATATTTAGGGTTATTTTATACACTTGGATGTGATGAGTTGGTATTGCATATTCATTTTTATGTCTTATGTTATAATCATGGAAATCACTATTGCATGAGATAATACTTTTGTTGTTATGCACAAATATTAACAGTTGTTTGATATATATATATATATATATATACATGGCACAGTTAGAATACCATAATATTTAAAACATCTTCTGCAAGAAGTTCTTGTTTGCTGGCTCCCCATAACACTATGCCATAGTTTACACGGGAATATAAGTTTGTATAATAGTAAGCCAGATTTGTAATTAATTTAAGTCTATATATGATATAGCATATAGTGGACAATTTATTGCACAGTTGAATAGTATGATTTTCAAAAGTTAAATGTTCGTCAATTATTATACCCAAAAATTTGATTGTATTAACTTGCCTTATCGATTTGGAGTTGATTTTTAATAAATAATTTTCAAAGTTTTGACTTTGTTTGTGATTAAAATGTATAAATGACGTTTTTGCGATGTTTAAGTACAATTTGTTATTATAGAACCATTTTGCTAAGTTGTTAAGAGTGTGCTGAGATATTTGTAGAGCATCTTCTATTGAATTTTGACTACATATATAACTTGTGTCATCTGCAAACATAACCATATTTTATTCATTAACGGTGGATGATAAGTTATTAATATATATAATGAAAAGTAATGGTCCTAAGACCGACCCTTGTGGTACTCCTTCATTTACACGTAACAACTCAGAATGAACGCCGTCAATATATACAGTCTGTGACCGATATTTCAAATAACATTCAATCCAGTTATGAATTTTTCCTCTTATACCAAGAACGTATATCTTTTGTAAAAGCAGTTCGTGGTTGACCAAATCGAAAGTTTTGCTTAAATTTAAAAATATCCCAATACACTTCTGTTTGTTATTTATATTTTTATAAAGGTTGAGTATAAAGTCCAATGTTGCAGTTGCAGTAGATCTTTTCTTTAGAAATCCGTGTTGAGATGTTGACATGATCTTATATTTTTCTAAAAAGTGATAACCTTATTAAATATAGCTCGTTCAATGATCTTGGAGATAGTTGAAACTATAAATTAGGTTGTAAATTTCTATAGCTTCACTGTCTGGATGTAATGTTATTACTTTACGTTTTAGCATTTGGAAAGTTCCTTCTGTTGTGAGGTTTAAGATGTGTTTTTATGCACAAACCCGTCATGTGTTTGAGACGTTAGAATATGAGGCGTATCAATAAAATATTTGTTGAATAAATTAGCAATGTGTTCCTTGTTTGTTTCCACTACATTTTAATGTTTAATTTCACGTAGGGTAGAAAATTGTTTTTTAGTAATGACGTTGCTATGAATTATTTTCCATGCTGTTTTAGGTTGATTTGATGACTGTAGATATAGACGATTATAATATACGGCTTTTGCTTTCTTCAAGAGTTGCTTGTAAATCTTTTTATATTTTCTGGAAAATGTAACTTTTTTTTCGTCAAAACTATTTTGCATTGTAAAATAATGTTGTTTTAGTTTTTTCGATGATATCTTTAGCCCCATTGTAAGCCAAGGTTTTGAAAAACTTGAGTGCATTCTGAAAAACTTTCTCTTGTATGGAAAACTTAAATCAATATAATATTTTAGGGTGTTGATAAATAGTTCACAAGCTTCGTTGACGTTATTTGATTTTAATACGCTACACCAGTCTTCTTTTTCCAAGTTTGAAGTTAACAGACAAAAATTATCTTTACAAAAATTTCGACTTAGTTTGTATTCTATGTAACTAACTAAGATGGATCGCATTCTGAAAAGTTTCTCAAATTCCTGAAATTTTGGGGCAATGGTGTCTATTATCGTGCTGGTTTTTCACAGGACTTTTTATTGGAATGTTTTGGTTGTTCTATCCTAGAAACAGGGGGTTATTAACAAGCAGTCTTAAGTTATCCAAACTAACAAATAGTGCAGTGGATAACCCTGATCAGCTTTCTATACAAAATGAAGATCCCGAGGTTAAGTTGTTATCAGATTACTTTTAGACTAGTGACACATTTAAATGTTATAAAATAAAGTGATTGTTGAAACAAAAACGTCTTCCGTAGTTACCAACGTTTCGCCACCTATCGTAAGGGGCTTCATCATGGCGAGAAACTTGAAACAAACAAAAGAAAGACTTGAGGAGGTCTGAGTTATTAGGAAATACCTCCGTATTAAATAAAGAGAAGGGTCAGGGGTCGTTAACCTCGACGCTGACCAGTTTAAAATATGGAGAGGGGTTACCAATGGAAATCCACGAAGGTGATTTCTCCGGATTTTCCTATTATGGCAATCACAGCGTAATTATCAAATTCTATTTTGTGACCAGTATCGAAATAATCTTAAGCCACGGCAGACTTGGAACTGTGTTTTCCGAAATACGTGTACTAATAGAGCCACCACTTTTATCTTTGTACAATAAACCACATGAACAAGGAATACAATATACATCTTGAGAAGAAAGTCGGAAACTTATCCTTAGGAAAAGGTAAAACTTGTGAGATTTTATTAGATGATGTAAATATAAATGTCATGCCTTTTTTTTAAAGACGGTTACGACGAGTGTTGGAATGTATAGTATTCGAAGAATTTATAGTGATACTGTTCTTTTCTACGCCTATATTTATTTTACGTTAAATAAAAATAATAATAACAAATATAAATAAACTTTAAAATGCTTACCTACTTTAGTGTCTAGATAATCATGATAAAACACCATTATAAATTATTTAGGAATTTGTTCTAGAATCGTTGTTTATTAAAAACACAATGTTAAATGACTGGAGTTTTTTTGTATTTGACTGTATCATAGCAAACTCGGATAAGTATTGAATAAAAAAATTCTGAAATATGATTGGTTGAGTGTTGAGTAAAAAATCTAGCTAATAATGTGTAATACTGATGACATTTTAATTTATTATTGTTACGTAACTTAACTTCTACAATGAGGTACAAAAATTAGATACACTGTTTTCAAATTAAATTAATCAACCGTAATGATACCCATGTCCATAACCCCAAGGTCTATAACCGCCATGGCCCCAACCACCACCACCATGGCCCCAACCGCCACCGTGACCCCAACCACCTCCATGTCCCCAACCACCGCCGTGTCCCCAACGACCGAATTCCTCTGATGAAACTAGAACGAAAACTAATAAATCCACAAATATTAACGGTACAAAATTCACTTACACGAAAATGATTTCGGATCGGCTTCAGGATCAGGTTCGGGTTTAGCCTCAGGTTTGGCTTCTCGTTTGACTTTCCGCGAAGGTTTTGCCATTGCAAATGCAACAACAATTAAAAGCAACGCCACTACCTGCATTTATCGATTAATTTTGAAAATCTTTAAATGGGTTACATACCGTACCTTTAACGAAGTCATCTTCACAGCATTAACCATTAACACTGACGAAAACTTGAACTTTAGAAAGAATTTATAGTGTTTTACACTTGAGTTTGTGAAGGACAAAATTAACATTCTTGGTAAACAAAAAATAATGCACAACTTAATTTATTTTAAAAAATTTAAATATTAGTTGAGAATAAATATTATTTTTTTATGATGCGTACAACTAAACGAAAATAATTATTTTTTTGTATTTAGGAATAATTTTATGTAATACATTTTTAGCAACCGTGATGAAACCGGATTTGTTTTACATTGTAAATATATCGTAGTAGATTTACATTAATTATACATTTAAGTAATTACAAAGACATGAAAATAAGTTAGCATGATCCAGGTGTACGCACATTAGTTTATCATTGTACAGGGTAACCCACTGAAAACAAACAGACCTTTTTTGAACTTACACTTAAAAAAAAAGCGCTTGTACAGGTCCATTTTTATTTGGAAGGAGACATATTCCAAAGACAAAGTTGACCCCGAAATATCAACAGGGTGCCAGCGGCAGCCCCCACGTCGAAAATCTTAAATGGCATTATGGGTCGACCGGTACCTCATATAAAACCCTTTCAATTCAATAGGCGACAAGGGCCTCCAAGAGTTGTATTTTTGAAAATAAAGAAAAAGGTAAAAATACTCCAATATGGTCAAGAATGTCAATTTATGTTTACAAGGGACATTCATTAACTATAAAATTTACCTTAACAAATGAACAGGGTGCTCCAAAAGCCACCATCTTAAAAATCTTAATTTACAGAGCGGGTCAAGTTGCACCTCAAATGAAAGGTATTGTAATTCTCTATTCAACTAAATACATTTTATTCCAAGGGGCCTAAAAGAGCTTAAGAACTTTCTCCTTCTAGAAAATATTAGAAAATGCAAAAATGCTAAACTAGTTGGTAAGATCAATTCAAATTTAAAGTAAAATTCCCGTATTGATAAATTAAATAGAGAATTACAATACCTTTCCTATGAGGTGTCACTCGACCCGCATGTAAATTGAGATTTTTGAGAAGGGGGTGTCGGTGCACTTTGTTCTTTTGTTAGGGCCAACTTTATCGTTAATGAATGTCTTGTGTTTTCAGGGGGGGGGTCCTGTAAACATGAATTGGCATTCTCAATCATCATTATTGAAGTGGGGGGGGGGGGGGGGGGGGGGGGGGGGGGGGGGGGGGGGGGGGGGGGGGGGGGGGGGGGGGGGGGGGGGGGGGGGGGGGGGGGGGGGGGGGGGGGGGAAGAAAATTTTTTTGGAAAATAGGACTAAAACGAAAAAAAAGGGAAAAAAAAATCAGATGTTGTATAGAGAATTGAAAGAGATTCTTGTATATTGGAAAAAAAAAAAAAAAAAAAAAAAAAAAAAAAAAAAAAAAAAAAAAAAAAAAAAAAAAAAAAAAAAAAAAAAAAAAAAAAAAAAAAAAAAAAAAAAAAAAAAAAAAAAAAAAAAAAAAAAAAAAAAAAAAAAAAAAAAAAAAAAAAAAAAAAAAAAAAAAAAGGGGGGGGGGGGGGGGGGGGGGGGGGGGGGGGGGGGGGGGGGGGGG
Organism: Abscondita cerata; assembly: GCA_030710515.1. Lineage (NCBI taxonomy): Eukaryota > Metazoa > Arthropoda > Insecta > Coleoptera > Lampyridae > Abscondita > Abscondita cerata. The sequence goes on along the minus strand of JALBCR010003509.1, from coordinate 29,621 downwards.
GGGGGGGGGGGGGGGGGGGGGGGGGGGGGGGGGGGGGGGGGGGGGGGGGGGGGGGGGGGGGGGGGTTTTTTTGTGTGTGTTCATCAATGGGGGAGGTACCTGTCGACCCAGCATGCTACTTAAGATTCTAACATGGGGGCTGCCGGGGCCACCCTGTTGGTATTTAGAAGTCTATTTTGTCCTTTGGAAGATGTCCCCTTTAAACAAAAAAAATTATACCTGTTCGACCCGACCTTTTTTTAAGTGCCTTAGGAAAACGGCCTGTTTCCTTCTCGTTGGGTTACCCTTATTACGAACATACCTTTATTAGACTTGATTGTTTAATAAAAGTTTTGTTTACGTATTATTATTAAAACTGATGTACGACTTTATTGAATAAAATAGTTTATGCAAAACCCCTGTTGGTTGTTCTACTTTCGTGGATTATACAGGGTTGTCAGCTAAGCGCGCGTCGGTCTATAGCTTCTAAACCAATGAGGTTCGGAATTTCGTTCATATGTCAATCTATACTATTTGTAAGAGTCTATTTTTGAAAAATATTTTTGAGTTCACAGGGCGTCCCAAATAAGTGTGACGATACGAAAGTAATTTTTTTTAATGAAACGCCTTGTATTTTTTGCATATTTTGGTGTTTCGATGTCAATTGCCGAAAATCTACTAGTTCTGGCATTTTAGGAGAAATAAATAAAAAATGGAAAAACATAAAACTTGCGGACTGGAAATAAAAAGTTTTAAAAATTTTAAGATAATTTTTTTTTTGGCTCACGGTTTGATATGGATTGAGTTGCAAAGGTCTAAAGTTACTGTCAACCTTTATTAACATTTTGTAAATTTTGTACAAGGTTTCCAAAATTATGGCCGAAACATGACAAACTTCAAACTAATTTTTCTCGCATTTTTCAAATGAAACCCTTTGTATATTTTTACCACTAGATGTAGAATTGAAAAATGAGTCTTTTTTGTATTCACAACTGTACTCAAATTCTTGGCGGTTTTTTAGATATTTACCAAAGACTTTTACTTTCCACAGTAAATTTTAATTAACAGAATACCTAGGCGGCTATGAATATCATTAGAGAATTTTTAAACATGATTAGATTAAGTATTCAAACACTCGACCATTTTGTTGTAAACACAGATTTAACCTGTTTGTTAAAGACCTATTTACATTTTCTAACATTAAAGAAGTAACTGTATTAAAGGCTTCTCTTATTCTTTCCCGCATGTTTTCTGGTATGGTTGGAGGTATGCGGTAGACCAGATCTTTAACGTACCCCCATAGGAAATAATCAAGTTTGGTCAGATCTAATGACCTTGCGGGCCACGGAACAGGTCCTTGTCTGCCAATCCAGCTGCCTGGAAACTTTTCATTCAAAGTATGTCGAACTCCAATACTAAAATGAGCAGGCGTTCCGTCTAACTGGAACCTATTAGCCCTAATGGCATATTTTCTAGAAGATTATCAAGGTCTTCGTCTAAAAATCTTTAAAAAATATCCCCATTTAGATGACCATTAAAAAAATGGGGTCCTATTACGCGGTCTCCAATTATACCTCCCCACTTCACCTGTGTTGCTTGTCAACTGCCCTCGTAAAATTTGGATTCACATTGGCGTAGTAATGTAAATTATGTCTGTTCGCATGACCATTATTGTGGAAGGTTGCCTCATCGGTAAACAATACAGTATTAAAACCGTTCATCTTCTCCAATTCGAGCTAGAACCCCAATTACAGAAATTTACCCTATCTTCAAAATCTTGTCCTTGAAGTGCTTGATTCAGTTGTACATGATACGGATGGAACTTATGTTTCTTCAAAATGTTTTTTACGAAAGTTTGACCTATGTGCAGCAAATCTCTAATGTCTGCTGAACTTCTATGTGAGTCTTCAACAACACTTGCAATAATGTTAAATTTGTTTTCTTCGTTTAGTACGGGCTTTATTCTGTCATGCTTTTCATATTTAACTGTCCCAGTCGTGTCAAATCTATCCTTCAATGTTTTAAATGATCTTGTATCTGGGTGCCTTCTATCAGAAACCTCTCTTTGTACACTCTGGATGCTAGAAGGCAATTCTTTAAGCATTCTCCGATGATATAAATCATGTCAATTGATTCTTCTATCGTATACTTCATTTTATTACAAAAAGGAAATAAAATATGCACTTGATGCCACTGAACATCAAAAGATTACGCGAATAATTAATAACATTGTCATACCAACAAGTACCTTTTTTCCATAGCCGCGTAGGTATTCTGTTGATGAAAATTTACTGTGGAAAGTAAAATAAATGGTTTTTCGTAAATATCTAGAAAACCGTCGAGAATTGGAGTACAGTTGTGAATACAAAAAACTCATTTTTCAATTCTACATCTAGTGGTAAAAAATATACAGGGGTTTCATTTGAAAAACGCGAGAAAAATTGGTTTGAAGTTTGTCATGTTTCGGCCATAATTTTGGAAACCCTGTACAAAATTTACAAAATGTTAATAGATTGACAGTAACTTTAGACCTTTCGCAACTCAATCCATATCAAACCGTGAGCAAAAAATTATCTTGAAATTTTAAAATTTTTTATTTCCAGTCTGCAAATTTTATGTTTTTCCATTTTTAGTTATTTTTCTAAAATGCCAGAACTAGTAGATTTTCGGCAATTGATAGTATGCATGGGTAAACCAAAATTTGCAAAAAATACAAGGTGTCTTATTAAAAAAAATGACTTTCATATCGTCACACTTATTTGGGACACCCTGTGAACTCAAAATATATTCCAAAAATAGACTCTTACAAATATTATAGACTGACATATGAACGAAATTCTTAACCTCATAGATTTAGGAGCTATAGACCGACGCGCTTAAGCTGACAACCCTGTATATTAATTATTGTATAATAAATAATATACAGGGTGTCTTTAGCTGAGTGCCCATTAGATATATCTGGGAAACCGTGATAGCGAGAAAATTAGGAATTTGGTACGCAGCTATTTGGATCTAAGATTCTATTGTTTTAAAATGTTTTTTAAAATGGCGTTACTTTGGGAAGTACCGGAAGTTGATGACAACTTAGTTTTTTTAAATGTAATGACTATGATTTTATTTTCATTTGTGATTTCAAGTTGAATTATAGGTCAACTTTATGTAAGGTACTTCTAACCTAAAATATCAACTTTTGGTGATTAAGATTGTTTTATGTCAAAATTGGCAAAAATCATCTATGTATGAAAAAAATTGTTGCAAGAAAACTAACAAAGATGGAATAGCAAAATTCTTGCCAGTGGAAAAGCAAAACATTGCACTTCATCCTTCTCGATCTCAATCTTGATAATTATCTACAGGGTAGTGTAAAAGTGAATTGAATTAGGTCAATACAAACATGCCAAAAATCATTTTATTCAAATGGGATACCCCATATTTAATTACATGTGTTGAAAGGTCATTATTTTCTGCATTGAATGATGTAACATTCTTCTATTCTTACAATAGAATTTTTTTGATTTATTTGAATTTGAAATTTGAAAGTTAAACTAATCATATTTATAGAGAATTCAAGAAAGAGCTTCATATAACTCTTGAAGCTCTTTCTTTGAAACCGAAATATATTAAACAATAGATCTTGGTCACAAATGGCTGCATACCAATTCTGATTTTCTCGCTATCACGGTTTTCCAGATATTTCTAATGGGCACTAAGCTATGTGTACAGGTTTCCTCCCGCTACGATATAAATGGTATGTCAATGTCTTACTAATTTTCTTACATTCTAGGCATAATTGCGTTGAATTGTTAAAAATAAAGTAAGGAATAATTCTCATGATAGGACAATGATTCTAATATTAAAAATTTAACCCATCACAAACAACAATTAATTAAATTATAACGATTTATTAATAAGAAAACAAAGGTTTTTGGAGACTCCAAAATTTTGTTTTTTAACACACCCCATAACGTTTGTACAGTGACCACTCAAAATTAATTATCTTTTCCTGAATGGACTTTCAACATTGGTTTCAATTTCCAATGTTATTTTTTTACAAGCACAAGACATCCTAATTGAAAAATCGGTTAGCTGTTAGTCTATTTTGTTTTGCATTTCTTTGCACCAATGCTGCGAAAAATGTTGACAAGGTCGACGATTGTTTTGAAGTTGTCCCACACTAAGACCTGGTAAAGAGTTCGCCGCACGTCAGCATAGAAAACGAGATAAGGTTCATGGTCGTTAGAAAACAGGAATGCAATTAATTCATAATTGTTTCTATTTGACTCAAAATTGTAAATAGATCTTTAACAACAATTTTTGTATTCATTAACACACCACAAAAATAATTTTTAAAAAATCCCCTAAAGTGAGAGCAATTGCCACTTGTCATACTAAAGTATGTTTTCGTAAAATTGAAATTGTAGTTGTTTTATTGTCAGAATGTGCATGAAACGATCTAACTTTTTAAGCTGTTGCAATAAAGGTAGCTGACGACACATCTGGTTTTACGGGTTTAAGATGTATAGCCTTTGTAGTTAAACAAACAAATAGCGCATTTAAAACATGTTTAATTCCAACCAAAACAGTCTTTTTTAAAAGGAAAGTGCAGGCAAATTGCAGAGCTTGTTCGTGCTGGATGCGACTTTATCGATTACGCGGATGACCTCGTTCTAATCATTCGAAGAGAGAGCAGGCGAGAGTTCAAAAGCAAGAGCACTAGATGGCTTAGTATTGTTGAGAGGTTAGTACTGCGTTGAAGAAAGTAAGCTCAAGGAGAACTGTGGGACTTTAAGGCACGACTTTCTAATATAACTCGATGAGTAGAGTAAGCTTATTTCAGGTGTAATTATTTTAGTTACGGCAATCGGCGTTGTTCAAACGCCAACGAAACAAAATCCACATTATCAGTCAAAACTGATAAATAAGCGTCTAATTAAACACCTCCTGCCATGAATCTGGGTCCGAATGTGTTGAAGAAGAATTGGAACTGTTCTTTCTTTATAAAATGTTTGATGACGTCTCTATTGTTTAGTAATAAAAATGAAATGCTTGTGGCTTGAATTTGTTTTGTTTCATATTTTGGTATTTCGTTGTGTTTTATAGTTGATTTGATTATGACTGCAAAGCCGACATGCCCAATGTCGTGCTGGTGGTTTGTTGTGTCAACTGCGTACTTTGGAATTTTGAATTAATTTAGGTTACTGAAACGTGATTCTGATTTTAACATAATTTCGATTTTGTATTGTTTTAAAAATGTTGTTACTTCTTGGCAACACTGTACCAAGCCGTTGGCATTTCTAGAGAGCTAATTTTCCATGAGTTGTTTTGTTCTGTTATTTTCTGAGAGTAAGAAATTCCTAGTTGAACAAACCGTTTATTTATAGGTACATACGTCATTGTATTCCCTTGACTACTATACAAACCCTGATGTTTGCCAGTGTAATTTATTGTTAGTTTGAGTTGGTGTTACACTATTTCGGTTGGTTCTGCAGTTGTGACTGACGGGGATTGTGTTGGCTACAAATACAGTAGAGGAGTAAAAAGTTTGATTGTGATGTCCATCCATAAGCACTTGTGAAATTTAACTGCTGGTTATTGGAAAAACATATGGTCATTTGGTTTGCTGTTGAATGGGTTGTCCATTACTGTCAAATTCGAGAAACTTCCTCGAGAGAAACATTTTATTTACCGATTTTTTACTAGGTCAATTATTGAAGAACTGTTTCACAAATCAATTTTAGTTAAATGTATTAAACGTGACATTTTACACTGTTTTTCTTTTGTTACGTATTTATGCTATTTTTTGGCAGAAAAATGCTTAAGGCAATGAGACAAAATGGATTACAACACGTTTCTACGTTGAAAAGCTACTTGGGCAAGGAACTCAGACAAAATAGCTAATATCTTCAAGAAGCACCTGGCAAAAGTTTTCCAACCTTATCCCTCAGCGAATTCAAATGAATAAAACGAAGAAATTCAGTAATTGGTTGAAGAAACAAACCAATCTTCAAAAACTCAAAAAAATTAAAATGAGTGAAATCAAAACCATAATAAACAATCAAAAAATGGCCATGCCCTGATATGATCTCATAACAGGCAAAACACTAAAGGAACTACCCAAAAAAGGCCTGAAAGCTTTCTATTCAATGTTCTAAAACTAGAACTGTAGGAAAAGACCCTACACACGTGTAATCTGACAGCCTATCCTCCCCTAGACTTACCAACATTTTTGAGAAGCTTACTCTACAAAGATTAAATCCAATCAGAGAGGAAATCTACTACCAACACATCAGTTTCGACTTAAAGATCAACATACAACAAAACATAGAGTTGTGACCTCGACATTATCCAGGTTTTTGATAAAGTCTAGTTAACTGGCTTACTAAATAAAATAAAAGAAACCTTACCACTCAGTTTCTTCAACATAATTAAATCGTACTTAATTTCTTTTCAAGTTAAACTACAAGAAGTATTATCCAGCTCTACATCCCATGCACGCAGGTGTTCCGCAAGGTATTGTCCTCGGTCCTATACTTTATCTAATATTTACATCTGATGTTCCAATCACCAAACATACTATGATACCTACCTTTGCAGATTACACTGCTGTACTGCTCTCTAAACGATCACCATACTGCTTCAGAACTCCTTCAAATTAATCTAACTAAAATGGAAACTTGATGAAAACTTGGAGAATTAAGACTGATGAAAACAAGTCAGTAAGTGTATCTTTACTCCTACGGAAGAAAAACTGCTCTTCAGTTACATTCAACACAAAAGGCAAATAATGCTAAATACCTAGCTTTGTACCTAGATAGACGATTAAGCTGGAAAACATACATCTGAAATAAGCGTCAACAGGTAGGTCTAAATATCAACAAATGTACGTTGAAAAGCTACTTGGGCAAGGAACTCAGACAAAATAGCTAATATCTTCAAAAAGCACCTGGCAAAAGTTTTCCAACCTTATCCCTCAGCGAATTCAAATGAATAAAACGAAGAAATTCAGTAATTGGTTGAAGAAACAAACCAATCTTCAAAAAAACTCAAAAAAATTAAAATGAGTGAAATCAAAACCATAATAAACAATCAAAAAATGGCCAAGTGCCCTGGATATGATCTCATAACAGGCAAAACACTAAAGGAACTACCCAAAAAAGCCTGAAAGCTTTCTATTCAATGTTCTTAAATCTAGAACTGTAGGAAAAAACCCTACACACGTGTAATGTGAGAGCCTCCTCCTAGACTACCAACGTTTTTGAGAAGTTTACTCTACAAAGGTTAAAACCAATCATCGAAAGAGGAAATCTACTACCAACACATCAGTTTCGACTTAAAGATCAACATACAACAAAAACATAGAGTTGTGACCTCGACATTAGCCAGGTTTTGATAAAGTCTGGTTAACTGGCTTACTAAATAAAATAAAAGAAACCTTACCACTCAGTTTCTTCAACATAATTAAATCGTACTTAATTTCTTTCAAGTTAAACTCCAAGAAGTATTATCAGCTCTACATCTCATGCACGCAGGTGTTCCGCAAGGTATTGTCTTCGGTCCTATACTTTATCTAATATTTACGCTGATGTTCCAATCACCAAACATACTATAATACCTACCTTTGCAGATTACACTGCTGTGCTGCTCTCTCAACGATCACCATACTGCTTCAGAACTCCTTCAAATTAATCTAACTAAAATGGAAACTTGGATGAAAACTTGGAGAATTAGGGCTGATGAAAACAAGTCAGTAAGTATATCTTTACCCTACGGAAGAAAAACTGCTCTTCAGTTACATTCAACACAAAAGGCAAATAATGCTAAATATCTGGCTTTGTACCTAGATAGACGATTAAGCTGAAAAACATACATCTGAAATAAGCGTCAACAGGTAGGTCTAAATATCAACAAATGTACTGGCTCCCTAATCGTACTTCCCAACTATCCATTAAAACAAGCTGCTACTGTTCAAAGTCATCTTAAAACCGGTGTGGACATATGGAATACAGCTGTGGGTAATAGCAATTCCAATCTTGAGATTCTCCAGAGGTTTCAAAACAAGGTCTTTAGGAATATCATTAATGCACCCAGATATGTATCCAATAGGGTTATATAGCAGGACATCCCTATAACAACAATAAAAAATAAAACAATGACCCAAAGTGTTAAACACCGTGATAAACTTAGTGCGCACACTAACGAACTAGCAGCAAATCTATTAGAAAGACCATAGATTAAAAGGCTTAAAAGACACGATCTACTTGACCTCCCATATAGGTTTAATTAAATACAATTAAAGCTAAATTAGATAGAGTGCTCTCACTGGAGTGGCCTCTCACATGTTACTGTTACATAAAATAAAACATTTACTAAATATTATCGTGTATAATACATAGTAAATATCTACTCATTGATAATAAATAAAACAAGTTGAAAATGCAAGGCATTGTCGCAACGAACTTCGTATTATCCAAATATGGAAAGAATGGCAAAGTTATACTAGCGCCAATAGACCGTCATTGCTAACTTTCATTATCCAAATATGTGCCACACATTGATTTTGGACATATTTGGATTTTGAAATAAACTTACTTCCCGAGGGCATCGGGTATCTGTGGCCCGATTTTATGGGGGATAGGATATTTCAACTCAGCTATGCCAGAGGAGTCTAAATATATGCCACACATTGATTTTGACGTATTTGAAATTTTAATTTTTTCGACGGAATATCGCGGGGGCTCGGCGTCCCTGTTGCCCGATTTTAATGCACTTCAAAACTTAAGCTTTGGACACCAAGCTGAATCGATTGATGTATCACACAATGATGTCCGACCATTAGAAGCGCCTCGGACGGACGCACACACGGACGCACGGACGACAAATCGATTTCATAAACGAACGAAGTTCGTTGAAAATTAAACAACTTGAAAATTTTGTTATAAACAAAAAAATTGTCTTTCACCTGAAGCCGGAAAGAAAAATGTCTACTTCGCCAAGTACCACCCAGGAATGAGTAGAAATTTTTGCCCAAGCCTTAATAATGACAGGACTAGAATTTTGTCCACGTGCCGTTTTCATTCAAATACGCTTAAGCTGCGTAAACTAAGTTGCCTAAACTTTAGGCGTAAAAAGGACCGAAAACTAATTTATTAAACAAAACACAAAAGAAAACTGTCACACTTGACTGTTGTAAAAGTCACAAATACCAAAAGAGCTAGCAAATATGCAAAAATACCCAATTACGCATTAAATAACCAATCAAACCATGAATTGTAGTTTTTAGACCAGTTTGTTGTTTCCGCTCTGACAGGAAGAACATTGTTTTGCATGCACATCTAGAAGCGCCGATAATTATTAATTCTTATGATGGTTAGTCTTGTACATACATACAAGCCGCGGTTTTTGTTTCTAACAATTTCCTAGCCCGGAAGGACAACTGCTGGTAATGACGGTTCCATAACATCAAACCTAGTACATTCCTGTATTACCTATTACATTATTATTAAGCAATGTGGCCTGGTGGCACTGCTACTAGACCAACTTGGACTGAATTAGAGACTTCCACGTGAACTTTATTGGTTTGTTTGAATCTTCTTGTTTCAAAATTACGGTTACTATTAGCCAAGCTAACGAGTCCTGATCTAAACTTGCCGAGCTACGTACGGTGTTGAGGAACTTTAGGCTAGAGCTATTTGTAGATAGACTCATGGAGTCGGACCGTCTTGCACCTATAGCGGAGGGTCACTAAATAGCCACCCTGGCTTGCATGCAAATTTGGAGGGTTATCGGAGACCTGCTGGCTGGGACAACTGACGGCTCATTGAGGTTCAAACTATTGTAACAGCTTTCTGGTGACACTTATCACATAATTGTCAGTTGTTCCTCATGCATAGCTCTGTCTTAGGTAGGTGCTTTGAGTAACCGGATGTGCCTGTAACTTTAGTGCCAGTCTACTGTCCATGAGTTTTAACTTCAGAGTAATTCTACTGGAGTTAGGGTAGGTGATCACCTGTTAGCCGGCCTGGTATTGGCCGAATCTATTTTCAGATGCGTTTTAGAACTGTCCGATTCAACGCTTGTCGAAACAACTGGTTGTCGACAATCAAGCAGGGGTTGGTATACTAACTGCTGACTCCTGTCGATCATATTTGAATTTGTAGTGGTTGCTGGTAAGACGACTTACATGTAGGCGTTCGTGGAAAGCTAGCCGGACTTTTCTGGGCGCTGGAGTTCGCCCGAGCGACAGCTAACAGGTGGGGCTGTTTACTGTCTAAGTGTCTAAGTCTAAGTCATAGGCTTAAAAAAAACCACGAGAAATACAAAATCTAGTCTAACTAGTAGCATCAGAAAATAGATAATCAAGACAAAGAATTCAAAATATACCTTAACCCAATGGACAATCTTTCACAATATGTGCAACAATCTCTGTTTTATTTCCACAGTCTCAATTTTGAAATCGTACCCTATATAAATGGCCCGGGACTTCTATTGTTGGATCATCAATAAGATGTTTATAGAAAATATCAACTCCAGAGTATAATTCTTTCGGCTCTTCAACTTTAGTATATTTAATGGTTCCACGATTGATACGCATGGTACAATTCAACTTTGCATCTACAAGAACACAATATTCTGTACAGAAGGAATACATTTCGGTAGAGTAATCTAGAAATATGTCCCATGATTGATTTTGTGATAACTGGTTTGCCCCGAAAACATGTAATACAATTCGGTATTTTCCAACTTTTTATAAAATGTGTAAAATCGAAACCCATACACATAAAAGACGTTCGCCAGTTGTAATTTTTTTTAACTTACAGTGTGCTTTTTAAAAAGTGTATTTAATTTAAATACTGAAAATTGGCGAAACAGGGCTATATTGGCATCAATTCTCGTATAAATAACACAATGTGGGTTGTTTGATTTGTATGCAATTGATTGTTTTTTCAAGTAAGAAATTAGTGGTAGTTTACATAAACAAACCACCATTTATATTTGATTTATACGAGTATTGATGTCACGACCAATGTCAATGCGTTTAAAAATTATTTTAAAAGATAGTGTTTTGGAAATTTTTAAATGAAAATATTTAATACTGAGCACTTTTTTATTTTTTTTGTAGTACGTTTATAATTTAACACTAAAGTACAATTTTCATAAATATAAATTTTTAGTAAACACCCAATTCTGTATGATTGTAAATATTTGATATCCAACCAAGAGCATTGCCTCTTTTTCACAGTCAAAATCAGAACTTCTCAACTTTTCTTTGACAAGAACTAGGTCTATATCTAATATTAGGTAATAAATATTTCAAGTTTGAAGTTAAAATATTTTTGAATCTGTTAGTCCGACCTGTATGTTTTAGCAAAACTGTCCTTTTACATTCGCATTAATAACTTTGTGGTTTGATTGAGTTAGTTAACTGTCAATAGTCCTTCAGTTATTTTTGTTCTTCCTAAATTTGGTATGAATTTCAGGCATAAAGAAAAAAAAAACAAAAAAGCACATTTAAATAACGTCCTTTAGAAATCTTAACAATCGTGGTACTCAACTCCAAATTGATGTAATTAGTTTGTGAGGTGACGGTTCTCTGAAACAGTATCTGGTAAATTAATTCCACGTTCGTGAAGCTAGCAAATCAATAGTAATTAAAGTTGTATCCAACAAAGTTATTCTTATGAAATTTAGCTTTGTCTGTAAACAAAACATATTTTAAAATGCCCGGTTTAGTCTTCACAGGTCCGTGAAGCTAACAAATCATTAAAAGCACTTACCTTCAAAAGTTGTCTACAGTTAGTCCTCCGTTAGTGCTCATGAGTGTAAGCATACTCAAAAGTACACATTCCGAAAGGGTTACATTCAACCCTAAAAGGTTTTTTGCACTCGGATTTAGAGTAGATGAACGAGTGAAGTCAGCAAAAAAAATACTGTTCAATAAAAACGAAATACACATTCTACTGCTTTAGAGCTTATGTACTCGCAGTTTCCAGTACGAACCCAGCACTAACCGATCCCCTTATATAGTTTGAGATTTGAAAAAAATTGTTAGGTGCAAAGTTAGCAAGGAAAAGAGACGGTTCGGTAAAATCAAAATAAACAATCTGCTACTTTTGAGTAAGCTTGCACTTTTGAGCACTAACTGTAGACAACTTTTGAAGGTAAATGTTTTTAATGATTTGCTAACTTCACGGACCTGTGAAGACAAGACTAAACCGGACATTTTAAAATATGTTTTGTTTTCAGTCGAAGCTAAATTTCATAAGAATGACTTTGTCAGTGGATAGGACTTTAGAACAAGTTAAGTATTAAATAAAGTTCAAAATTCATTTTTTAAGAAGACAAACAAGTGCTTAGAAGTAAACGGTACACATTTTGAACATTTGTTAAAATGAAAAAAAAAACCTAAATAAAATTGTATTCTTACAAATAGCTGTACAGAGCGTTTTATTTATATATTCATGATGGAGTTGGTTTTTATTTTAGTTTTAATGAAATACACATTTTGCCTAATGATATTTCCCATACAAACCCTATACCGTTTGAAAGCTCAGTGCAAACGTTTACATGTGACAGTACAGTATACAGGGTATTCCAAAATTTTAAGTATTCTTTAATTTGAGTTTTGCTTTACCCTGTATTACAACAGATGCAGGTTACCAATCTAACCTTTCTCTAAAAACCTAAAAACCTTACAATATTACCCAAACAAAAAAATCTTTACACATTACTAGATTTAGTGAATGGGCGGGGTAACAGATTAGGGATTCTTTTTAAACTATTAGCCATATCATACAAAATACCCTGTAAGACCATATATGTTTAAAAAGCTCTAGAACATGGAAATTCAAATTTATTTTAATACAATTCAGGGTATTCTATATAAAAAAAAAGTTAAGTTAATATAATCACACATTTCAAAAACACCGTATCTTTTCAAAACATGTGTTAGCGTATGGACCATCTTGTACAATAACTGCGCAATCGTCCGAGACTAGAACTTTGGGACACCCTGTATATATTGCAATGTTATTCCGCGTTCCAGAGTCCAGAATTAATATTTGAAAGTAGTTCCACGATGTTTCCGTGTAAATAAATCCCAAATATTGTAAATGTGTAGAATCGGTGGTAATCGGAAAGATTGTTGCAGCTGTTAAGAATTTAACCTAAATTATCTAAGTTCCCGCGTTAAACTCAATTAGTTATGATCCACCAACACTCTATATTTTTACGTCGCAGAAAATTTATGCAAAACGCATACAATGGGAGAATAACGGATTGTTCCCTAATTAATTAACATAAAACCAATTAACTCCGGAAAATTAATAGCAAAATTGCATAAAACTAGCCGGAATAAGCATAGTTGAAAAAAAGTACAAGCAGATGGAAAAATTGATTAAAATTCGAATTTAAATGAATAAAATAGTGAGCCATGGAATGAAAAATTATAAATATGAGACGCCAACATCTCTTCGGTGTCAAACCGTGTAAAATAAAGACGGTAAAATTTAATAAAATTAGAAAGAGAAGGTTATATGTGACGTCACGAGTAAATTAAAGTAAAAAAATAAAATTTGAAGTGACGCGGAAATTAAAACGAGTGCCCGAAAGAAACACAGAATTATTAAGTAAATTAGTTCGAGAGCACCGAAAACATTAATTAATTAAATAAAATCTTAAATTGCAATACGTACACGATCAGATGTTCGTTGAAGTTGTAAATTAAGTGCTGTGCCACGAATTTTCGCTAACAAGCTGAGGCTTGTGAAAGAAGACCTAAACGAGGGCAGCAGTTGCCAATCTAAACCAGATGAACCCAGGTCAAGTCCATATAACCTAAAAAAGGTACAAGACGACAAAATCCAAAGAACAAAAATTGAGTACTAATGACAACATGTACTAATGACCAAGATTAGTTGTTTATTGTAGTAGTTGTAGTTTAGTTTTAGTCCAATTTGAGTAAATAATTTGTTGCACACATTCAAATCACTTGTTGAATGTTCCGGAAGTAATTACAGTATGCGATAACCACGTGAGCAAAATTTAAAACGCTGTTGCACGATTTAAATTAAAAGCGAAATTTCTTTTTTTTCTTGTGTGTGTAAATAAAGAATATAATTTGATGGTTACAGTGTGGTTTTAATCTTATGGTAACATCGTAAGAATTAGTTCAGAGTTATATTGCTAAAAGGAGATATTTCCTGGTAAAATACAAAGAATTATTATTTTAAAAATTAAAAAAGTTAAACCACGCACATATAAAGTTTTTTCTCGGTAAAATAGGCACCGTTGAGAGATTAGAGTCAAAGTAATGTTTTATTTCAGGGTAAAAGTTAATAGAAAAAATTTAAATAAATTCCCATAAAGTTTACACCCTCATTTCATCAAAATGTACTTTGAATATATGATAAGATATGACAACAATAAATAAACATAAAACAATCAAAAAACTAAGTCGTCTATTTTGGTTTAATTAATTGTCATAATAGGTTTATCCTAAATGCCGCTCAAACTCAAGGAATTTTATCTAATTTTTCTAAGAAAACATTTGGTCAGATAGCACAATTGCACAAATTTTCAATAAAAAATTAAAACATTAGTAGAGTGCAGTTCTACTGCCACATCCATTATCGAATCTGCAACAAGTCGATGCTTCTGGCAAGCTGACGGCACTGGGTCTGGTTCAAGATATAACCAAAAATAATATGCAGCAATTTTTGAGCTTGTTTATCAATTAATAATTTTTTTAAATCCGCCATTAACAAGCAATAACCTCTTTTGGGTCTAAAAATAGCTATTAAATTTCAGGGGAACCTACTGTTAGTGGATATTTTACTACTTCCCGTTCAGTTTACGATCTACATTTTTTAAAGATCCGTGAAACATCAGAACTTATCTATGGTTCAACACTCCCACTTCCAGTTGATTTTTTTTATTTTCTAAAACGGATCCTTATTTTAATTTCAGCATGACATCATTATAACAAATTATTTTTTTAGTAAAGTTTTATAAACCTGTTCTCACGTATTTATTCTTAAGAGTACCATTACTTCATTATTTCAACCTTCTTACAAGGAACCTGAAATTTTCGTTTTAAACCATTTTTATTTTTGCTCTTCTTTGTTTGCACTTCGGCTGTTTTAACTAAAGCACCAATAGTACTTTCTTTGTCTTTGTGTACTTTTTAGTTTTTGATAATTGTGGGTCTTTTTTTGTGTTTTGTCTTTGCAATTGTTCTTCATCTGGTCCAGCAGAGCTCTAACTTGAACCATTCTAAAAGAAAAATTACTTGTGTAACTTGAATTGTTTGATTTCCTTTTTCAAAGTATTTTCTTTGTTGGTGTCTTAGTAGAAGGCTTAATTTGATGAGGTTAAAACAATAAAGTTTTAAAATCTTTTTCTTTTTTTCATCCACAACTTTTTGTCTGTATAATTCGGAAAGACCACCGGCAGTTTCTAAAATAATATTTCAATTAAAACAATAAATCCCAGTTGCAGAAAATCTACTGCTCGATTATCAAAACCTTACCAAATATTTTTCCAAATGTTCTTTCGCTCATTGTGCCGGTTTCTATAGTTTTCTGTTTTGAACATCCGAAAATGATTCGTATGACTTGTCTAATAGTTGCAACTCGTATGTATTTCGGCAACTTCAACAATTTTGGCAACAAATTCTATTAAAAATTAGGTGTGGTTTAAATTTAACAAACTGATTACCCATTTGATATAGGTTGTGGTAATCTCAGTAATTTCAACTACTGCTCAAAGTGGAAGTTTTTCCCATTTAGAATTTAATATTTTGCCTTTAAAGCTAAATCCCAAAGTGTTTAAATATGCAACAAAGGACACGTTTTCGCCATGTTTATGTAAATTCACTTGTTTTAGCTACAGTTTGCCATATTGTAGATTATCTAATTATGTATTATATTATTACCTTGCATTAAATTGATTTAGTTTAGCGGTCATGTTTGGATTCATGTTCCGAAATTTGGTAACATTGGGATAAAGTTGCAAAACACATTAAGAGTTTTGAAATGGCGTATAACCTAAAATTGTACGATAAATTTCAAAAAAATAAATTAGGTTTATCGTTTTCTCTTAGAATAATTTCAATAGTGAGCTTTAAAGGACACGACGTACACAATGTAAGTGACACAAATATGGTAGAGTCCCTGTTTTCAAATTTTGTCGTACGTGATCTTGTCGCCAGATGTCAGGAGTTCGCAGGAATTAACTGATGTTGGTTGGTAAAGATAGTAACAATTGCAGATTCACGGACGTTCATTCCAGCTTATTTTGAAAGATCTGTTTACTGCTAGACGTTTTGTATTAGTGTTTATGATTCATCTTCAGGTTTTACAAGTATTTTGTAAAGAAGCACAATACTTTTGAAGACCTCAAACCTAATCGCTTTTTAACTAAAATTTGGTGGAAATTATACCATCACCTCGGTTAGTGTCTTATAAGTAAGATGGACAATTATTAATGTCAAAAACGTGTATGTACCTTTAATTTATTTAGATTTAAAATATATTGAAAACTAAAACTAGAATTTTAGCCAAATATTAAAAATTTGTTATATTATTAAATTCTGAAATCGTTTATAATGAACACATCTGCATACAACTAATAATTAACATTAAAGTAATTCCCGAAGAAAATCAAATGGCCCATTTCTATATCCACCCCATCCACCATACCAACCTCTATTCCTGTAACGGCGCCCGTACTCTTCAGAAGATACTTAAAATAAAAATTAAACAAAAATATATCAATAATAAATAAAGCGTTTTTACGTGAATATGAAGAGTCTAGATCGAATTGTGGGTTAGCTTCGCGCTTGGATACACGAGGGTTTGCTATTACAAATGCAACACAGATCAACAGCAAAACTGAAACCTGCACCGAAAAATACACAATTTTCAGCAAATTAAGTTTAAGAATAGCTAACCTTTAAAAACAACATATTTCTTCTAGGTAGTAGTAATAAGTACTAACAAACGTTTGACCAACTTTCAGTTTTATAGTGAAACCAGCGAAGGACAAGAATTATCATAAAACTTATTGTAGAATATAATTGCTGCTAAATAATTAATATGTCGCTGAAGCATAAAATCTTACTTGTTGACTTATAATAATGTAAATAAAATAACTGTTTAATATAAGAATAACAACCAGTAGTATATAGCACACCTACAAAAAACTAAAAATCAATATCAATCAATATAGACACAAGAGGAATTTTAGGGTTAATGTGAAAACAAATTTTAAATATCTTTAAATCTTTAAAAGCTATTAAACATGAATAATAATAGGAGTACCACAAGGTTCCGTCTTAGGTCCACTGCTATGGAATATAAAAAAGTAAAATAAAAGAAAAAAGAATATATAGAAAAATTTAACGACAGAATAAAATGCATCAGAAAAAGAAAACAAGAAAAACAATAAAACTTAAGAACCAATAAAAGAAAAATTTACATATTACAAAACAAACAAAAACTCCACTAGAAGCCTCTCAACTTCCAAAGAAAATACTAGCAGTAGATAATGTTTTCACTATTGTATAAAGACTGGAATGAAGTGACGTTAAAAACATGAGTATGTCTCAAGAGATCACAACCATATAAAGCTCTCACAGAGTCATAGAAACCATATTCCACTAATATAAAAAAAATATTTAGCAAAAATGATAAACAAATAGCAAAAAATAGAATTAAAAACAAAAAAAAAAAAGAGCAAGAGATGAGATTTTTGGACTAAAAACGATATGACTTAGGTACTTAAAATTGTATAGAATCAACCTTTCTCTATCGACTGGTAAAATCTATAATCTCTATCTCTTCCGGTTCCATAGATATCGGATTTTGGATATCGGTTTGGACTAAAAATGACATGACTTGGGAATTATGTATTTGAAAACTGTATAGAATGAATCTTTTTCTATCGATTGATAAAGTTTCAAATTTCTAATTCCTCTGATTCCGAAGAAATTAAGTATTTTGATAGCTACAAGTGAGATCTTCGACTTTGATCATTTTGGACTGGAAACAACACGACTTAGAAACATTTTATTTAAAAGCTATATAAAATGAATTTTTTTCTATGGACTGGTAAAATCTCTAATCTCTATCTTCTCCGGTTGCGACGATATAGGATGTAAAGGAAGACCTTAATCATTTTGACAGCCACTGATGCGATCTTCGACTGTGAAAAATTTTGGACTGAAAACGACATGACTCAGGAACTATGTATTGGAAAACTGTATAGAATAAACCTTTTTCTATCGTCTGGTAAAATCTCAAACTCCTCCGGTTTCGAAGATATCGGATCCAAAGGAAAAACTTAAACATTTTGACAGCAACCGATGCCATGATCGACTTTAATAATTTTTGGATTGGGAATAACATGATTTAAGGACTTTTTATTTAAAAACTGTATGAAATTAATCTTTCTCTATCGACTGAAAAAATCTCTAATCCCTATCTTCTTTGGTTCTGAAGATATCGGATGTAAAACAAGAGCTTAAGCATTTTGATAATCACAGATGCAATCTTCCATTTTGAAAATTTTTAGACTAAAAATGACATGATTTAAGAACTTTTTATTTAAAAGATATATAAAATAAACCTTTTTCTATTGACTGGCAAAATCTATAATCGTTGTCTCCTCTGATTCCGATGATAGAGGATGTGAAGCGAGAGATTAAACATTTTAACAGCCAACGATGCGATCTTCAACTTTGAAAATTTTTGGAGTGGAAACGACATGACTGTATTTGAAAACTGTATAGAACAAACCTTTGTCTATCGATTGATAAAATCTCAAATCCCTAACTTCTCCTGTTCCGAAGATATCTGATCTAAAGCAAGAACTTAAGCTCGTTGACAGCTACAAGTGAGATCTTCGACTTTGATAATCTTTAGACTAGAACCAACATGACTTAGGAACTTTTTATTTAAAAGCTACATAAAATAAATATTTTTCTATCGACTGGTAAAATCTATAATCTCTACTTCCTCCGGTTCCAAAGATATAGGGTGTAAAGCAAGAACTTAAATATTTTGACAGCCACCGATGCGATTTTCAATTTTAAAAATTTTTGGACTGGAAATGATATGACTCAGGAACTATGTATTTGAAAACTGTATATAATGAACCTTTTTTTATCAACTAGTAAAATCTCAAATCCCTAACTCCTTCGGTTTCGAAAATATCGGATCCAAAGCAAGAACGTAAGCATGTTGACAGCTACAAGTGATATCTTCAATTATTTCTAATTTTTGGACTGGAAACAACACGACTTAGAAACTTTTTATTTAAAACCTATATAAAATGAATCTTTCTCTATTGACTGGTAAAATCTCTAATCCCCATCTCCTCCGGTTCCGAAAATATAGGATGTAAAGCAAGACCTTAAACATTTTGACACCCACTGAAGCGGTCTTCGATTTTAAAAATTTTTGGACTGGAAATGACATGACTCAGGAACTATGTATTTGAAAACTGTATAGAAAGACCCTGTACTAAATATCGAAATCCTACACAGTGCAAATGGAAGCATTAACAATCAAAATAAATCGATATAAATTTGTGTTACTAAAAGTAAGAGGTTTCATTGTTATTAGTTCTTGTTTGAATTGAAAATTTTTCGTAAAATCGCAATTTTCTCAAAATTGGTAAGTAATAGGTATAGGGAATGATGAATAAAGTTTACTTAATTTTTAACGTATAATCTAAAAATGACATAGAGTATAAGGCGTGGTATTTAAAAAACCATAACTTTGATGTATTACACTGTTATGAACCACCCTATATGATTGAACCTAATTTAGAAACATAGTCCTTATAAATTTACATATATTACCAAAAAATTAAATTGATATTTCTTACCGTTTAGGCACAAGGGACCGAGGGAATAGTCGTGACTCACCCTGTATATATAAACATCAACGCTAAAAAATCTTATTTAATGCAAAAATTGCTTAAAAGTAATGATCAAAATCACCCCGAGCAAGTGATCAAATTCACCACAAGTAAAAATACGTTGATTTCTAGATTGACTGTTAGCAACAGAATCATTAAAGTTTGGTTATGTCGTTTAAAGCTATCTACAATTGCAGTCCTTGTAAGGAAATCCGGATTAAAATATTGAAATCATAAATATAATACAAAACTCTAGAGGTGTACAGGGTGTCTCAATGGGAACTGCCATTAGGCGTATACGGAAAAGTATACACGGAAAAATTTAAAACTTTGGAACGAAATAGGGCAAACTCAACTAGAAATTTTTATTCTTCTGGCACTTTCGGTTGTACAGGGTTATTCAGTATAAATTACCCACTCCTTATTATCGTTATTATTGCTCGTAGAAAAAACAGTTATACATGATGTGGTATGTTATAACTGAATTTTCTTAAAATGCCATCAATAGTTTAGTTACTTGCCGTTTACAGAGCGCAACAAAATATTATGTATTTTTAATGTAACACCCTGTATATTAATATATTTTTTAAAGAGATCTTTTTTTTTTTTAAAAAATATAATATGTTGTCTTTATATTGAGCCGTTATTGAGTTATTAATCGTAGAATATCACAGTTACTTAATACGAATTGTTAATATCGTCAAAGTAAGCCATGTAAATGACAAATGTTGTGTTTGATAATTGACATTTCATTATTTAAATCACCAAAATCGTTTACAGTGAAGTAGTTGGCTGGAAATTAAAGCTTACTCTTGATGTCCTACTGGTGGTTTCATATGTAACTGTGATATTCTATGATTAATAACTCAATAACGGCTCAATATAAATCCAACATATTGTATTTTTTTGAAATAAAAAAAGATCTATTCGAAAGTATTATATACAGGGTGTTACATTAAAAAAAATACATCATATTTTGTTGCGCCTTGTAAACGGCGAGTAACTGAACTATTGATGACATTTTAAGAAAACTCAGTTAGAACCACACAACTTTTATGTATAACTTTTTTTTTACAAGTAATAATAACGATAATAAGGAGTGGGTAATTTATAGTGAATAACCCTGTACTAAAAATCGACATCAACTTCATTATTTTAAACAGAACACTCTACATATTATTGCATTTTCGGATTCTACATTAAATTTTAAGGTTACTTTTTACAGTATTTTCTGTAGCTAGAAGTTATAGATTTCGAAATATTAATTTTTTCAGTAAAATTTTTACAGATGCAAAATTCACAGAAATATCTGTAATTTTTTTCAGAAATTCCATATCGGGTTAATTTTGGTTTGTATAAAAAGAATTGACTGTATCAAACGAAAATGTGTCTATAGATTAAAAATTTTAATACTAAGTGTTTCATATTTGCTGTTACATTTTGACTTCTTCAAAGACCAATGACTTTTTAAGTCAAATGGAACCCCTGTATTTTTTAGTCTGTCGGGTGCAGGTTAAATTATCTTTCAAATCATATAAGCATCTTCTTGCGACTTCGGTTATAAAGGACCGATGTTATAAATTTGATATTTTAAATGGGGCACCCTGTATACTTTTTTAATTTTTTAATGTTCTAAACAAATTTTGTTAATATTTCCCTATGTCTATCTTGAACAGTTTTTGAGTTATAATTTTATTTAAATCTAAACTAAGTGTATACCACATAACTCGGTATCGTTTGTAAATGGTAAATTGTTATTTTTATTATATTCAACAATTTGGAGTAAAGTCGTCATAATAAAAAGTCACATAACTATCTTTTTCAAATAGAACACCTAGTATATGATTGATTATTTTAGAAGTATACATTATACACTATCTACCTGTATCAGGTTGACCTACACCTATCTCATGTAGATTTCCGATAACTTCACTTTGATTATTAAACAATGGCATATTTAACGATTTGGTAATGATACTAACACTAGTGCAACAAGAATACTCATTAACTTCTAAACATTTCTCTTATTAAAATTATTATTCACAGTGGTATTACCAGAAACCTACATGAGATAGGTATATGTAAACCTAATACATATACAGGATGTTCTATTTTAAAAACATAGTTATGCGACTTTTTAATATGTCGGCGTTACTCCAATTTCTAGAACACCCAGTATAATAAAAATAACATAAGAATTATGTTATGAACAGTTTATCAAGTATGTAAGACATCCAAATTTAATCAAAATATTTGACTTTCTCTACATACAGGAAAAGAGAATTTTGATTAAAAAAATTATAACTCAAAACTGTTCAAATTGACATAAGGAATTATTGAAAAAAGGTGTTATAAATATACAGAGTGTCTCATTTAAAATATCAAACTTATAACTTGTTTCCTGTATAATCGGAAGTGGAAGGGGACAATAATTGTTTACCCTTTAAAACCCATCCATGTCAATTTTCAATTTTCAACTACGCTTAGTTATTAAGATCCGTCTAATCATATTAATATTTATAAAGAATCATCAGAGTCTGTATCACTGATTGATGTTTGATTGCTAGTATCGTGAAAATAATTGATGTCTGGCTGCCTTAACAAATTCAAATAGGGTTCTTCTACTGAAAAACACTTTTGTGGCACCAGATTCTTAAAAAAATTGCATAGATATATCACCCAAAAATTTAGTCAACGATTTTTCAATTTTAAGAGGACCGAATAATTTAGAGTGCCAAAAAATTATTGAGTTATTTCATATTTTTTTGTGGAAAAATGGTTAGTGATATCAATTTTCTGTTTTTGTACAGAGTTTATTTATACTTTCAACGTTATCCATGAATTTTCATATAGCAAATCAATGTCAAGTGGTCGAGATACCTGCATCGGAAGCAAACGTGTTTTTCTTTGATTGGTCCTACAACGCAAATAGGTCATTTAAAACACAAAACCAAAGTGTTTTGTAATTAGTAATATTAATCTCATACGCCAAACCTTGCAAAAGTAAAGAAAATGTCTAAATTTGTAAAAGTTTTCCGTTGTGAATAAAAATAGGAAATATTTTTATTTATAACGGCGAAACTTTGTCAATTTTTATTTCTTTTTTACTTTTGCAAGGTTTAACATATGCGCTTAACATTATTAGTTACAAAACACTTGGGCTTTTATGTTTTAGATTATCTATTTCGGTTCTATGTTGTCAGTAGTTAGACCAAATCTTTGAAAAACAAGTCTACCGCCGATACAGATATCACGAGCACTTGATATTGTTTTGCTATATAAAAATTCAAGAATAACGTTGAAAGTACAAATAAACTATGTCTGAAAACAGAACTTTTGATATTGTTAACCATTTTTCCAAAAAAAAAAAATTCGTAAAAACTTGGTATTTTTTTGCGCTCCAAACCAGTTGTTCTCAGTTTTATAAAAAGCATTATCATCAATTGGCGCAAACATGCGCAACTTTTTTTTCTGATTAACCGAGAACAATTAATCAAAAAACAAAAAAAAACTGCAGGCATATTATGTACTAATACCAACTAAATTCGTACCAGTAAATGTTACACCCTTAAATTGTAATTTTTTTTATGCGTGTTTCTTAATTAAGACTATAAAATATTAGTAAACATCATACAACAATTAAAATAATAATATACTAACGTGTAGGTAAGGATCCCAGTCCTGATAATACTCTAAAGTCTGAGTCGCAATGGTTACTACTCAAATGAACTGTAGCTTCAGCAGATTCAGGCAAGTCTAGTTGCTGGAAAACTAATGCTAGATCGCGCCTTCTTGGTAGCTTGCAGTAACATGTTGAAACGGGATGGCCAGCGCCATGTGTATGCATGTATACGCTCGTCGAGATTGGCAATGATTTTTTGCAAACCTTGTAAACGTGTTAATTCTTGAGATATATATATACGGGGTCATTGATGGTCGATGGTAGGTTAGACGTTTATCGAAAACGAGGCATAGGAGTAATCTGAAAATTTGGCTATTACCATAAATGAACACGATCTATCTTTCTAAAATATTTTTATTTTGGCGGAGTTGCCGCTTCTACTTAAAAGTAGTTTGTTAATTTTAATTGTCTATCAAAATTTCAAGTAATATACAGGGTGTTCCTTTTGAAAAAATTAAGTTTTGGCCTTTTTTGTATGTCACGTCAAAATCATTAATTATAAACCGCCCTGTATAAAATAAAATAAATTTATTGAGGTAGTTTTATATGGGTTTAAATAGCATTTAAATTTAAATTTTGGTGGGATCATATTTTGAAAAAAAAATAACCTTAAATAATTATTATCTTGAAAACCGGTCTAGATAGGTATAGGCAACTATTTAGAAAAAAATATCAGTAAGAAATTGCGATTCTAAAAATTGTATAATATATAGGGTGTTTCATTTCAAATTAACAAGTTGTTACTACTTTTGAGTAGAAGCGGCAACACCGCCAAGATAAAAATATTTTAGAAAGATAGATCGTGCCTATTTATGGCAATAGCCAAATTTTTTAGATTACTTCTATGCCCCGTTTCCCATAAACGTCTAACCTACCATCAACCATCAATGACCCTGTATATTTTTTATAGTCTTAAAAATTACATTTTACACTACGTATTATTATTTATGTTAATGATGTATTTATCAATTAATATTCAGAACTTATTTAAAATAGTTTTTACCAAGAATTCATGTATTTGGCCCCACTGTGCAACGCTTTACCTGTATGAAGAAGTAAAAAAAAAACAGAAGGTTTGTGGGAAGAGGACTTAAACCTTTGGCTACGCCACTGAAAATATCAATGTAATCATTTTGTACAGTTAGAAAAATTCAAGAAAATATTTTGGATGTCTTGCTTTATTTAGTTTAAATTTATCCTAGAATTACCTAATACGATTAACAATGCTGCGGTGCTAAACAAAAAAGACGTATAAACATCAATATAAATCTTGATTAACTTTCTTATGATAAGCTTTTATGACACCAAAAGAACAAGGAATCAATAGACTGTTCAAATTTGTTTAACAAAAAAAATATAGTTATGGTTTTTTGCTTAGCACGGCAGAATAGACAATGACTGAATAATTAGTATATAAAAATAAAAACTTTTCATAAATTTAATGAAGACCTTATACCTTTACTATAGAAATTGTTTGTTAAAGTACTTGAATAATAAACGTAAACAAATTTAGTCAATGTCATATTCGTACAATAGTACAATTTTAATTTTTAAATATATTTTTTTAAATATTTATCTAGAATTTAAATAGTTTGGTTTTAAATTTTATATTTAGGTACCAATTGATAAACTCTTGCTAGTTTTGGTCGTACGACTCGATAACTACGTTATGGTTTACGAAATTTATGCAACAAAACTTCTTTGGGTTGCAATCACTATAAATATTTAAAACAGTAGCTATAATTAAAAGTATAGTACAATGTCAATGCCCCCCTCTTACTACGGAAGGTCACTATTCATCTTTTGTTAAGGTCAATACCGATTTGAGGATGTCTAAATTAGACTAATAAATTCGCGAATGACGCAAACTGGAAGTTGTTTTTAAGAAAATTACTATGCCTTTTTTACTTAACGGACTGTACAAGGGTAATAATTAGGCGTGAGTAATACATTAATATCGAAGCAAAGCGTAATGTATTTGTTATGACTGGAAATCCCCTAACATCACCCGTAATAACCTTGTTTGACGTATTCGATTTAAATCGTAAACTTAGACAGATAAGGCAAAAAACCCGTATTTTTATTTAAACAATACGAAAATAACATTAATATCAAATTGACCTTTATAATTTGCTTTTAAGCAGTAAATGATTTCAAATAACGCCATGTATTGCAACAAATGAAAATTTTTGCGACGTAGAAATTTGCTCACGAGCGATATGATAAATGAAATACTAATAATAACAAATCTTTTTTCTGCAAAATCAGAATAAAATAATAAGAAAAAAATTAGTTTCTAAATATGTCGAGAGATTTCACTGTTTCAGTTAAGGCTCATTCGTAGTCTTCTACAAATTCGCCAACGAAGATGAACGAAATAAAATTGCACACCAAAAAAAATCAGGTAGAAGGATTAGCAAAGTCTCCTACTATTACCAGTCCCAAAATAATTCTATGCAGATAATGACAAGAATAAGTTACTGTTAGTGCTTCTTTATACAGGGTGATTTATTGGTAAATGCAAATATGTTAGAATTAGATTGAGATCGAGAGGATTGTAAAAAAAATATATTGTACAGGCCTCCGATTGTTTATAACCAAGACGACAGGGTGTTTTATTTGTTCCATTAAAATATATACAATTTTTCAAAATTTTGACATACAGGGTGTAAAAAACCTTTTTGAATTTTTTTAAGTCTATACCTGGATTAAAATTAATGTTTATACGCTATTAGATACCTTACGGGACAAGGAAAAGAAAATTCACAATGTAGTTTGGCAGTTAGGGGTAAATAAAGAAATAAACAAAATAAATAAACCCCAGTGTATTAGTTATAAAAGATAGGAGACCTGTTCAATATGTGTTTTTTTGAATCCTCTTAATGTCCCTTTTCTAAACCTAACGTATGCGCATTAACCAATGAATCACCCTGTATAACACTTTTCGAATATTGTCATTTTATTGATTGTGCTGTATTGTGCTACAATTGTGCTGCATGTTTATATCTCAAAGAGTTTGCCGTATTGTGCCGCAAATCGCATGTCCATATCTTAAAGCGTTATTTAAATTAATTTCAAAAACAAATATTTTCGTCCGCACTTTTCGAATATTTACATTTTATTGATTGCGCTGTTTTTGTTACAATTGTGCCGTATTCTGCCAAAAAAGCATGTTTATATATCAAAGAATTTTTTAATAAAATTTTAAAAAATCATTTTTTGTAGCTCTATACTTTACAAATTTTGTGATTATTGATTGATTAAATAAATTTTAAAAAACTCAATTTTTGTAGGCCCACATTTCACGAATTTTGTTATTTTGTTGATAATTGTGCCGCAAATGCATGTCCATATCTTAGACCGTTTTTAAAATAAATTTAAAAAATCTAAATTTTGTAGACCCGCACTTTTCCAATATTATTTTATTGATTGTGTTGTGTTGTGCTGCAATTGTGTCGCATCTCCATAATTCAAAGAGTTTTTTAAAAAAACTCAAAATTCATAACCCCACATTTAACGAATTTTGTCACTTTAGTGATTGTGCGGTATTGTTTTTTTTTGTTTGTATTTGTTTTATGATTATTGATTAATTAAATAAATTTTAAAAAACTCAATTTTGTAGCCCCATTCTACAAATTTTGTTATTTTATTGATTTTGCTGTATCGTGCTATAATTGTGCTGCAAATTGCATGTCGATATCTTAAAGCGTTTTTTAAATAAATTTAAAAAACCAAAATTTTGTAGCCCCGCACTTTTCGAATATTGTTATTTTATTGATTGTGCTGTATTATGCTGCAATTGTGCCGCATGTCCATATCTCAAAGAATTAAAAAAAATACTCAAAATTCATAGCCCCACATTTTGCCGGTCTATACTTTACGAATTTTGTGATTATTGATTGATTAAATAAATTTTAAAAACTTAATTTTTGTAGCCCCACATTCTACAAATTTTGTTATTTTATTGATTTTGCTGTATCGTGCTATAATTGTGCTGCAAATTGCATGTCGATATCTTAAAGCGTTTTTAAATAAATTTAAAAACCAAAATTTTGTAGCCCCGCACTTTTCGTATATTGTTATTTTATTGATTGTGCTGTATTATGCTGCAATTGTGCCGCATGTCCATATCTCAAAGAATTAAAAAAATACTCAAAATTCATAGCCCCACATTTTGCCGGTCTATACTTTACGAATTTTGTGATTATTGATTGATTAAATAAATTTTAAAAAACTTAATTTTTGTAGCCCCACATTCTACAAATTTTGTTATTTTATTGATTTTGCTGTATCGTGCTATAATTGTGCTGCAAATTGCATGTCGATATCTTAAAGCGTTTTTTAAATAAATTTAAAAAACCAAAATTTTGTAGCCCCGCACTTTTCGTATATTGTTATTTTATTGATTGTGCTGTATTATGCTGCAATTGTGCCGCATGTCCATATCTCAAAGAATTAAAAAAAAACTCAAAATTCATAGCCCCACTTTTTGCCGCTCTATACTTTACGAATTTTGTGATTATTGATTGATTAAATAAATTTTAAAAAACTCAATTTTTGTAGCCCCACATTCTACAAATTTTGTTATTTTATTAATTTTGCTATATTGCGCTATAATTGTGCCGCAAATGCATGTCAATATCTTAAACCATTTATCAAATAAATTAAAAGAACCAAAATTTTTGGAGGCCCGCATTTTTTGAATATTGTCATTTTATTGATTGTGTTCTATTGTGCTGCAGTTGTGCCGCATGTCTATATCTCAGAGTTTTTTTTAAATAAATTAAAAAAATACTCAATTTTCATAGCCCCACATTTTACGAATTTTGTCATTGTATTGATTGTGCTTTAATTATGCCGTATTGGGCCACAAATCGCATATCCACATCTTAAAACATTTTTCAAATAAATTAAAAAGAACAAAGGACTTTTTGTACTGATTAGAGTGTTGAAAGCACACGTGAAAACTGCGTAGCTTAAGTGTGAGCCTTTTACGAGTAAAATACACACGTAAATTATAACCCATAAATAAAACAATAGTTTAAAAATAAACAAAGGTGAGGAGGAATAATTAAGACAAATAAGTAGTAAACACGACTAATTATTGAACAACTTTTCGGATAGTAAATCGTTTTACACGGAAAAGTTAGATAGCGAATACGTTAAAGGTTTAGAATTTAACATCAGCGGTTATCTAACCAACAGGCATCGTGAAAGTTAATGTATTTAATGTAAATTACTGCAGGCGTAAATTATTAAATAAAATACAAATTTAAATTTAATTGAGTGGTAGAGATTTTTCACCTGATGGGTTGAGGTTGACCTGGAAAAACTCTCTGGCTCCAAATATAAATGTCAGAAAAACGATATAGAACCAACAGCGTAGGAACATTAATCAAATTTATAAATAAACAAAAAGTACAGATCAAGAAAATCAAACAAAAAAGAAATTAAAGAAAACATTTAAAAGAAGCAAGATAGTAACAAGATAACCTACAAAAAGAGAAGTGATACAATAAATAAAGCAAAAGAGAAAATATCAAACATAGATAATATAAAAAAATTATTAAGAGGTCTGTCTGATCAAATAGAAGAGATAAAAGTGGAAACAACCAGCACAAACCAAGCTATAAAAAATAAATAAACAATTTGAAAAATATGGAGAAGAAATAAGAGTTCTAAAAGAAGATGCCATAAAGAAGGAAGTGAAATGAAAAGAAGAAAAAATAAATTGAGAAAATGAGAAAACAATTAGAGAAACAAGAAAGGAAATAAAAAATTAATATGATAATAAAAAAACAGTTTGGAAAGGAGCAGGAAGTACATGGATTTTTAAAACAGAAATGAGAATTAGAAAAAATATAACAATTGTGAAAGTAGAAAAGTTTAAACAAAAAATAGATATCTTTAAGAAAAATACAAACTGGAAAGACGAGAAATTTACGTAGATTGCAACCTAACAAATTAGGAACAACAAAGTACAAGCAGCAATTTGTAAAATAGCTAAAGAACAAGCACATGTAAACTGAACGAAGCATGA
>JALBCR010003508.1:0-87096 GCA_030710515.1 Abscondita cerata | reverse complement strand
TTGTATTAGAAATATTGTTAATTTATACTTGTGAAAACGTGAATATAATAATTTCATTAGTTTTATTTTTTTAGGAATACAAACTGAGTTTGTTGTTGGTACTAAAATTTTTAGTTAAATCTAATTTTTAATCGGCTTTGAAAAAGTACTATTAATAATATATATATATTGATTAATTATCATTATTACTTTTTAACTAATTTAGTATAGTTCATTTTAAAGTTTTTTAAGAAAAATTATAAATTAGTTAGATTTTATAATATTATAGTAAATGAGGTTTAATTTATCTATATCTGTTTATAGTTTATTGTTTAAATTTGATTTTTTTAAATTTGTATCATTTCTTTTAATTAATCTATTACCTAAAAATTTTTCTCTCTCAATTACCATGGGGTTTTTTTAAAATCAAAATTATGTAAATTTTCTATAGCATAGTCAGATAATGCTGTATTAGCTTTTGGTGGTATTTTTTTTATTAGAATATCAGTTTGATTGTGGTTATTAAACTCTGTTCAAAAAAAATGATTTAGAAAACTACATACAATATTTCAAATCCATCACTAATAAAAGATTGTAACGGTTGAGGTTTACAACTAACGACGGCTCTAAAAAAAACAACAAAAGAAAATACGGATCAATGTAGCGCACTAGGTTCGTGGAGAATAAAGTATTTATAATAGTTAGAGCATCTGCGTCTGGCTTCGTCGTAGAGTAGGGGGTCCTTAAAGAGTCCTAAAAATTAAACTGTTGTTTAACAAAGCGCCACCTGCTGGGTAAAAGAAAGAAATAAAACCGACCAACAGGAGATCAACAGGTTTTACTTAAAACCTAATACGCTAGATCAAACACAAGAATTAATCTTAAAAAAACAGACAATTCAATAAAACAACAAACAAATCTTATAGTAATCGGTGAATGTGACAGAAACAGAGAAACTGTCGCATATATTCACGTACGTTAGCAGTAGCCTCGCTTAATGATAAGTAAGGTTCGCAATTAATGTGCCGGATTCACAGATAAGCTGTTCGTCTAGGAATCTTACTCGAATTTTATTTTTAACCAATACAAAATTAGCAAAATACGCGCCAAATACGACTTTTGTCGTAACATATTACTCACGACACATGTTTTATATTGCTCTCGACACACGTTCCATATTTCTAAAAATAAAACCGTAACAAGATCATAAAATCTGGATGAATAAGTAAGGTTTAACTAACCATTATGCGTTTAGACTGTAATTGTTGGGCGGATTTTGACCCAAAATTGATCATTTTCATAGACTCGAATTGTACAAACAATGCATTTTAAAAGTAGACGTAAATTAAAAGACAATCTTTTACCCACTCGGCAATGGCCCATCCTGTATAGAGCTAAACTACTGATAAAATATTATTCAACTCATTTGGGTTCGATAATATAATTAGTAAACCAAGTTATTAAATGACAAACAAACATCTATATTTTTTTACTAACTTACTGATTTTATAGCTGTAAAACAACTATTTCTTTTCATATTGAATATTGATCAAATTATTAATTTACATATTTAGATAAAGTTTACCTACATTCGGCATATGGCGAAATTGTTTTAACAAAAATCTTATATTTTTACCGGAATATATTCTCTTGGGTGTTCATTATTGATACAATTACCCTACTACATAGTCTGTATTAATAAAAACGATTAATAATATAAAGATTATTTAATTTCACGTCTTAATTATTTGAGGGATTTGTGTAGGCTAGTAAATACACAACTTCATTATTACATTTTACCAAAATTGCTCCGCTGAGAATTGTAAAAGCTTTTCTACAAAAACAAAAAACTTTTATTCAATTTATATATTGAAACCATCATTCTTTCATATTCAGAAATAAAAGAGGTCAGATGAATGCGTCGTAAATTGTAATGTATATGTTTTTTTTTAAAAATAATAATTAACAGCTACTAAAAACAGCATTAATTCCAGGATACTTAAAATGTTTTTGTTAGAAATTGTTACATTACTGAAAGCGCAAAACAATAGCAAATAGTGCGCCATCGCTAAACATGCACTATAAGTACCCTTAAAATAGCTTTTAATTTTAAATGTTTGAAGTAAAAATTAATGTTTGATGAAAGACAAAACTTGGGGCGTTGTCAATGTAGTATAACTTTATTTTCAAAATGTTTACTTTTTGTTTTTTTTATGTTTGATTTTGTACATTTTATAGTATATTTAACACCACAATTTCAATAAAAATAAATACAAAATCAAAATTTACTACAACTACGACAAAGTCCCTTCTTATATACTAATTCAAATCAAAACATTGCTTATAACTTGAAAATTTGAGTCAATTTTATAGGTACACTCATGAAATTTAAAACTTGGACACCACAATTTCTGTAAACAAAAGTTTGCACATTGTGAAGCGGGCTTAAGGGTATCATTTACAATTCTAACAGCAGGTAGTCTCACAGGGTTATCTTATAGAAGGACTGTAGAATGAATCATTACACTAAGCACGTTTTAAAAATAGGTAATTTACGTTGCTTACTTAATTTTTTTCTTTAAAGAATATATTTGAAGGTATCGCTAATTAAACACCGCTAGCTCGATTAATTATCGAATCAAAATTTTGTTTAGGAAATGTTTACAAAATAAAATTAGAAATAATTTTGATTTAAAAAACGTCTACAAGCAATAACTTTTAAATTAAATCAAAAACTAAACATGGTTATTTGGGTTGACTGATTATTACTTATTTTAAATAAATCCTAACCTACTAATTATTGTAAGTTATTAAAAAAATCATTAAACTCTCTATTCATAATATTTAGTCCTTACAAAATGTATATTTTATGACGTTTCATTTTTCTGTAGTTAATATAAAAAGTGAAAATAAAAACTAAGGCAATTCTTATTGTCAACGTATATATTTAGTTTTTGACAAGAATTTATTACATAATTAAAATTAAGATACCAAGTTATAGTTTAAAATTAAATAAAAACTTTTTTTTTAAATAAAGGTATTACTATATAAATAAATATAAGAAATCAATAATGGGTGTGACCTCCATTATTATTGATACATTCTTGGAGGCGTCTGCTCATTGACGCTATCAAGGTATCAATATAATTAATATTAATCGTTTCCCATGCGGTATCAATGGCTGCAATTAGTGCATTACGGTTTACTGGTATAAAATTTGGCCCTTGTTGTCTTCGGATAACAGCAAGTATTCGAGCCCAAACATTTTCGATAATGTTAAAATCTGGGCTTTTGCTGGCCAGGGTAACAGCTCCAAGTTATTTTCTCGTATCCAATTGCGCACAACCCGCGAAGTATGAATAGGGGCGTTGTCCTTTAACAACAAAAATACATTATGAAAATGTTAATTCAACAGATCCCGAACTATTTTTTGGAGAAAGTATAGTAAAATAAGAATACTTACTTGTTGGAAAATATAATCTTCGTCTGGATAAAACACTTCGACTGAAGGTTTCATAATAGTTTCCAAAATATCTAAATACGCAGCAGAATCAAGACGTCCATCGATAGCCCAACAAACTCCTGGACCCCGCGCGCTAACCCAACCACACACATTCACAGAAAAATAACCACTTCGTTTTTTAGGACATATGTGATTATTTTCGTAACGAGTTCCTTCCATTCTAAAAACTTTTAGTGGTCCATCGTTGCGGCTATTGAACGTTTTTTCGTCGCTAAAAATCACTCGATTCCAAAATTCCAAAGGTTCGTTCACATATCGCCTTGCAAATTCCAGACGACGTCTCATATTTTCGTCACTGAGAACTTCTTTCGCAGCAGCATTATACTTCTTTATTCCCATCTCCTTTAATCTTTTTGTGCAGTTATACGGCATCCGGGAAAATGTGTATCTGCTATAGCCCTGGGTATGTAGCAAATGGTTGTTCTGTTACGTAATGAAACAACTCGAGATCTTGAGCACGTGTAGATACTTTAGGTCTACCACTTCCGATGGCTCTTTCCAAAGTGTGTTCAAGATTCCATTTTACTCGGTAATGCCCTACGGTGCTTTTGGTATATCTAACATACGTGAAATTTCACGCACGCTACGGCCCGCCGCTAATTCCGAAACAATCCGCGCTTTCAAATCAGCACCGAGATGAGGTGGCATTTTCACAACACTTGAAATTTTAAACTAAAATGGAATTTACATTTCTTACTTTATTTATTGGTTCACACTACCCTTTCTCAAACAGTAGGTAATTGTTTATTTATTACATACTTCTAATGACCAATGTAACAACCCTTAGAGCAATATGACTCAAAGGAAGTAAATTAAACAAGCAAGGATATTCTATTGTTATTGAAACTTATTCATAAAGTAAAAACCATTTCCTTATAATGCTAATGGACAGGATTTTCTTTTAAGTATTAAGATTACAATAGAGGACTTATAAACTTTCGAAAATATCTAATTATAAATATTTACACTGCAATTGCGCTTTTCCTTAATAATTTCTTAGCAATAACATACACGTTCTTGGTTTTAAGTTGTCATAAATTTGATATGATATAAATTTGTGTTTCTAATATTACATCACAAACTAATCTTTATTCGCCAAAAATTGTTGCTTAAGTTGTAAAGCTTCGTACACACCTGAACAACAAACCGAGCAACAAACATAACAACGAACCGAAAGTCAAACATTTCCACAACCCGAACAACAAACGGAACGTTTGTGCTGTTCCCATAATTATTTTCAGTAGTTTTCAGTTCATATATATTTATTATTGAAAGAAAAAATTGCGGAAAACAAGAAGATAGTGCCAACCAAATTTTTACGCACAAAGAAGAGTAAAAATTATAATTTACTTCGCTTTTTTTATTTTGGAAATTTCCCGCCCAAATGATGCTAATAGGGACATCATTTTTTTCTTGCATTCTTAAACACTGATTAATTTAAAACATTTTTCTTCTGTCAACTCCATAATATTACCTAAAACACAACAAACCCACAAAAGGGAGGACAAAATAAATAATTTAATTCTCCCGCATAAGTTTGTTCGCCGTTTTGTTTAGATTCGTCCAAACCTGCAAACGCATTCGCGCGCATTTTCTTTGATGTCGGAGAAAAAACCGACAAGTTGCGGGAACGCCGCAAACCGTTCGTGGAACAATCAGGACTTGCGAATCTGTTCTAAAATTCGTACGTAGCACCGTCCAAATTAATGTTCCGATTGCCGTTCGGTTCGTTGTTCTGTTTGTTCCTCGGTTTGTTGTTCAGGTGTGTACGAAGCTTTACAATAAGCATATTAATATGAACTATATCTTATGAAAGGAGGTTATGTAACTATAATTAACGACTTAACGTTACGTTAGTAGATTCCATTTACTATTTACACATATTTTCTTGGAACATTCGATAATTAACTATCGGGATATGATAACCCTATACTTCGCAGGTTGTGCGCAACTGGATACAAGCAAATAACTTGGAGCTGTTACCCTGGCCAGCAAAAAGCCCAGATTTTAACATTATCGAAAATGTTTGGGCTCGAATACTTGCTGTTATCCGAAGACAACAAGGGCCAAATTTTATACCAGTAAACCGTAATGCACTAATTGCAGCCATTGATACCGCATGGGAAACGATTAATATTAATTATATTGATACCTTGATAGCGTCAATGAGCAGACGCCTCCAAGAATGTATCAATAATAATGGAGGTCACACCCATTATTGATTTCTTATATTTATTTATATAGTAATACCTTTATTTAAAAAAAAGTTTTCATTTAATTTTAAACTATAACTTGGTATCTTAATTATAATTATGTAATAAATTCTTGTCAAAAAACTAAATATATACGTTGACAATAAGAATTGCCTTAGTTTTTTATTTTCACTTTTTATATTAACTACAAAAAAATGAAACGTCATAAAATATACATTTTGTAAGGACTAAATATTATGAATAGAGAGTTTAATGATTTTTTTTAATAACTTACAATAATTAGTAGGTTAGATTTATTTAAAAATAAGTAATAATCAGTCAACCCAAATAACCATGTTTAGTTTTTGATTTAATTTAAAAGTTATTGCTTGTAGACGTTTTTTAAATCAAAATTATTTCTAATTTTATTTTGTAAACATTTCCTAAACAAAATTTTGATTCGATAATTAATCGAGCTATGGTGTTTAATTAGCGATACCTTCAAATATATTCTTTAAAGAAAAAATTAAGTAAGCAACGTAAATTACCTATTTTCTAAAACGTGCTTAGTGTAATGATTCATTCTACAGTCCTTCTATAAGATAACCCCTGCTGAGACTACCTGCTGTTAGAATTGTAAATGATACCCTTAAGCCCGCTTCACAATGTGCAAACTTTTGTTTACAGAAATTGTGGTGTCCAAGTTTTAAATTTCATGAGTGTACTTCGAGACCATTCGACGCATTAAAGTGCATGATTTAGCGGGAGCGCACTGCTAGTACGTATTTCTTAAAAGATACATTAAGTTGAGAGATTATTCATGTAAGTATAGAAAACTGTACCAAAATTCATTTTAATAAACAATTAGGGTCGTGTTGCGTCACACAACTTTTCCGATGTATTTATTTATTTACATTTTTTACATATAAAAGTTTACCAATTTAAACCCCTTCCAATTTATAAACCAAAGACAATATACTCCAATCCTGCGTACCAATTGAATTTCAATAAGTAGTTACGTTAATAAATCAATTCATTAAATGATAGATGTAGAGATATCACATGAAATAGACCGACGGGAAAAACAAGGAATTTTGTAAGGAATAAGACAACACTGTTATTGCAGTAAAAAATCAAAAATATGCGAGGTGCACCATTATGCAGGTTCTATAGGGCATAGTGGGGTTATATCATCTAAAAAAATTACCGACAGTGCTTGAAAAAAAATACCCGTTCTTTCCCAACACCTGCACATGCACTATAAGTTCATTTGTAGCATCATGAACAACAGATTTATCACTCTATGGATCTTGAATAAAAGTTATTGAATGTCAAAACATTTAGTTGTTAGTTTGTAACTAATTTTGAGTTGGTAGTACTTAGAAAACCATTTATAAAGAAGGCGGTAATGTAGACATCAATGTTAAGTCAAGTAACCTAATTTCATTTTTAGATATAAAATGCTCTTTGTTCGTCTTTGTTGTGAATTCTACGTTTTTGTTTAAAATAAACTTACTTTTTAGTTTTTGATTATTGTTGAAATCATAAGAAAAGTCTCCACAATGCAAGCAGTGGGTACCATCATCATCATCATCACTATCCGAAGCTTCTTTGTTTTGCATGATTTTGTTTAGTTTTTAGCAATTTTTGACTAACATTAACGGGTAGGATTTCAGTCCTTCGTTAAGGTTAATTTTTGATTAATTTTCAAGAAGATAATTTTGACAACAATTATTACCACGATAGTTAACCTAAACTTTAAGGTAATCCACAAGTAAAAAACTCAATATTTTACTTTTAATTGATTTGTGCTTAGTTGATTTTTTTTAGCTTATTCTAATTTTGATTTAGAAAATGATGATGTTAAGATTAGTGTGTTTCTTCTTCACTAACTTGAGGCACTGATACAATGGTTTTGCGGCTTACAAATTCAAAACAAAGAGTCAATATCTTTTGATGTTCTTGGTTGCAGGTCGGAAGTCTTCCTTCTTGTCTGAACGTCAACGCGACATTTCTTGCACTCTGTCACCTTTTTCTATGTTAGTTGTAGCTGATGACAAGAAACCGTCCTTAGAAAATAACATTCATATATATAGATTATATCCTTGTTTTTTGAACCTTATAAACATTGCAACTGCTCTCAACTATGTTGCACTGAATAATGTAATAATTTGATAAAATAATAACACACGTCTAGGATTTATTTAGAGCTTTTTTTATATTTCTAAAAAACAATTTAACGATTTCAAATTAAAAACTCAAGACTCTATAACTATGAGAGAGTTATTTCGATTGATAAAAAAACTGTAAAAAATATTATGCCATTTGTTATATTATGAATGTATGGGCTTTATAAATCTTCAAAGCTTAAAAACCTTAGGTACAGTGGAGTGCAAACCATAACAATATCACATCATTTTTTTTCGCTTAATGGAGATCTAACAAAAATAGTACCGGTAAACTTTTGAAGCATTAGTCTACAAGAAGATATTTTAAACCTTTTTCACCTCTTTTTCTGGTCGTAAGAGTGTCCATTACCTGATTTTCTTTCCAAGCTATTATTTTTAAAACTTTCTTTGAATTGACGGTTATCCCGGATTTTCAATATTATAATTTTGTCTGCTGTTACTTGATTTTGGTAGATTCATCTATGTTAAGAATTGTTGTACAACGATTTATTAAAACTCATCAAATGTGCACTTCATGTAGCCTTAGGTCTTCTAATTTACAAATCTGCTTTTTTAAAAAGTCATGCATCTACTTCTTTCTAGCAATTTTATTGATTTTGTTTATGGTTTTGTGTTGGTTAGTCCTAATAATTAGGCTTCCATATCTTTGGTTTTTAAAGTAATATTATTTTCTTGTTTTTTACGTATTTTTCGGTGGCAGACCATTTCTCCCTGAACTAAGGCATTTAAAGCTTGTAGGATACTTTATGTTAACCAGCGTTGGCGAATCTTTTGTACTTAAACACCATCTACTCAAACGTTATATTGAAGGCGGGCAAACCAATATTAATAATATTTTGTAATAAACTGGTTTAATACGTCCTACTGAAAATTCAACTTAGTGCCATATTACAATATTGTTTTCTAAAAACGGATATATGTTCAGTAAAGCACATTAAATACAATTGTAGGATTTAGTCGTATAACTGTAAACATAGAGTATTCTTAAGGAAGAAGAAGACAAGGTTTCCGTTTTGAGCCATTACTGTTTTACCCGCTGTTCCTTTACTTTCTCTGAGTAAACTTGAACCAATCGCAATTCGGTAATGTAGCTAAGAAATAGTTTGACTTGTGAATCAGATGGTAACGTCAAGAAATCTGCAAACTCTTAGGACATATGTTTTGCTGAAACATTATTACAAGTTTGTTTTGTAGTGGCACAACTTCTTGTAATCCTTGTAAATTGCAAATTCAGGAAAAAAAATAGACTCTATTGACTTTCAACACATTCACGCTAAATTTTTATTGGTAATTTATTATTATTAAATTACACTGTTAAAAATTTTCAATAATCATGCCGGGTCCCATAAATTATACAAACGAAGATTACTTAAATTTATTTATTATTTATGGACAATTTTTAACAGTTTGACATATCCTTGACAGATGATTGTTTCCTAACGCCATCATGACCAACTAGGTGTAACCGTTCATATTGAAAGAAATACAATAGCATTCGTGCAACAAAAAAAAAGTTAAATTGCCAATATTTCGAAAACCATGAATTTTTTGAATAGACAACCTTGTACAAAGTCAACCTTATTTTAGATGCTAAATAAGATAAAATTATAAAAACACGGTGCTTGCATTTAAAAAAATGACTTTTGACGTGTTTTAGAATTTAATTTTAATCTTTTTTTTTTATCACAAGTACCAAGACTTGGCTTTATCGACAACGTGTATTACAAGCATTAAAGCTATCGCTTAGATAGCGCTTTGCACTTTAACACACACATGCCGTTCCAGTTAACTGTTAGCATTTTTCTTAGTTTATACTATTTACACGTGTCAATGTTTACACGAGATGTTGCAAGTCACACATTTTACTTATTCTATCTGAACTTCATTCAAATTTCCATTACAGAAACCATATACATTATTAATATCTGCATATTTTCAATTAGTAAACATTTTTAATTTAATTGATTAAGATTAAATAAAATCTAATTACGCTTATAAACCAGAAATTATGACACATAAAATAAAATTACAGCAGTAGCGATTTTCAATTTTTTACTGTGAAACAATTGTTCATAAGACCACTTAATAAATAGACGAAGAGGATTCAAATAAAAACTGGACTGTGTAGGTTACGCAATTTAATTTTTAATCATTTTTACAGTGTGCACAAAATGACAAGTGGTAGCGTAAAATGCTGCATTAAAACGTGATAGAAATATATTCTAAAAATATTTGTGTGGCAAATTTATATACTTTATGTTAAATGTAGATAAGTTATATGATATCTTCCTATAGCACACTTGTGATCGGCAGTTGTAAATTGTATTTAGTGGAATAAAGAACTTAAAATAGTTTTCCGCTTAACAATTATTTAAAAGTATTACATTGGCGACGAGGTAAAAATTGGTAAAATATTAAATCGTGCTGGTATTAATTAATTGGAATTATCGTTTATAATGACGACTGGTGCGAGTGTCGAAATTGTTGGGCATCTCAGAGAATTTGATCCACAAGTAAGCGATTGGACAGTTTTTAAACCGCGTTTAGAAAATTATTTTATCGCAAACAATATAACGGATGTCGAAAGAAGGAGAGCCATATTGCTCAACATTCTAAATGAAGAGGCTATCATCAATGAACATTTCCTTCCCCAAGAAAGTGTTTTTGCAGCGAGACATAAGTTTTATTCAGCAACGATGTACGAAGGCGAATCTGTTAAGGAATGGGCGGCAAGAGTTCGTAGTTTAGCGGCGCATTGTAAATTTGGTAACGAGTTAGAAATGGTTCTACGCGACAAATTTATAATGGGTTTTGGACGAGATCGTA
Organism: Abscondita cerata; assembly: GCA_030710515.1. Taxonomy (NCBI): domain Eukaryota; kingdom Metazoa; phylum Arthropoda; class Insecta; order Coleoptera; family Lampyridae; genus Abscondita; species Abscondita cerata. The sequence continues at coordinate 76,387 of JALBCR010003508.1, read as the reverse complement.
TTCAAGAACGTCTTTTTGAAGAATCAGTCGAGTTAACATTTTCTAAAGCGATAGTTATTGCTACAACAAAAATGGCAGCTCAATTTGAATTTTCTAGTTCGAAAGTTAAACAAGAAGATTACGTGAATTTGGTGGGAGCTCGCAAGATATCAAATCCAAAATGTACTACGTCACGTATGAAATCGGGCACATCACATTGGGGGGCAACGCAGCAACGTCAAAACACAACTCGGAGCAGGTAAGCGCAAAGTTTTGCGCAGTTTGTGGTAGGAAAACCACCTTACCATAGATTGCTATTTCAAAAATAATGTTTGTAATTTCTGCAATCAAAAAGGACACCTTGCTCCAGTTTGTAAAAATAAGTTAAACAAGAACAAAAATTTTTTCATAATATTAACGATGGAGATGAAAACGTTCAGATTTTTAATTTGTTTGTTTCTAATAAAGAAAATGATACAATTTCTGTTAATGTTGACATTGGAAATAAATCGTTTAAGTTCCAAGTCGATACAGGTGCTGGTATTTCAGCTATCTCTTATGAAACGTATTTGAAGGAGTTTAATAATATGCAATTGCGTGATACTAATAAAACTTTGTACCTGTATGACAGTAACGTGCTTAAACCAATCGGGTTTTGCCAGTTAGAGGTCAAGTATAACAACAAAAATTGTATCATTGATTTTTATGTAATTGAAAACGGCGGACCACCAATTTTGGGTCGAGACTTTCTCAAGAAATTTAATGTCGGTTTGACAAATTTAAACTGTATAGATGATAAAAAAACAGTAATTAGTAATTTAGAAAAAAAATTTGCAACCGTATTTTCAGCTGGCCTAGGTACATTTAATAAAGGAGAAATTAAATTAAATCTAAAAAATAATCAGTGTTCTCCTAAATTTTTTCGTCCACGTCCACTACCTTATGCTATTAAACAAAAAGTGGACGCCGAATTAGATCGTTTAAAAGAATTGCAAGTAATTTCTCCCGTGGATTACTCAGAATGGGGAACTCCCATTGTACCCGTAATTAAGAAGGACGGTTCAATTCGTATTTGTGGAGATTTTAAAACGACGATAAATCCGTTGTTAGAAATTGATAAGTATCCGATACCGCGCGTGGAAGATTTACTAAACAGTCTTGATGGTTTTGAATTTTTCACAAAACTTGATTTATCTTATGCATATCAGCAAGTATTGCTAGATAAAGAATCGCGTAAATTAACAACAATTTCAACGCATAAAGGGCTTTTGTATATAATAGGTTACCCTTTGGCGTGGCTTCAGCGCCAGCCAAATTTCAAAAATAATGGAATCTCTATTGTTACACGTTAAGGGTGTAATTGTATTCCTTGATGATATCCTTATTAGTGGGAAAAATTGGGACGAACATTATAATCGCGTATGTACGGTACTTACTTGTTTAGAAAATAGTGGACTCAAACTTTGTCTTAAAAATGCATATTTTTTCAAAAAGAAGTTGAATATTTAGGTTTCAAAATAAATAATAAAGGGACAGTGGAAGATAAAATTATGGCAATAAAAGAAGCGCCTCCTCCTAATAACGTAACCCAACTTAAAAGTTTTTGGGGCTGGTAAATTATTATGGTAGATTCATACCTGATCTATCAACGGTTCTCAGTCCTTTGTATAATCTGTTACAAAAATGTTAAGTTCAAATGGGATAAACATTGCAACTATTCGTTTAATGAAATAAAAAATTATTGATTTCGAGTAGAGTTTTGATTCACTATCAACCTGATTTGCCTTTAAAATTAATCACGGATGCTAGTGAGGTTGGAGTCGCTGCGGTGTTAGTGCATACGTTATCGGATTCGAGTGAACGGCCGATCGCGTTTGCATCGCGTATTATCACAAGGTCAGAGAAGAAATATTCTCAAATTGAACGCGAAGCTTTAAGCATAATGTTTGGAATTAATAAATTCCACAGTTATTTATATGGCGTTCATTTCACTTTAGTAACTGATAATAAACCCCTTGTTGCAATATTTAATCCTCAGAAAGGTATTCCTCAATTTTCCGCGAATAGATTGAGACGGTGGGCAGTCATATTAAGTAACTATTCCTATTCAATTGAGTACGTTAAATCAGAAAATAATTTAGCAGATAGCTTGTCGCGTTTGCCTATTGATAATGGGAATAACATTGACTTTGAAGAAGATGTTGAAATTTTGAATTATTTTAGAAATAACGAAGACGTGGCGATCGATTTAGATCTAATTAAATCAGCTACTGATAACGATTTAGTTTTGAACGAGGTTATAAATTTTATAGTAAGCGGCTGGCCTAAACTCATCAACAAGATAGTGTTAAAACCTTATTTCAAAATTAAAACGAATTATCAGTAGAAAATAATGTAGTACTGTGGAATAATAGAATAATAATTCCAGCCAAGCTACAAAAAATTATTTTACGTGATTTACACAAGACTCATCTTGGTATCAGTAAAATGAAGGGGATAGCGCGTTCTTATTTTTGGTGGCCTAATTTGAGTAAAGATATCGAACAAATTGCTAAATCTTGCGAAAATTGTTGTATTTACAAAAATAATCCAGAGAAAGTTAAGGTATGTCCGTGGCCATGGCCATCAACACCATGGTCAAGAATTCACATTGATTACATGGGACCGATTTTTAATCGTTACTTTTTGATTATTGTTGATGCACATACGAAATGGTTAGAAGTTTTTCCAGTCAATTCAATTAATGCAGAATGCACTATAAATTGTCTTCGTGCGACTTTTGCAACTTTTGGATTGCCTAATTTGATCGTTTCTGACAACGCTAAACAATTTTTATCTTATGCGTTTCAGACGTTTTGTTGTAAAACGGAATTAAATTTTTAAGTAGTTCTCCTTATAACCCAATGTCGAATGGTGCAGCTGAAAATTCGGTTAAAACTGTGAAAAATGCATTGCATAAAATGTTGTACACAAATAAAAATGTAAACATTCAGTTAGTATTGAGTAATTTTTTATTTGACTATCGGAATGCACCGCATTCAACAACTAATGTTAAACCCTCATACTTAATGTTTAATCGGGAAATTAAAACAAGGTTTGACAATTTGAAATTTCAGCATACGGAATCCAATTTAGAAGTTTTAAAAATAAAACAAAATGTAGAAAAAAAGCAGGATAGTCAAATAAGGAATTACAAAGGTAACCGTAACGTTAATTTTAAACTTAATGAAATTGTTCTCGTTAGAGATTATAAAAATGTTGACAAACCGACGTGGACAAAAGCTTCTATTGTTAAACAAATGGGAAAATGTATTTTTATTGTTAAGATTAATGAATCGGGAATTAAATGCAAAAGGCATTCAAATCAAATCTTAAAGTATGTACCACTACCATGTGCATCAGTTTCCGATTCAAAATCTCTCGAGACTAATCTTGTAAAAGTTAGTGATGTAAGGGTGGATGAAAGCAGTGACAGTGTTAATTCACGACCAGTACGAGTTAGACGTGAGCCTAATCGTTTAACGTATGATTATATGTAAAATTAATTTGATCTTATGTGCTGAAAATTTTGGTTAAATTTAAAAAATAAAATGTTTTCTTTAAGGGAGAAAATTGTGGCAAATTTATATACTTTATGTTAAATGTAGATAAGTTATATGATATCTTCCTATAGCACACTTGTGATCGGCAGTTGTAAATTGTATTTAGTGGAATAAAGAACTTAAAATAGTTTTCCGCTTAACAATTATTTAAAAAGTATTACAATTTGTAAACGATGTTTTTTACAAAATGGAAAAGCGCTTGTTGGTGAGTACTAAAAAGAACTAATTTTGTTTAAAAGATTAAAAAATTAGAAACGGAAACAATTAAAACAAAATTAGGAAACACAAGCGCTAGATAGCTCAAATTCTGATCTATACTTTGTATCACCTAACTACTTTTTTTTACAAAAGTACCAAATGTTAAAGAAAATTTTATGAACTACGCTTAAACGTTATTGTATTGTTACCATTGTTATATTGTTTAGTAAGATTTTTTTGGTTTAATCATTAAAAAAATAATATAAATATCTTTGATAGAGGAAGCAGAGTAGAGAATTCTCCGTTAAAAGCTACATCTGGCACCACTTCTCGACAAATACTTTTTTTACAGAAAGATGGCAAGAAAAATAGAAAAAAACACCTACAAACCATAATTCTCGACTCTACTTACTGGAAAACTACGAATTTTCATATAACAAATGGAAAAATCATTAAGGTTGTAATAACAAAAAAAAATAAAAAAATAAATAAAAAAAATAACAAAAAAAATAAAAGTAACCATCTATAACGTAAAAGCACTACAAAATGAACAAAATTAAAAAACAGAAATTAAAAAATACAAGATAGCAGCTTTACAAGAGATATAGATATATACAAATACTTTGAAAAATTAGAAGAAGTGGTAGAAAAAATACCAAACAAAGATAAGACAATAACACTAGGAAATCTTAACGCACAGATTGGGAAAGAGCAGGTGGGAAGCATACAATACACGAAAAACAATAATAAAACTCAACACTGCTGTCTAGGAGTCGGAAACAGGCATTACAAACCAGGATTATCAGGTATCAGAAATAAAGACATTAAAATAATAAATAAAGGAAAAATATAAGGAAATATGCAAGAAACATTTCAAAATCTATTACAGCAAAAAAAACAAAAAAAAGATTAGGATACAATATTAATAAGAAAACCCACACTACAAAAAGTAAAACCAATTAATAAAAATATCCGAAATGTAAAAGCACCAGAAATAGACTTGATAAATATTTAATTAATAAAATATGGAAAGGACACACTATTATATTTACTCTATAATAATAAAAAAAAGCACACCAACAGATTTTGATGTTGAAATAATAGGTACTAGTGATAAAGGCAGCAAATATGCAAAAATTACGTTTGAAATTGAAAAAACAGAAGTGGAAATAAAAATAAAAATCTACAGCCACAATTGAGCAGGGAAATTAAAAAAAAAATAGACAGTGTAAAAGATGAAGTATATCAAAGCAAGTAGTTTTGCGTACGAAAGGTTATTATTTCTGGTGGAAAAAATAAGCAAAAGGAAACCAGTAGACACTGAGGTAAGTAATTATCTTTTTATTTATTTATGAAAATACAGCAAGTTTTAAAGTTTCCCAAATGAAGTAATAAACAAAATTTAAATCCGTAATCTACAACCATGTACTCATAAAATTTAGATGTCGTATTTATTTGTTGTATTGGTAAGCAATGCACCCTGAAAGCAAACAAAAATAATCACCAATTCATGTCTTACATTCTGTGCTTCGATGTTACTGCTCATGGGGACGGCCCGAACACTGGAAAGCTAAGACAATACATTTCATCTACAAGCCTACAACTACTTCCTTACTGTCTGTACATTTTTTGTCAAATACTTTACTTGGAGAATAGACAAATCTCGATAAGATTTCCTCAAAAAGTTATGGAAGTAAATTGTAGCTAAAAGTCACTTTAGTTGTTGTATCTGATTCTAATAACATTGGCTTCCTTAATCCACGAAAACTATATAAAACAATGCCAAAAGCGTTTTTGGAGACTCTGCGTGCCCGACTTAGCCTATAGTTGGCTTCATTAAATTATGAGTTAATTGAAACACTTCATCTCCAACAATACTCCAATGGTAATTATCGTCTCGATAAAGAAGGTGGTGGAGATGTAAAGTTTTGGTATCAAGTTGTTCTTTGAGAGATGTATTATTAAACACTCCACCATTGGAAATTCTTCCCTGTCAACCAACATTTGCATAGATAAAATTGTAGGAGGCGTCCACTATTCCTAGTAAGACAATACTGTAAAAAAACTTGTAGTTGAAATATTCAGATCCATAGTGAATAGGGGATTGTAAAACTATATACTTGACATTTAGGCACATAATTAATACTGTGTATATAAAAATGAAATTATCTCAAAAACTAATAATTTTGGGCATGTTTATAAAATTTGACAATCAATCACCCTGTGTGTACACTACACTCCATCTTCTTACAGTGTCCAAAATTAGTTTTTAATCGGAAAATGCATTCGGCCATAAAGAGAGTGAAAACTGTAATTACTGCATTTCTTATTTTTTACAGGTTTTATAAAATCAAGAAATTAATGCTGATGGAGACAGTGAAGTCTACAAGGACACCTTTGATGATAAAGACAAGAAAGAAGAGGATGCATCTTCAGTAGCAAAGCCACCCAAGGAAAGAGAATTCAAGTCTCCTAAATTGGGTATTAAAAGAAGACGGAAAAACGCTAACACGACACCAATTTTAAATGAAACTCTCAATGTAATGAAGTTAATCCAGAACAGAAAAACTGCAGAAAAGATTAGTATTTCCTTTTTGGGAAACAAGTAACAATAAAGCTACAGAAGGTTTATTCACCCCAAGCTCGATTTTTCGTTCAAAATGCAATTAATCGTATTTTGTACGTATCGTATCTACCACGATACACCACATAACGCCATTGTCATCACCTGCTTCGGAGAATTCTTCATGCGGAAAAAAATTTTGAATCCATCATCGCATCTGTATTTTAAATTTAACGGCTTCATCCAAAAATAAATCCTTCACAAATTCAGTTGTGCTGTACTTTTTTCTCCTATTAAGAAGGCTGGGTTGAATCCAAAACCTTTCGAAGAATGTACATGTTTTACAACACCGGCCATTAATATGACAGTAGAAGTAGCTGAATAATCATCTTCATTATCACTCATTTTGCGTTGTTTCTGACGATGCTTGTACTACGAACAGCACTCAGCAACAACTTATAGTCAACTGACGTCCAGACAACTTAAATGTGTGTGGACGAGACAAATGTCGTTCTTGTCGATCCACAGTGCGATCGACATAATGTGGACGTGCCTTTAAAAAACGATTATGAACGGCGTTTTACAAAAATAAAATACAGTTTCTAGCGTTGGCAAAATTTATTACATGTCTAGTTAGAATTTTTTAAACTGGACTTTAAGCAGCAAAATAAAAAAATGGTTTGAGTAGGTGTTGGACAGTTGATACAAAGTTTAAGTTAGAATTTACAGTTTGTGTAAAACCTAGCAAAAATTCACTTTTTTCAATTTTTATGTTGCTGTACTTTTTGTGTACACGGGAAAAATAATTAAATTTATTCAATTCCATGGCCTGCTCATGTTAGTTTTTTATTTGAACACTCGTTAGTCTAGTTTACATCTCTAACTCTTTAATTAGAAGTAAATACCATGTTTCGATTTTCGTTTAGTCGAGTGTACATTATCTATCTAACTTTTGTATGATTGTAACTAACCGATTTTATATTCATAATTTATATTAAAAATGTAGTTTTTGTCGAGAATTTAAAATTCTAACCCTCTCATTGACGTAATGAAAAACGACCTTAATTTTGAAGAGTTGGCCGAATATTAAAAATCATTACGGTGTTACGATCTCGATAAATCGCTGCTATTGGCACTGCTACGCAAGCTGTGCAGATTACGGCTAGTACTTTCACACGTATTTAATCGTGGCTTGAAGAGTCTTAATGGCTATATCTCAATGCTTAAAACCAACATAATAAAAAAATTTTCAATATTTCAGTGCGTGCCAACGTTGATGAAATATAATGTGCTGCATATTGGAATTCGTACTGTGCTTTTTGTTTTGATTGTAAACTGTAATTGAAAACAAAATAGGGTCTTGTTAAAAAAATAATATGCTGTCAAAGTGAAAAGGGAAGTTTACTCTTTGAATGTTAATGAAAACAAGTATAATAACTAGACCCAATTCCTTAAATTAAACTTCAAACAAGAGGTATCTATCGATACATACGAAACGCAAAAAAAACTAAATTCGTTTTAATTATGAAGACTGTCATGACCATACACTTATTCAAGATTAATTTCAAAGAAAGACAAAGGTAAATAAAGTAAGTTGAAGCAAAAAAAATTATGTGTGATCTCTTCAGTTAATGAAATATTATAATTAATAAAGTCTTTTCATTTTTTAATAAAACCGAGATGTGACAGCACAAAAGAGATTGCCATATTTGTTAATAAATAATATATAAATTCAAATTTATGAAGTAGCATTAACATAATTTTACAGCAAAATAAGGAAATTTTATGTATCGTTTAAGTAGACTACCTTGCTTAGTTGCATTTATTTACTAATTACTGTTTTATTATAACTTGATTTTGGTTTTTACAGCTGTTGTATGTTAGTTTTTCAGTAACGCAGATTGTTTGAAAACAAAACAGCAGAGAATTTTTTAATTGTTTTAATTAAGACGTTCCGCTATAAGCTTCTTCAGTTAATCTCTAAAAATTACAAATATTTAATTACACAGTATCAATTATATATTAGATTTCAAATAAGGAAAACAATAAAATGTTCAGACTTAAAATGAGCATGTAAATAATTAAATTAATAGTTTTAAAAGATTAATTCAAGAATAAAATACGTACCTTAAAATTAATTAATTAAAAATTTGAACAAATTAAAAACACAGCATTTATTTAAAATGAGTACATAACATACTTCTGTGACAAACATAAATTTACAAATAACAATTTTTGTATACTTAAACATTTGCGTAGACATTATTATCAATTTATTTATGTATTAGTGATTAAATTATGATACATTTTGTTGATATTTAAGGTGTCAGTTTTGAAATTTATTGCGTTGGAGTTTTTTTTTTTTGGCATTTTTGGTATGTACGGAATGCTGACAAATTTGGAATTAGATGTGGAAATAGTGATATTGTTAGAGTTTAGATTATTATTAAAAGGATTGTTTTTTTTTAGAGTGAATTTGATTGACTCATTTAATGATTTTTTTATTAATGAATTCCTGTAGTTAAACAGTAAGAGTTCAACATCAAAATATGTGATCTAGAACTCTTACAGCTTTTGGTCGATCGCCATTGTGGTCATGACATGCTGATGTACTTACAATTGCAAGATGGCGACTCCGCCCTCCTATGACTGTTGATTTTGATTGGGTAATTAGAGTGTAATTGTTCCATTGTGGTCATGACATGCTGATGTACTTACAATTGCATGATGGCGACTCCGCCCCCCTATGACTGTTGATTTTAATTGGGTAATTAGAGTGTAATTGCTCCATTGTGGTCAATATACAGTGTAACTCATTTTGAATGGAAACACCCCTCTAAAATTGGGAGTTATTAATAGATATCGGCCAATTTTTTTTTTAAATGTCAAGCTATAACAGATCTACTTCTGGACAAAATTTTAAATGTTTATTCCAATTTTCAAGGCATGCTACGATACTTTTTCTTAGACAAAATTGAATATTTTTTATTAGCGATATTTTTAAAATAAAAAGCGCTACGAAAAATGTATTGAACTGAATGGTGGATTGGTAGAAAGAACTAGGATATTAAATCAAATGTTTTCCATGGCCATCTATTGATACAGGGTGTTATTTTGTTACGAATTAGCATAATGAGTTTTCGAACTTTAAGTAGTCATAACTTTGTTATTAATAAACTTATTTTTATAAAATTTTGGTCATAGCTATTTGAAGCCTCTCTGAATCCAGTGGCGTAGAAATTTTTATTTTAAAAATATCGCTAATGAAAAATATTCAATTTCGTCTAAGAAAAAGTATCGTAGCATGCCTTAAAGATTGGAATAAACATTTAAAATTTTGTCCAGAAGTAGATCTGTTATAGCTTGACATTTAAAAAAAAATTGGCCGATATCTATTAATAACTCCCAATTTTACAGGGGTGTTTCCATTCAAAATGAGTCACACTGTATATGCGTGTGATTACAAGATGGTAATTTTGGGACTACGCCCCTATGGCTGTTGATTTTAATTGGGTAATTAGAATGTATTTCCTCTTAAAGTGTAATTGCTCCATTGTGGTCAATACACTTGCATATGCTTACAAGATGGCGATTTTCTCCGCCTCCATGATGGTCGAAACAAGATGACAGTCGAAAAAAAGATGGACGTGATAAAAAGAGAACGATGGTCGTTGTCTGTATTTAATTAAACTATGACGGATGCTTGCATGTTGAAACACGGGACTCTATCCTTCTTTATCATATTTTGTTAATCTCTCTCTCACTCATAGTCTGAACGTGCAGGTGTTCTATTCATGCAAGTTGAAACTCGAGACTCTATCCTTCTTCATCGTATTTTGTTCATCTCTCTCTCACACAGTCTGAACGTGCAGGTGTTCTATCTACATATGTATAAGATGTAAATGAGAGGATCCATGCGTGTTAGAACTCGAAATTCTAACAAGATGACAATCGAAAAAAGACAGTTGTAATAAAAAAAGAGAACGATGGTTGTTTACTGTATTTAATTAAATTATGTCTTGATATAATAATACTTTGCTGATTAATCATTATTTAGCTAAATGATGTAGGCTTCTCATAAGAATGTATTATTTTATAAACTTATTCAATTCATACACTTCGCACAATAAAATAATCTAAAGCGAATCATAATTAAACCATGCCTTGATAGGGCACCGCTTTTCGTAAGAGTGTATTAATTAATTAAGCGCCAATAGTTAATTTAAATTTTGTCAATAAAAAAATCTAAAGTTAATTATTATTTTACCTCTAGCTAAATGATGTAAGCTTTTCATAAACTTATTCAATTCACACACTTTACACAATAAAAAAAATCTAAACGAATAATTTTATTTAAATAAAAATTAAAAATAATTTACACATCATTGTTTAGGGGCGGTCGACGGCTGATGTGGATGTTGATGTGGTTTCAGGCTGTTGTTGCTGTAAAGAAAAACTCTTATTTTAATTTTTAAGTTCAATAAAAAATTAGTTTTATTTATTTTGATTAATAATGCAAATATAGAAAATTATGTTATTAGTTCTAATCTTAAAACTTTTTCTTTATAAATTAAAATCTTGTTATTAATTCTAATCTTTAAATTTTTTCTTAATAAATTATAATAAATTATGATTCATAACTCAATAGAATTTGCCGCAGCCTTCCGCTCACTTAATCGTTGTTGCAGCCTCTCCCACGTTGATTTAGGCCTTGCATCAAACTTAATGTTAAATAATATGGATTTAATTTAAAAAAAATTTCTACTCATGATTTGCGGCCACATCTACCTATATTTTTCATATATGGCGGGATGCTGCGACGCCATATGCTGATACAGGTCGATCAAACTGACCACGTGCCTCCCCTCGACCGGGCAATAAATGATATCTTTGTTCACAAACTTTTTTGAGGCATTTTGTAAACTAGTGCCATTCACCATGTTGCGCACAATTTTATATTGAGAGAAATTTATGTAAATATTCTTTTCTCAAAAAAAAACCACCCTTAAATTTTCTGTTTAAGGAATAATATGATTGGATATTGAAAGTTATGGGGAAAAAGGTGTATCCATCTACTTTATAATATTGTTTACACTAATGCAGACTTGAATAAAAAAATATTTCTAACTCTTTTGCTGAACTCAATTGTTTAAAATAAGTTCGTTATATTAATCGATAGGAATTTCAATGAAATGGTGTATAATACACATTTAATTGTTTAGTTATTCATCTGTTGCTGTAGATAAAAATATGATACAAACATCGACTTCTTGCACACGCAGATAATTACTTAGATACAGTTGTAATCATACGTTTCATTGTTTTTTAATTGTTTATTTATTTATAGATGGTAAATCAATCGCAAATAGTTGAAATTTTATTGTATATTATAGAGATCGTTTTCAAAATAATTTATTGTATAAATGGATAAAACAAATAGAAAATTATAGGATCTGTCGCGTAGTCAATCGATTCTTATCGCTCTTATTTTTCTGATTGTAAAATGCGATTTCTTTAATAAAATAATGTATTTAATGTAAACCGCAAAATTTTTTTCATTCATTGAATGCAGGAAATTTAACCCATCCTCTTTTTTAAGGGTTATCGAATTATAAAGATTGACTCAATCTAAGGTGGGGGTATGGTCTATATATTGTTAAAAAGGGGTTTAAAATTCAGTATCGTGTATAAAATCGTTATAATGGGCTCTCTTAGTACACTTAACAAATTGGGACAAGCCTAGTATCCTAAAAGATCGGAGCTCAAGCAGCTTGAGCTTAATAAAAAAGCGCTAGAGACACGATTTGGTCAGGCAATTATTATTTTTATTGGTGATAATTATTATTATTTACCGAAGAGATTGTGTGGAGCTTTCACAAATGAATTTATTGAAAGCATTAAAGATAGTGGGAAGTTTTTCGCCATTCGTCGAACTGGTGAGAAGAGGCTTGCAAGTGGGGTAGTCATTAATCTGCTACAGTTCGAATGAAACCATCGTCAGTAAATGCGGGTGTGTGTGCGTGTGTGTGTGGACAATATGTAGCAAATAATAAAAAACATGGAAATTCAATTTAAATTTTAAAATATCAATTAAATGTGTGCTAAAATAATAAAAATTGAAATTAAATAACAAAAATGTTATTGCGCTAACATCAAGCATTTTAACAAAAATTAAAAATGTGTACAGTCTAATGAAGAAAGTTAAATGGAGTAAGCTCAATATAAATAAATTTATTAACATAATCAATTTTAATACTCGGCTTACATCTAAATTACGAAAAGAAGATATTAGTTATGGTCTAAAAGTTCACATCGAGACCTTTGTAATTGCTTTACAAACATACAAGACCCTACTGCAGGATATATAAAAAAAAGTAATAAAACTGAGAAAAAAAAATCAAGTCGTGTAAAGTGAGTGGATATCGATAGTTCATTCCGTTGTCGGTTAAGAACAAGCGCTATAGTGAATGTCTCACACAAATATCTGGAATAGTTTTTTGAGGACTGTTTCAAGCAATCTGGCGATGTCTTATATTATTACATAAAAGGCGGAAAGCAAATCTCAAAGTAAATTTTATCTTAGCTGCTCAATTCATAAAACAGTCTCTAGATGGGGAGTATTTGGAAGACATTAAGTACTTCCCTACTCGAAACCATTTGCTATTACTAAACGATGAAAATAATTTGATGAATAAAAACAACTTCATGAATTGGTTCAATACCAATAAAAATTGGAGGAGTTTAGAGAATATCTGAGCGGTTGGGGGCTTCAAAGGATTCAGTGGCTTACAACAAATATCAACAGCTGTAGGATGTTACATAGAGGTTTGTGTTATATCGAGATACCATCACAGATAAAGCAAAAAAAAGCTGTCTTAAATATTAAAAACAATGATGAGTTTTGCTTCGCATGGTGCATTATGGTTAGGCTCTTCCCATGTACGGTAAATGCAAATCGCGTAACCAGCTACCCTCATTTTCGTGAAAAACTTAATTTTAATAATATTAAGATGCCTATGAGTTTACACTAAATTCCAAAGTTTGAGCGGCAAAACAATATTTCAATAAATGTGTATATCCTGAGTTTGAAGAAAAATGGGAGATATATAATATAACAACTTATCTAACGTCTGAGACTAAACATCATCATCATGTCAATCTACTTATGATTTTTTTCTATTACACTCATATAAGTAAATAAGTACATTCGAACAATGTCGCCAACATTATAGCGTGGTTTATCTAAATGCGGTCAAATAAGTGGCTAAAGTCGGTTATGTTGCTCGGCTTTATACCGGTTGTTCTATGCTTTGTATTGTTGTAGTCTTAGGCGACGTCGTCGATTAAATTATACCATCGATAATTACCTTGCGGGTTAAATAATTTAGAGAGTCGGTTTTTTATAGTTCGGATCACTTGATCGACTATAGACGCCTTCTTTGTAGAATACGTTGAGTAATGATTAATTTTTTCTTATCCATGAGTTTCGAAAGTGCACTATTGTAAAACTCTTTTCCGGCATCGGTTTGTATGTTTTTGGCGTGCGCTCTGAATTATGAAAAATATCGGCCATCGCTTTAGTAATTTCTTCGCCTTGTTTGGATTTTACCGCACGCAGACATAAATATTTTGAAAAACGATCGATAACAATCAAGATGTATCGAAATCCTTTATTAGTTCGCGAAAACGGTTGAAACTTTGCCTAATCTAATTCCCACGTATTATCGTAATATTTGACAATAACTTATCGGCGGCTAAAATTTCTTCTAGCAGGCTTATGCAATTCATTTACAACCTGCTGCTTTGACATATTATTCTTTTATCGGCGTGTTGCGCTTGTCGCTTGCGTTTCCAATTAAATTTTGCAACAAACTATTCATTTTACCCAAATCCGTTCTCAAATTATGTATAGAATTATCTTTAGATTTAACATCAGAATCTAGGCGAACATTTAATGTCTTAATATCGGATTTTAATTCGTTCAGATATCGTCCATTTACATACGGATTGTTTTGAATTGATTGTGTAAACATATCTCCTGTGGCAACGCTCACCGTTGTTTTTACATTATCGGGAATCACTTTTTGAATAATTTCGTTGATATCTTTAGTGATCGTTTGCTGGATGTCATTTATTTTATTAACCACTATTTTTAATTCGGCGTATATAGTATTCTCATAAACATCAATAGCACTTTAAAGTTCGCGACTCGTTGCATCCACATATGCCTTATTTGCAGCGTCTGTTCCAGTTTGTGGATAGCCGACGTTTCTCAACCGCATTTCATTAAAGAAATATTTATCTTCCAAATAAGATTTTAAATTGATCGCGTTATGTAAATCGAGAGGGTTTGCGATGTTAATTAGTTTTCTATTTTCCATATCGTAGTTGTTGTCCGTTATTTTAAAGCCTACACCGGGAGGACTTCGTCGTGCAGACGACGTCGACATTGTCGCCCATAACGAGCGTCCAAATTTGTCAACAGACATGTTAAAGCGATGCTTTATGTTTAGTTTGTATCTCCCCTGATGTCTTTATAAACGTCTCTAGGACAGGTGTTGATAGCACCTGTTTTTTTTTGTCTGCGCTGGTTGTGTAATAATGGCTTAATCGTATCAGTATATTTTATGCCTCTGTTTGCTCTAATCGGGCCATCGGGGTCATACGCTCGTCTATAAACATTTGTATCAATGCTCTTCTGATTTGTGAATCAGCTTTCTATCCGGTTTTTTCATAAATATCAGTTCGTACAAGCCAGGTGTGCCTTTGTACAAACGTCCATTAATAATAAGATCCTTATCGCCGATATCAACAACAGAATCTTCGATAACCCATTTATTGTTATCAATATGACGCGTGTTTGTTAACTTTGAGGACTAAACAAATTCAACACATAATACCAATATATATATTAAGACCCTTCTAAATTCACACAACTACGGTGGCTTTTGATTTATATGTTTTTCGCGATGTTTTATATCAAGAATCGGTGCTAGTATGACATCACACTGATTTATTCTTTTTTCAAACATCGCTCGATCGATTGCATAACAATGCCAGCGTCCTTTACAAGCCTGCTTATGCTCCAATGACATGTGAGCATGTTCGATAGTTACAATTGTAGAAAATCGTATTTTTTATCCATAGTGCAGCATAATTGCTTACTATTTATCTGGCCCATTTTACTCACAAACATATAATAACAAACTAAACAAATTCTTGTAGCTCTTAAGGTAATATAAACTCGTCGAAACTCTTTCGATAACGTCCATCGTTTACATCAGCAGCGTCTTTGTTAATCATTAGAAAACCATGCGGCGTAGACCAGCACTCACCGCACATTTCTTTAAAAACCTGCATGCTAATTGACGGGCTAACGTGATCATCGTACACGTGTTTCAGATTAATCTCATCCTGCTGGAAAAGGATAACAACATTTGCGTAATCTCGAATCAGTTATTTGGGTATCCTGCTATACGTTTGTCCCAAATAAAAACAGTCTATCGAGTTATGACGCCCCATGCTGAAGTATGCCCTAATATTATCCTGTTTCTCTAGCGCAATATCGTCAAAAATAAATACAGAGTCAGGTTTTGCGTCGTTAGGAGCCATAATATTTTCGTTATCACTGAACGTATAATAGCCTATTTCATGCATCGCAGTTAAAATCTCATACAGCAGCTTGTATTTATTTTGGTTTAGTGATTTGGAGTAGACGTCAACGTTTTTAAATTTCAGACCGTTTGCTTCAATTAAACGACTGAACATTGTATTAGTTTTTCCGAATTTGATGGTCCTGCGATAATAGCTCTTACTGTATTCGGTAGTAAGACACCGTGTTTACTCGTTTGCCGCCGCTATTATATAACATCATTAATTCATTATTATGCACGGGTAATCAAGGCACAATTTTCATTTTTTCTCAATTCGACCTTATCGACTGGGTTATTTAAATCATACTAAAGATATTTTAGAAGTACATGCACTTTATTTATTTATCAAAAAATTACATCGTGTGTATATGAATATTATTTGTCTTCTTTTTTCGTTTTCTCTTGCATATTGATCATATTACATCCTTTTGACCTCGCCAGTTATCGGGTTATATTGGATGAGGGCATCGTGGATAATTAGGCAGTATGCTCCCATATTGTTTTCAAAGTGTGCTGCGGGTTCTAATTCTAGTTTAAAATCCACAGTAGAATTTTTCAAGTTCTAATTCTAATTGGCACAGTCGATTATAAAGATCAGGCAATTTTTAAATTGTTGATAGTCAAATGTGGGAAGGCAGATTGTTGATGTAACATTCGAACCGGCGCATCCTCCGCCAATATTGCATTCATTTCGATTATAATAGTCTCGTTGAAAGTTAATGTAATTCCTACACGCCAATGCATACTTATTTGTGACAAAATCTAAATTTATGGGTTCATACGGATATCTCTCAGAATTAAGATATTATCTAATATCTGTAATATTGTCACTGTCGAAAACGCTCGCTTTATAATTTTTGAGCGCCTTCTTTGGTTTTTCTAAAGAGCCACAATAACCCATCGGGGTTTCTCTAATTGCGAAGACGTCTTTATCGGCCATGTGTTAGTTTTAATTTGCTTTAAAGCAGGATACTCATATAATTCTCTTTGACAAATGGCATAGTGATTACAGGGTTTCTATTAATCTTCTCGAATAGTTTCAGCTTTGCTCTATCGTTGAGCGTTAAGTGCGGCACTTTCCATTGAATATTCGATAGAGTTATGGTCGCATCAACCTTCCCATATTAACAATGCAAATCAGTTGTCGATCTAATCAAAACAAACTCCTGCTTCATATTCACGATAATCTGTCTATAACGTTCGGCAAATCCGAATACCTACTTCAGAGGCAGGCAAACCTCGAATTTTGGCATCGTTTGCGCTGAATTGCACTTGTAGAGTGTTCTGATTCAAAGGAGACTATCCAATGTGGGTCAGCGCTTTCTTGTCTACGGCGCCATACGATGCATAGCCTTTCATTGTCGACCCGATACCGGGATTTCTGCTAACATCCACGCGAGTCTTAAAATCACCATCTTGTTATCACACGCATATGTATTGACCGCAATGGAGCAATTACACTTTAATTACCCAATCAAAATCAACAGTCATAGAGGGGCGGAGTCGCCAATCTTGCAATTGTAAGTACATCAGCATGTCATGACCACAATGGAACAATTACACTCTAATTACCCAATCAAAATCAACAGTCATAGGAGGGCGGAGTCGCCATCTTGCAATTGTAAGTACATCTGCATGTCATGACCACAATGGCGATCGACCAAAAGCTGTAAGAGTTCTAGATCACATATTTTAGTGTTGAACTCTTACTGTTTAACTACTACTAATTCCGTAGGGTAGTTATTGTTTTTTAATATTTCTTTAATTTTTGTGGCATTAGAAAAATTAAATTTTGCGTCTGATAATTTTATGGCTCTGTCAACTAATCCATAAATTAAGCTAGTTCTATATTTCATAGAATAAAATTTCTAACTTAATGTAAACATCACAAACTATTACCTACTTTTCTCAAAAAACTATAATCACATAAAATTTTTCAATTCAAATCTTACTAATGAATTTACTAGTAACACTTGCGACGTTTTCATTTTAAGCACCTTAAAATTATTATTAACGGATACACACATATTAAAAATTTTATAAAATAGATAACTATTTACCTCTATAACATTCTCCAAAAAAAACAATTAAAAAAAATTCTTAGCTGTTTTGTTTTTAAACAATCTACGTCACTGAAAAACTAACATACAACAGCTGTAAAAACCAAAATCAATTTATAATTACCCGATTGTTTGCGCAATAGCAATCATATTTTTAACATCTTTAACTGAAAATTAACTGAAACTTATTTTACTTGAAGAATAAACATCTGGATAATATCTGGAAGATAAACCTTCCTTTATCAACAAACTATTAAAAGTAAATGCGAGAATAAAATTTTTAACTTTATGCAAACATTACACCTACTTTTCTCAAAAAAATCATAATTACATAAAATTTTTCAATTTAAATCTTACTAATGAGTTTACTAAAACTTAAGACGTTTTCATTTTAAGCACCTTAAAATTATTATTAACAGATACACACATATTAAAAAATTTTATAAAACAAAAAATTATTTACCTGCATATAATATTCTCTAAAACAAAATCATGATAAAAAATAAATCAAACCATCTCTTACACAAATAAATCAGATTTAACAATATTTTCAATAAAAAATAGTCCCAACAAATTAATAAAAAAATACCAATTCTAATAATTAATAAATCTTCCATGTTAAACAAAAAACAATTTACCCTTGACAATACTGAAAACCAAAACTGGATCCAAAACATATCCAACATACCGATACCAAAAAACATTGAACGAATACTAGCATTAGAAATTTTAAACACTAACCAACAAAATTAAACACGATCTCAACTTGTCAGTATCTTAACAAATTACAAAAATGAGAAACCATCATTCAAATTCATAACGATAAAAACCAATAATGAAATATATATAACAACTTTAATTTAAAACAAGGACTATTTGACACTAAACAATGCTTAAAAAATGATCATAACTTAATTATAACAAAAGCAGACGAAACTAATAAAACTGTAATTATGACCAAAGACCAATATGAAAATAAAATAAATAACTTATTAAACAACCTTAATACATATCAATTATTAACCAAAGAACCAAGCAGACGCCTCCAAGAATGTATCAATAATAATGGAAGTCACACCCATTATTGATTTCTTATATTTATTTATATAGTAATACCTTTATTTAAAAAAAAGTTTTCATTTAATTTTAAACTATAACTTGGTATCTTAATTATAATTATGTAATAAATTCTTGTCAAAAACTAAATATATACGTTGACAATAAGAATTGCCTTAGTTTTTATTTTCACTTTTTATATTAACTACAGAAAAAAATGAAACGTCATAAAATATACATTTTGTAAGGACTAAATATTATGAATAGAGAGTTTAATGATTTTTTATTTAATAATTAGTAGGTTAGATTTATTTAAAAATAAGTAATAATCAGTCAACCCAAATAACCATGTTTAGTTTTTGATTTAATTTAAAAGTTATTGCTTGTAGACGTTTTTAAATCAAAATTATTTCTAATTTTATTTTGTAAACATTTCCTAAACAAAATTTTGATTCGATAATTAATCGAGCTATGGTGTTTAATTAGCGATACCTTCAAATATATTCTTTAAAGAAAAAATTAAGTAAGCAACGTAAATTACCTATTTTCTAAAACGTGCTTAGTGTAATGATTCATTCTACAGTCCTTCTATAAGATAACCCCTGCTGAGACTACCTGCTGTTAGAATTGTAAATGATACCCTTAAGCCCGCTTCACAATGTGCAAACTTTTGTTTACAGAAATTGTGGTGTCCAAGTTTTAAATTTCATCCGTTCTGTATTGAATCTTATTGTACAAGTAGGGATGTTTTTGAAGTACTATAATTTTATGATAGAACACTGCACATTATTTTTCATATTTAACCAATTAATTGTAAGAAGTTTATGTGAAACATGGTCATACTTACGAATGCCATAGATTAAACGGATACAGGAGTTTTGCAGTTTTTGGAGCATTAGAAGATTATGATTATCTAGAATTGGGCTATACACTGATTTGCAGAAGTTAAGGGATGACATAACTAATGCTTCACTTAGCATGATTTTGGTTTTCAGTGGTAAATAATGTCTGCCACAATAAATTGTTTTTAAAGAAATGTAAGCTTTCTGTAAACATTTAGTCACATGATCAGTAAATTTTAATTTGTAATCAATGAGTATTCCCAAGTTTTTCACGACATTTTTCTGACTCAATACTGTTTTGTTCAGGTATAGTTTAAACGATTGTTTATTTATAACTCTGCATCTCGCTGTATTGGGACCAAAGACTATTAAGTCTAATTTTTCAGCGTTTAATTTTAAGTTGTGGGATTCTAGAAATCTATTAATTTGTTCTAAATCATAAATGATTTTCGAGATTGCATCCTCAGATTCATGCTCATAAAAGGAGTAGTAAAGCTGAGAATCATCCGCGTAAAAATGATATTGACAATGTTTTAAATAATGTGGCAGCGATGAGGTGTATAGAGAAATAGAAGCGGACCCAGTATGGAACCCTGGGGAAGTCCTATGTCCAAGTATTGAGTGTCAGATAATTTATTGTTGATTTACACACGTTGTTTCCTTCTATGTAAATAAGATTTAAAAAAGTTTAAGTTACAGCATCTAAACCTATTGATTTTAGCTTGCTGATGAGAATTTCGTGATTTACGGTGTCGAAAGCTTTACTAAAGTCTAATAAAATTAAAACAGTAATTTTTCCTTGATCTGTATTTGTCACAATATCGTCTATAATTTTATTTAATGCAGTTTCGCAGCTGAAGACTTTGCGAAATCCAGATTGCGTGGTAGGTAGTTTTTATGCTATCACAGAAATACCTTAACTGATGTTCCACGATTCTTTCTAATATTTTTGATAAAATAAGTAGTAAGCTTATAGGTCTTAGATTCTTGTAATGTAAGGGCGCAGATAATTTTGGGATAGGATTGATAATTGCCACTTTCCAAGGATCAGGAAAAACGCCTTCCAACAGACAAGTTATTTATTTAATCATTTCAATGCTCAATCCGTCATACCCAGTGGACTTAGTATTAATAGAAGCAATAGCGTTAGTAATGTCTTCTACATTTGCCAAAGAAAAGAGAAACACATATTGTGGTTTGGTAGATAAATATTCTTCTACTGTTTTAGTCAGTAGTTCCGGAGGTGATGAAGCAGGAAGAGATGTAAAATAAGAATTTATTGCTTCAGCATTCTGTAAGTGAGATGGTACTACAGGATTGGGGGGTGTATAAACATTAACAGTTTTTAAAGCTTTCCATATTACTCGAGAGTTTTTGGTAAGACATTTTCTTTTCTTTTTAATAGCTAAATTAACCGTATTTCGCAATATTTTATAGAAATCTTTGTCTTTTTCTAGTTTTGTATTTTGATACTTAAAAAATGCTTTATCGCGTATTTTCTGCATTCTTCTATTGGTATCGGTTAACCACGGAGCAGGCGGTTTTGTAAAGAGTTTTGTGACAAGTGGCATGTGTTTATCAAAAATATTACCCAAACTGTGATTCATAAGATGTACCTTATCGTTTATATTGGGTAAGTAAATTATTTCATTTAAGTTTGATGATAATAGACCAGAATATAAAGATTCGAAAGAAAAATTACACAAATTACGATAAGTGCCAAAATGAAAATGATTGTAGTTGTCCACTGATATAGTGAGATGTGTTCACTCATGATCAGATATATCAGTAGGAAGCACACCAGAATTTATTACAAACTTTTCATCTGACACATAGGTATGTTCAATTAATGAGATGTTGTTAAGACCAACGCGTGTTCCATCTCTAATAATTTGAATTATATCAAAGGTACTCATCATGTTGATATGTTTCACAAAATTATAATCGTTTGTCTTTAGAGCATCAATATTAAAGTCGCCAAGTAAGATTAATTTATCGTTATCTATGGAGATGATAGCCAACATTTCTTCAAGCTTATCAATAAAAAACGCCTCAAGAAAATGTGGTGGCCTATAACATACACCAATAGCATATTTAACTTTTTTAATAACTATTTTTATCCAGCAGATTTCAATTGTAGTCGCAGTTGTAATAATGGCATATGGCAAATTGTCTTTAATAAATAATGCAACGCCACCCCCTCTGTCAACGGAACGGTCAACACGAATTAAATTATAATTTGGTATATAGAGTTTGGTATCTAATATTGTCGGATTTAGCCATGTTTCACTAACCCTGCAAGCATCATAATTTTGAGTATGCAATAAATCTTTAAATTTATCTAATGAATTTGTCAGCATTCCGTACTAAAAATATCAAACCAAATTAGAAATTTTTTAATAAAACAAAATATAATAACCACATATAAAAACACCAACACTATTTTACAAAAATTTTTTACAAAATTATAAACAAAAATAAATATTAATGACTCTTCTAGTATAATTTATTAAATTAACTGTTTAGATTGTGAAGCAGTTTATATTGGCCAAACTAATCAATATTTAAAACAACGCATAAAACAACATAAAAACTCAGTAATTACAAAAAGAAAAACCCACAAACTCCAAATACAGCTTTACCAGAACACGCGTATTTTAACAAACATCAATTTAATTTTAGTTAATATTAAAAACGAAAATAATTTTACTACGTCTTAATTAAAACAATTAAAAAAAATTCTTAGCTGTTTTGTTTTCAAACAATCTGCGTCACTGAAAAACCAACTGTTTTATGTTAAAAAGATTATAAACTTTAAAAGTAAAATTATTAATTTAACTGTGCTAACAATAGATTGAAGGAGATTATTTTGTTTGTGAAACCTTATCATTGTTGTATCTAAAGTAAAAAACAGTGCAAATATATTTGCTTTATACTAAAAAATGAAACCTGAATGCTACAAAGGAGCACAAGGAGGACAAGACTAAAATATCACGTAACGAGTGAAAGTCCGTAAGTGGAAGTGGGATATGAACAAGATGTGTCATATATTTTATAAGTTAACAGTGACAGTTGACATGTATTTTAGGTTAACAGTGACAGGTCGGGTCATGAATTTAACCTTTTCATATGCTGAATTGAAGTAGTTTTATTACTTCTCCACGCATCACGTGACATTGATAGATCCGTTCTTCTACTCCACTTTCTATTATGGCGATTTCAAAGCAAACGAGCACGATACTTCTTTATTAGTACTTATATTTAGTCTGAGACCAAGATCACATAATGACTCATTGAGACTCTCATATATTTTTGCGGTTCAAATTTCTCGAACTAGAACGTATGTCGCAAGCCTTCTTAATAACGTTTGTCGTGAGTAGCACGTTACGACAAAAGTCGAATTTGCCGCGCACGCTACGCATTTTCTCATTAGTAGATTCTTTTAATTCACAAAAATTATCGAGAGGACAGGAGGACATTTTGCGATTTCTTTCTATTGGGCGTTTCGGCGTGCTTTGTGAAGCTAAAAGTTTACACGTAATGTACTAAATCCGACAGCATTCGCCGTAAGTACGTCTTTTCCATTTCTGTTGTTTTCTAGTGGTTGTGTTAATTCTAATTACAACGTATGTTTTAGCACGTCATACTCATACTCTACTGGGTATTACAATCTGGATAGTTCCTGGGGGTGCTGAAATGGCTAGTTAAGAATCCTTCGCTATAAAACGTGACGACTACCACGGTTCCACCTACATTTAAGCTGCCAAAGGCCGATGAACTTAACCGGCTGAGTGGTCGTTTACGCTGCATACCTGATGCTTTGAGGAACACATCTGTCTTCCGTACTTCGTCGTCAAGTTTTTCTAAGGAAAATCCTAGGGCTACCTATCTTCTAAAGCTGTCAACTACTGTCGTTATCAAGAACCTTCCTTATCGGTACTGCATACTTCAGTACACAGCTAAGTTTACTGTCTAAGAAACCTATTCACCATTCATGTTTATGAAACTCCTTTTGCCTTTTAGGTTAGTGAGAGCTACTTACCGTGTGCTAATCTGAGTTTAAGTTAGTTTGAAGTCACCATGTGTAAGTGACGTGTGTACGTCAAATTTCTCTAGTAACCAATCTTCAATTGGAACGCTAACGCTAATTTGGGGTGTAACAAACGAAAGCTTAACTTAATTTCGACATATTGATTGCGAGCTTTAATTAAATTGTAGTTGCTAACGCCCTTAAGTCTTATGCGACAGAATCTCTTACTTCTCACATATTCTCCTAGTACTGTAAGTTTTATGTGCTACATTTAATGGTCTATTTGTCTTTCTGAATTGTGTTTGTTTTAGCATATTCGACCTTAAGTAAGACCTATTGAATTCCTGTTGGTCGGTTTTATTTCTTTCTATTACCCAGCAGGTGGCGCCTCGTTAGACAGCAGTTTATTTCTTTTCAGTTCCCCAAGGACCTCCCAACTTACCAACTAAGCCGGACACTGCTATGTACTATAAATACTGGATTCTCCACGAATTTAATGCGCTATCTCGAGCCATATAGTATTGTTCTTTTCTCTAGGTTGTTTTGCTAGAGCCGTCGCTTTCTTTTATTAGTATTTGTGAACGACAACCGTTACAATATAAAGGTATCAATTTTTATTTGATAAATGATTTTTGTTACATGCAATAGAAGCTACGATTTGCAATGCAATATCCACATTAGATAAACGTGTTCATTCTAATACTGAGTAATTGTTCAAGAATTGAGAGCGTTCTAAAATTTTAAATTTGGTTATGTAATTCTTTCCCATCCCAATTACATCTGTAAGCTTCCCCAATTTTTTCATAACACACTTTTAAGTTTCGGTTTTAAAACAGAATACTTTCATACCAAAAAATTGTTGTAAACAAACGCTTCCACTTTTTGATTCGTTGAATAGACGGTTTGCAGTTAGTTTTATAATTTTTTTCAATTCTTCTTTATCTGATACATCAGTTTCTCTCGTCGTTTTGCTATCCATTGTTTTCCTTCTCTAGTGACGTCTTTCAAATTCAATGTTTTACTTATTAAAAATTTGAATTCTTTCTATCACTGAGTCACTTCTTTTTATTATAAAAGATCTTGTTCCAAAATCTTGGGAACGTTAGAAAAGCATATGTTAATAGAGAGTTGTTTTATCTTAATTTTTTTGATAAATAGTAGTGCTGTCGCCTGTTACAACATTACCATTATAATGGTTTCATTTTTAACTCATTAACAGCTTTGGTCTTATTGGTTTTGAGAATAGGCTTACCAGCTTTAAAAAAACTACCGTCTCTTGCTGCTACTGTCTAAAGGTTTTAAAGCAATCAGCCTTATTTGCTTGCCAAACAGCAAGGCTTTCTTTCAGGTAGCAATACCAAAATCAACCTTTGAAGTTATGTGTATTTATTGGCCACAGTTCGAAACAAAGACATTTTAATAAAAAAAATTGTTTAAACATTTTTGCTTGCCAGTACTTCCCTTACATGTTGCAATGCAAAAAGCATTCCCAAGTAAAAGTTGACACATCTAAGTGGCTGGATGACAACAGACAATCTTGAATTCTATCTCTTGCATTCCAACAAATTTAAAAATTGTGATGAAGATAAGAAAGATTTGTTACTTTTAAATAATCATAGCAGGCATATATCGCTAACAGAACTCGATATCTGCAAAGATAATGCATTTGTCTTGCTGTACCCGGAGCAGCTTTTTCATTCAGTTCTTAATAATCCGATTTTCTTCAATTATGAGTGGTCATTGTATGTTACAAAATGAGGTATTTGGCGTAGTAAACACTTTCATTTATCATAGGCATGCAGCCTTGGGGGGGGGGGGTAATTTTTTTTATCAGATTTAAAATCAACATCACAAAAACACCTTTAGTTAATATTTTCAAAATCTCAAGAGTTGATTTTAGCAGAAAAATCCGGCGATCTGGTGGGCTTAGTTCTAAAAAAGAATTTCTACCTATCCATTTTATAGAAAAGTTTACATTTAAAAAAAAACTATTAAAACATTTCTTTTCTGCTAAAATGAGCTCTTGAAGTTACCCAAAACTACACCCCTATGATGAATAAAAGTATTTACTATGCTAAATACTTCATTTTTATACAATACAATGAGGTATCAAGGTGTATTCATGAAAAGCGGAACACACTATAGTGCAAAATCTGAGTTAAACAATTTTTTAGAAAAATCGAACTGCTTTGAGACGAGCAAATGAAGTTAAATAATAATAATATAATAATAATAATTTATTGTATACAGGATGGTAATCTTTTACAAGAACTTGAGTTTTTTCTTTTTTTATACATACTTAATTACTACATTACTAATTACAAATAACAAAATAAAACTTAAATTTTAAGAAAGAAGGAGAAAGAAAAAAATTAATCGTTCCTAAAGAAACTACGCATTTTAAAACATTTTAAAAATAATAATATACATCATTATTTTTTTTCAATATTTAGATCTCTTAGCAGAACAATGTAGGCAGTGGCTATGTTGTACTTCTTCAAGTAATGATTTTTGAGAGGTTCGTAGATTGGACATACGAGAAAGAGGTGATGAAGATCTTCGAGTTCTTGTTTATTACAAATTGAACAATTTTCTTCGGCGTTTATTAGGTATTTAATGTAATTGTGATAGAATGTAAGATATTTTTGCTGGCCAGCCTAATTTGAGCAATTGTTCTTTTTTTGTTTAGATTTAGTTTTGTTTTGAAGTAGTACTCGGTGCTAAAATTAGTTTTATTTCTTTATAAATGAAGTTGTATTTAGATAATTTACTACTATTTAGATCTTTAATTTGCAAGTACGTCGTAAATTGGCCGATAATTGTTTTTGTCGTGTGCATATTCAATGTTTGGTATCTCCATACAATATAAAATCCCAGTTAAACTCGATATTGTTATTTGGCGTTATGTCTAATGTTATTAGCCTATTGTATAACTGTTTAGGAAGGCGCAAATTTTCCATTTTTAGAAATTTTGCCACCAATTTAAAACCGTTTACCATATTTCTGTAGCTATATGGTCAGTGCCTGTCTCTAATCAAACCATGTGGTTTGGGGTGGTTCTTGAACATAAGAGCATGCTTTTTAAAAATTGGAGTTGGCATCTTCAACCCTCTCTACTTGTCGCGTTGCCCAGATTTTTGAGACATATAGAGCTGTAGCATTAGTACTGTTGATTTCAATAAGCAAATTTTTTCATCCTAACCATTTGATTTACTTTTTTGTAATATTGTTCTTACTATTTGTGTGGCTACTACTGCTTTTTTGATTCTGTCTTCTGCGGCTAGTTTGAATTTACCCGATGAAGAAAATACCACTCCAAGATAGCAAAAGCTATTGACAATTTTTAATTCCTTAGATTTATATTTAAAGTTTACATTTGGTCTACGCCCTTTATGCAGAATTAAGATCTTGGTTTTATCACAGTTGACATCAATTGGTGATTCACACAGTAATACAATGTCATCCGCGTAACTTAGAGTCAATACTTCGTTTCTTCCATTTATGTTTAGTCCACGGATATTATGTTGTCGGAAATCATTTTAGTGTCTAGTTTACGACTTTGCGTTATCCTGAATCTATGCAATGATGTAATAATTGGACATGATATTATAAAACAACATTTCAGTGTTCAAGTAGAGTTTGGCGGAGAAAAATCACCCTTGAATATCTGTAGTTTAGCAGTAGCAAACGTTGAACCAGTGCACTTTTTGAAAATTTGTCATTTGAATGTAGACCGATCGCTGTAAAAACTTAAAGACAAACGTCTAGTAACGCTGCTTTTATTCAAGCTCAAATCAAACGACTTCTTAAAGAAAATGTGATTGGAGCAAGTCAATCACCTTTGGTATTCAAGTGTTAGTAATTTTGTAAGATCATCCACAAGAAGATATTAGTAGTTAATTACTCTCAAACTATTAATAAGTTTACTCAGTTGGACGCCTACCCTCTGCCTAGAATTGAAAGTATAGTAAATAGTGTTGCGAAATATAAAGTTTTTAGTGCGACTGATTTAAAAAGTGCTTACTATTAGTTTCCACTAAAAGAAGAAGACAAACCGTATACTGCTTTTGAAGCTTGTGGACAATTATTCAAGTACAAGATAATACCGTTTAGTGTCACTAATGGGGTTGCTGCTTTTCAAAGAGTTTTAGACAAGATTATACGCATCGAGAAGTTGACTGACACTTATCTATACTTAGATGATGTTTCTGTGTGTGGTAAAAATCAGAAGGAGCATGATAGGAATCTTAAGCGCTACAATGAAATAATTTGGAAAACTGTTGAATTGGTTATAAGGTCTCTTGAAAAATGTATCACTCAATGGGAGCCGGTACTTTCAGAAGCTGTCTACTCAATAAAGTCGTTCCTGTGTACAGGAACTAATGAAACATTCCATGAAAAAATGTTTCGACATATCAGACGTAGCAGCAATAGAGAAGCTACCTCTTCTTGGTTAATACATCCTGAACCAGTACCTGTATATCTGTGACAACATGTTCGGAACTCGAAATTTAAACCGCTTGCAAAAGAAGTAACTTTCCTCGACAGTAACGCAGATTATGCCCTTATCAGACATCCAGATGGAACCGAGTCGACGGTTTTGGTTTGTCATCTGGCTCCTGTAAATAGAAATCAAAGAGAAGCGTTTGACAATCAATCTGAAGATCAAGATAAAGTATCTGAGGAACAAGATAATGTATCGGAATTCTAACCAGCTAAACAACCAAGCAACGCATTCGAAGAATCTGCGGAAGACAAAGCACCAAGTGCTGAAACATTACTAAGAAAATGCAAAAACATTTCTGAGGATTCTGTAGATACTACTGTTGTTTTTCCTTCAACTTTGAGGCGCAGTGTTAGATTACGAAAACTACCTCTATATACAGTGTCCGTTCATTAAAATCGTTAATATAAAGAAAATAGAAATGGGCTTAATACATCACCTTGAAGAATTTCTTTTGTTTTCTTGATGAATTTTGATTCTTCAAAATTGCTTTTAATTTTTAATATCGCTTCCCTATACACATACATAAAAATGGCGTAAATTTTTCTTTTTTTGTTATGTACTTGAATTTGTAAAGTTGCAGTCAGTGAAAATATGCAATCTTGAGTGCCTTATATTTTGGTTTTATCGTTTTGATAGTTTTCCAAAATTCAATATTATTTTTTAGGTTGAAATACTTTCTGTAATTTGTTTCTGATAATTGTCTTTGTCATTTTTTACAGTTTGTAAATACATTTTGTTGTTGTTAAGGTATGTTGTTAGGTCTTTTTCTGTTTTGGTTGCACGGTATGTTTTAAGGTTTTGTTTAACTAATTGTTTTTAGAACGTAGCATTTCTTACTAAACCACAAATTTCTGTTTCTAGTGTATTTGTTTTTCAAACTCGATATTATTTTACGCATACCTGGTTGCACGCTGCTTCTTTAATTGTTTCAATTAAGTTAGTATTTAAGTCGTTGTTAGTATTTCTGCTATTAATATAAATATTTGCTAATTTATTTAGGTAGTCTTGAAATTGCGCCGTGTTGTCTTTATTAAAATTAAATTTAATTAACTGGTACTTTTAATGACATGTATATTCCTTTTGTTTTTCTGATTTTTGTTCTGTCAATAGGTTAATGGTGCAGATCAAGTGATCAGTGCGATCTAATGTGGGTACTTATTTTAAATCGCGAACACATTCAAAAAACTAAGTCCTTATAAGTACGGCCGTTTAAAGTATACAGACTTAAGAATTCTATCATGTTTATCAATTTTTTCCTCTCATTACAAGTTTTGTGTAAGGAGTTACGTGTGTGGAATACATATCTAGATGAAATTGTATTTGAGTCGATTTGGTTTAATTCTCCTATATGGGCATTGAAGTCACCAACGACGACCAATTTGTATACTGGATATGTGTCAATTATAAACGATAGCGATTCGTAAAACATACCTATACATTCCGTGTTATTTATGCTAGGTTTCCAATAAACAGAAATTAAGATGTAACTTACGTGATTTAATTTTATTTTCATCATTATCCACCAAGTTGTAATTTCGATTGTTCTTGTTGCAATCTTGTTTTTTGTTGCCACTAGTAGACCATCACTAGCTCTTCCTTTAGATTTCTTTTTAATTGCGTTACTGCTCACTACATTGAATTCCTTTTAGAAAATTTGGTAAGCTGATTATTTTGCTAGTACTCCAAGTTTCACTTAGGCATATTATGTCGCTTTGCATTAATTTATTTTCTGTTTCTAACTCTAGATTAAAGATGTTATTAAAACCGTTGATGTTCCAGAATGTTATGCTGTATTGTTTATTAATGTGGTTTAATACTTTATTTGTATGTGTCGGTTGCCGTGTTCTTTGCGTGGTCGTCAACAGTTCCGTCCGTTTTATTCTCTTTAGTTTTTTGATTCCGCTGCTTCCTGTAGTTTAACTAGCTTATTTTCTTTTACCTTCCAAACGTAACTTGTACCGTTAATATTAAGCTTTTGGTGTCCGATTTTGACTCTCGGTCCTTTATTTTTCTAATTTCTCTTTGAATTATTCGTTCGTCGTGTGTTAGATCATTATCAATGTATATCTTTCCATTTCTCCATTTTAACAACGTATCTGTGATCTCTATTTTAATGCTTGGGTTTATTAAAAGTTTTTCTTTAAAGAAATTTTCAATTGTTACTTTTAGGTGTGTGGGGCCTCCTTCAGCTGAGGGCAATCCCGTGACCACAACGTTATTCTTTCTTCTTGTTTTGTCTTGGAATTCTACTTTAGTTTGTAAATCTGTTATTTTGTTCTCCAATTCTAGTATCGCCTATTTTGTTTTGACTTTTTCCTCTTCTTGTTCATTCCTTATTGTTCTAAGTTGTTCATTTAGTAATTTCTTTAGCTTGGTTTTCAAGTTGTTCTTTCATTTATTTGTTATTATCAGTTATTTCTTGTTTAATTTCTTTGTTTTCTTTTTTATTTTCTTAAGGTCCTAGCTAATATTTTGCATTAATAATTTTATTTCTTCCATTTCGGTACTTGATTTTTTATTTAGCAAACGGAGTTAAAAACAGGAGCTTTTCCAATTAGCTCGCATAATATTTACTGGGCCAGATTTTTCTTCTTCAAAAGTGACCAATTGACTAATGAAAAACGTAAATTTGTCACAATTTTGTTTTGTTTGTTTTAGTAAAATTTCTAAAATGATAAAATCACATACCCAAGCACTTCACAGAAAAGAAAAACAGACTGACAGATTTGGAAGAAAACCAGTCAAAAGTATAATAAAAACACATTACATGAAACATGAAAAAGTAGTACAAGTTTAAAAAAACTTAAAACTGATGAATCTAAGTGAAAAAACAATATAATCAAGACTATTAAGAAAAATAGATTAAGAATTATAGAAAATAGTTCTGATTCAGAAATGAACTAAAGTATAAATAGGAGCAACTGGAACAAGAGTAAGAACAAAAACAATTCCTTTTTGGTTAAGATTATTTTTGGAAAAACGTGGTCTATCTGCAAAAGTATGTGGTTTAGTCATCGGTACACGTAGGTAGCGTTTTAGTGCCCACGGCGGCGCGCGAAAATATCCAATCTAAAATAATACAGTTGAGGTATTCAATTTTTTATTTCAAAAAAAAGTACAGAAAAATTGTAGTTTCTGGCAAAGTCAGAGATTAGCCTTATACTTACTCTACAGCGGCAGCAGTTTCATTGTGTTGCTTCACTCTTCAGTATACGGAAATACGTCCATTCAAACACAGTTACTCTGTTTCGTGTGCCGTACAAAATTAAAAAAACACTATAAAAAAATACAAATTGATGTACAGCGGTTTATCATTACCAACTGAATTAAGTAGACTTGAAGGAAACCATGCAGAATGTTACAAGATATTACAATTAAATTTACAAAATATTACTTTCAAAGAAGATTTTTTCAGAGTATGTTAACGAAGAACACGTTAATAAAACATATTTTACTCAAATCTTGAACGATGGTCAAACTCTGTACATATTTACACCGACGGGTCTAAAACTAATGTAGATATTGGATCAGCTTTTTTATACCCCAATTGGATGTAAAATGATCCTTCTTGTTCTTCTGTAAATGAAAACGCAGACATGAACCACATTTTATTTAGTTGCCCTTGTATGATCATGTTAGAATAGCCTTTACTGAGTCTCTTATTAATCTCCACATAGATCTTTCTAGCAGTGTCACGACTTTGATGCCATATAAAAAAAAATTATGGGACACTAAAACTAAAAAATAGAATATTTGTTGTCGTCAATAATATCAATACGTCAAACAGAATCTGGCCAATTATTTTTATTCTGTAAGAACGAAAAATGTACTTAGGAGAAAATACTTTTGGTGAAATTCAAAAAATGACCACTTATTTAAAATTGCTTACCCCTAAATTTTACACGGAACATTCATTTCACCGAACATCACTCGCAAATGAAGAAGGAGTTCTGGTAATAAAACAAACTGTAGACTGGAAATCGGCAGTAGGTACATCGAAGATTCGGTTTCAAATAAACATAGATTTGTTCAAAAGATTTTTTTGTGGAGAAAAACATCATTCTACATTTTGCAACTTAAATTTATGTCATCGCCTCAAATGGAATCAAATTGCACAGCAACTAAGATAGGAAAGTCAAATAACTATAATATAAACTAATTGTTCTAACTGCGTTATAAATATATATATTTTAAAACATTTAGTTTTAACTGCTTTTTGCTTACAAAATCTGAAGTTTAATTAATTTGACAACATAAAAGCACACAATTATTGACATTTTTTGATTGCTAGGCGGGTAATAAATGAGCCTGCGGGCCATAAAGAAATGTTTATGTATAGGTATGTCTACCTATAATAGTTTTTTATCTAAAAATTTAACAGAATTTTTGAAATCAAGATATATTAAAGATGAAATTAGATAAAATTCTAACAAAAAATCATTAAAAATGTATCACAAAAAATATTGGAAAAATATTACGTCGTTGACCGATTTTTCACAAGAGCAGCAACCAACAGCAACTTTCTTGTGTGACGTTATTAAATCAGTTTACTCCAGAGACTTTTCTATCTCAAACTGAAGTTTGGAGAAAATAATGTATTAAATGTTGTTGCAGAACGTACAGTAAAAAAAAGTTTCTTTTAACTAATTGTATCAATTTTCTAATAAATAACTCAATTCAGTACTTTTTGTTTTTTATTAATAATAAACAATAACGATTTTTATTTGTAAAATGATTAATGTTCCATAACTTTGTTTGCTGAAATGGTCATACAACGCATATTAGGCAACTGTTGGGATATAAATGGTTGAATGTTAAACATAAATTACTTTCCAGGCAAAAATACAAACATAAACACATGAAAGTAATTGAAACTGTTGCGGTATGAAAATAGAATTTCTACTTTTACTTTAAATTATGCAAGTTTATATTACAAAATTTTTTACATATTTTTAAAACTTCAAAATTCTACTAAATAATGATAAACGAAAAACAAATCGGGTATCTCATAAAAGGGTTGTGTAAACATGCAATACAATATAACACAGAAGCTCTTAATTAAATTTAAGCAATTAATTTCAAAACAGATTAGAATTGCAAATCGCGATTTCATTATAACGTTAAATAGAAAGGTTCCATAGAGCTTATTGATAAATAACCGTTTATTAAAAGTTGGTTAATTGAATATTTTATGTGAATGTTAAGTTTCTAAAAATACTTTTTATTCATTTTCAATTATTTCCGTTTCTTTTATTTTGTGTATTCAATTAATCTTTATGATTTATTATTATTTAATTTCACTTGATCTATTTTTATGTACTCAGTCATTACATTCACACCTAAATAAGATCGATTTGTGAGAAAAAACTTATTTTCATATTTTATGTGAGTAAGGTGAGAAAGGTTACAAGATTGATATGGTTTCTTCATCAATCACTGTCAGATTTGTTTTATAGTCTTAGACTTAAACCTTTAAGTTTGTGTTTGTTGTTAATAATAAAACTTTTTTTCTGAGAAAACATTGATATTCTGATACTGTTTTGTTAACTTCTTTAACACCTTAAGGCCTTTCGATACTTGGTAAGTACAACCGTTTTTCTACAGATAGAATTGTTATAGGAAAATACTGCTTTTACCTAAAGATATTTTTAAAAATTTAATCTCCAGGTAAAAGCATATTTGCTTTACAAATTAAAGCCGAGTAAAACAAATTTTTGAGTCGGTTTCAAATACCTTCAGATATGTAAAACTATTTACATTTCTGGTCAATAAGAAACAGAAAAATAATATTTAATTTATGTATCAATGCATGTTCGTTTTTGATATTTGTACACTTCAAGAATTTTAACTGAAATAGTTTCCTAAAGATATTCTTTCTACTTTGCGTTTACAATAAGCACATTCTAACACCGTATTAAATGACTGGTAGAGTAGCTACATAATAATATAATCAATCAAGCATACAAAATATCTACTATAAGCAAGTACATACAATCTCATAAAACAATGATATTAACAAAACAGATCCAAAAGTAGTGTTTATATTAGCTAAGTTTTTTAATACGAAGAAATGTACTATATCGAGCATAATTTGTATGAAAGCGGTTAGTTAAATAAAATATTGGACGATTTCTAGTAATAAATTGATAACTCGATGTATTTAGCTCAATATTTTGTAGAAGTTCTGGGCACAACAAATTACCAAAAATTAATCTACTAAGTAGCAGCATATCTGCATTCAATCTTCTAGTTGATAAAGTTTCTAAATGTAGGTAAAATTCTGTCATATGCATGTGGCAATTTTACAAATTTAATTTAAAGCAAATGTATCTTAAGAATTTTCAATTTTGTCGATATAAATATTGTATAATTGGGCACCAGATTGGAGATGCATATTTCAAATGACTTCTGACCAGAGAACAGTATAATATTTTTAATGCATTTGGAGATAAACCAGAACTCATTCGTAAAATTAAACCTAACATTTTGTTAGTTTTTACACAAACAATATTTATATGTGTATTATAAGACAACAACTTTTAAAATAGCTTTATCGAGGTAATAATTGTATACAACTGAATTTTTATTCTACTGAAATTTAATTACAATTTAAAAAATTGTATTAAGATCAAGTTGTAGCAAATTTCAGTCTATGGAATTATTAATAGCTTTAAAATTTTAAAATCGTCTGTATACAATAAAAAATTAAAATATTTAACATCTGCAACAAGATCGTTTATAAACAAGACAAAACAAAATAGGAGCGCAATGAGTACCTTGTGACACACCGGAAAGGACTTTTATTTCTTCAGAAATAAAATTGTTAATTACAACACTGCAACCTACAACTTAAAAGCTACTAAGGCACTTTACAGACTGATTTCTAAAACCATAAGCTTTTAATTTTGCTATTAACACCTTTTGGTTGATACGATCGAACGCTTTTGAAAAGCCAGTATACACTGTATCAACCTGAGCACCTTCATCCATAGATTTTGTGATCATGGTTTGGAACAGCAACAGATTAGAGGTTGTTGTTTTGCCTTGGAGAAATCCATGTTGTTCGTTAAAATTATTTATTTACAAGACTATTGTAGTTGCTTTGAAACGATTTTATCCAGTAATTTTGGAATGGCATACTGGTTTCACAATCCTCGGTAATTTGAAATATCCCGCCGATGCCCTGACTTAAATATTAGAGTAATATAAGTTGTCTTCCACAAAGATTAGGAAATTCATACAGGGTAAAGCACTACCAACGAATTATTCTGTAGCACTAAAACGACAAATAATGTAAGAAATCTTAAGGCATATATATATATATATATCGAGATTATTTTGAAACCACATTTTAAAATATTTTCGATTGTACAGGGTGCTGTAGAAACACGTACTATATCAAAATTACAGGTTATAAGATAAAAAAATAATTTATGTTTGTTAACATAGTTCCTATACCTACTTACTTCCGTTTTGAGATAAATCGATTTTTTTCCTGATTGCAGACCCTCCGGAAATGCCATAACTTCAAGATAAATAAGAAAGCAATTTTGTTTTACATCACCTTACTAAGAACCTTTAACATTCCTTTTGCAATATTTACTATTATGTTATGATGTACAGAGTGTTTGGAATACTGCCGCATAACGCTAACGACTTAAAACTTAAACAACTCTTAACTTAAATTGAACACTTTTGTATTTCTGTAGCTTGTTGGTTTTAAAACTAGTTATCTTTTAATTGGTATTAGGGTTACCAACTTCTAACTCTGGATAGTTTTCAGCATATTTTAAAATTTAGGGAGTTTAACAATTTGCAATTCATTACTGAGTTTTTAGTTACCTGTGAGATATCAGTAAATTGAACATTATCTTGCAAACATTTTAATGTATCGGCCAATCCAGCTTTAAATATTACCTTAAAAATTTTTTTAGAACAATTAACAGACAAATGTGCTCTGACTTATGCCGGGCTCTAAGAGTCAGTCGAATCACGCCCACCTGTCACAAACAACAACAACCTTATTAGTTTCGAAGGAAAACGATGACACTGTAAACATTGGTAACTTTGTCAAAAAAATCTAAAAATAATGGTTTTCGAAATTATCGTACTACTATTAGAGCGATTTGTATTACATTCTTAGTTAACAAGTTAAAGTTTGTCGATGTTTACAGTATGTTTAATTTTTGAAGTACCAAATAACGGTTGCTGTTGTTAAACATCAGTAAATTGTGACCAGTGTGCGTAATTCGACTGACTCTTAGACCTCCGGGATACTATATAAGCACATTTCTGTTTATTTTTCTGAAAAAAAAATATTTTTAAGGTAAATATTTAAAACTGAAAGTTGCAAGATAATGTCCATATTGCGGATATTTCACAGGTAACTTAGACACCAGTACATCGTAAATTGTTAAACTATTAAATTTTACAATATCTCGAAAACTATCGGAGTTAGGGTTGGTAACCCTAATACCGACTAAAAGGTAATTAGTTCCAGCTTTCAACAAGTTACAGAAATGTAGAGTGTTCTATTTAAATTCAAGCAAGTTATTTAAGTTTTAAGTCGTTAGTCTTATGCGGTAGTATTAAAACACCCTGTACATCATAACATAAGAGTAAATATTGCAAAAGAGATGTTGAAGGCTTTTAGTAAGGTGGTGTAAACCAAAATTGATTGTTTTATTCATCTTGAAGTTATTGCATTTTTGGAGGGTCTGCAAATCAGGTAAAATCGATTTATTTAGAAACGGAAGTAAGTAGGTATAGGGACATGTTAAAGAACATACATTATTTTTTTTTATTGTACAATTCAAAAATAAACAACATACAGGGTGATCTATTTAAAAATAACCCAACTTTGATATGGCACTTGTTTCTAGAAAATGTATTTTAAAATATGGTTTCAAATAACCTTGACATACGTATGCTTTAAAATTTTTAACATTATTTGTCGTTTTTATGCTATAGAATAATTGCTGGTAGTGCCTCACCCTGTACGAATTTGAAAATTTAAAAAAAGGATACAAATGATTGAAAATATGCATTGTTTAAGTAAATTCGGTGGCACTCCATCAGGTCCAGACAAATTAGAACTTTTAAGATTTCTAATTATGTAAAAAAATTCTTTTAACAAAACAAAAAATCTCGAATTATACATTACTTTGATATGATAATCAAAATTTTGTACCACATCGTCATGTGAAACGTAAACTGTTTCAAAAAACGTAGCGAACAAGTTCGCACATTGTTTGCCACTGTTAGACACAGAATCGTAATGTATAGTTGCTGGCAGACCATCCGTTTTCTTTCTACTATCTACAAATTTTCAGAAATTTCTTGGATTCACATTTATTTTGGTATCAACTCGACGAATGTAGCGTTTCTACAACTCGATGCTTAATGTTTTACTGAGAAATCAGTTTTTGAAATCATTGTAATAGTTTTTCCTGTTTCTTAAAGTGATGTATGATATATTTTCTTTAATCAAATAAGATTGATAAGGTCTTTAGTGTACCACGTAGGAAATTTTGAAATAAAAGTTGTTTTAGTAAGTATGTTATTAGTCCTACCATTAAAATAACCTAAATTTTGATACTGCATCATTAATACTAAAAACATGTTGTTCCTGAGAATCACCACTTTGGTTTCCGGAAATAAACGTCAAAACGTACGTCAATTTTTTTTAGAGTTATTTTTTCGTGTGTGTTTTTTAGGCGTTATTGGTGCAAATATAAAATTGGTAGGTGATCGGAACCTTACAGTACTCAATGGTCAACAAGAAAAACATGTTGTTCCTGAATCACCACTGTAGTTTCCGGACCTGGTCATCAAGATCCTCCCGGATAATTAGGGAAAAATGTACAACACAATTTCACAAAACATTGCACACACCCACTTGACAATATTATACATGTGAATACAAGGGTGGGTAAGGATTGGCATGTTTAGGTTTTAGTGGTTTTCTAAACCTTGAAGTACCAAGACAAACCAATCCACAATTGCACACGGTTTCTGTCACCACACTGTACAGGTTTCTACTGATCTTCTGGGGCACCATACATAACACTTACATCACAATACAATATTTAAAATGTACCATACAATAAATAAATAAATAAATACTAGTCTGTGCATTAAGAATATTTTCCCAGTAAATAGTTGAAATGTAATAATTCAATCCTTTGTAATTACCTCAATTAAAATTAAATACTTTCTCTTTAATGGTAAGTGTCTCATATCTATCGGCACAATTCAATTGAAAACTATAAAAGATGTGATTTTGGGAAGGTTTATCTGGGAAACATCTGAAAAGGATACGATATTGGAATTTTAAGAAAATATGAGATCAAGAAATTTACCGTTCAAATTGGATGTTTTACTAAATGGCTACTAAACTCATTGTGTCCGATAAAGTATTTGCGGAGTAATCCCCTAGGTTAACGTTATTAGAACCTAAGTCATCAGAAAACCAAATCGCTTAGGGTAAATTGTAACCGCCTTCACGCTTGTTGGCACTTAAGTGTTTTGAACCGTCACTTCTGTAAACATTATAACTAGAAAGGCCAAGTTCTTGTTCCGATATATTATCATCTAACCACGTTTCTGCGTCTTAAAGTTAGCAAATCAGTTGAGGTGCAAATCAATATTTTGTACATTAGAAATTAAGTGCTCATTAATTGCTAATTAAATACCTCAATTACGATTTAATTGCTACAGTGGTTCTGGAGAAATTCAATGATCTGCTATCTTAAAAAAAGTTAGCAGACCAAGTATCTAAATACAGTTTTAGCGATTGATTAAAATGCCTAAATTGGTCAAAAATTAAGTGTTATTTAAGTACTTTATGTTCACTATCTTAGAAGCACTCAAAAAACTTTTTTTTCTAAATAACGCATTGATCTGCTATCTATGGCAGACCAAATGTTAGAAACCACTATCTCAAAAGCATTCAAACATTTTTTTTAAATAACTCATTAATCTGCTATCTTAGCAGAAAAAATGTTAGAAACCACATCAGACAACTAAAATTAAACTTTAACACATCTATAGAACAATAAGTGTTGCAAAATCTAGTGTCGACTAGTGTTAATGTAAATAAATAAATAAATAAATAAATAAACGTAAAACTAATATATAAAACGATTGTTCCGTCAGTTCTTATAAAATCACCAAGAAATCAAAATCCTAGCGACCAGTACGTAAGATTGCTGCTGATTGGTTACCGACGCGTTACAAACTTGTTGCCAACTAATTTCCAGGTGCGAATGTTCATTGAAAACTTTGAAACAAATGGTTAATAAAGTTTCTGAACATTTGCACACGCCACAATTAGTAACCTGTTTGTATCGTGTTTATTTTAGTTGGCAAAAGTGTTTTTTAACATTTGGTCTGCCAAAGATAGCAGATCAATAAGTTATTTAGAAAAAAAAGTTTTTTGAATGAATCTAAGGTAGTAAACATAAAGCACTTAAATAGCACTTAAATCTGTAGATGTGTTAAAGTTTGATTTTAGTTGTCCAAGGTGGTTTTTAACATTTGGTTTGCCAAAGATAGCAGATCAATAGGTTATTTAGAAAAAAAGTTTTTTGAATGCTTCTAAGGTAGTGAATATAAAGCACTTAAATAGTACTTAAATCTGTAGATGTATTAAACTTCAATTTTAATTGTCCAAGGTGGTTTCTAACACTTGGTCTGCCAAAGATAGTTGATCAATGGATTATTTAGAAAAAAAAATTTTTGAATGCTTCTAAAATAATGAACATAAAGCACTTAAATAGTACTTAAATCTGTAGATATGTTAAAGTTTGATTTTAGTTGTCCAAGGTGGTTTTAACATTTGGTCTTCCAAACATAGCAGATCAATGGATTATGTAGAAAAAAAATGTTTTTTGAATGCTTCTAAAATAGTGAATATAAAGCACTTAAATAGTACTTAAATCTGTAGATGTATTAAACTTCGATTTTAGTTGTCCAAGGTGGTTTTTAACATTTGGTCTGCCAAAGATAGCAGATCAATGGATTATTTAGAAAAAAAATGTTTTTTGAATGCTTCTAAGGTAGTGAATATAAAGCACTTAAATAGCACTTAAATCTGTAGATGTATTAAACTTCAATTTTAATTGTCCAAGGTGGTTTCTAACACTTGGTCTGCCAAAGATAGCAGATCAATGGATTATTTAGAAAAAAATTTTGAATGATTCTAAAATAATGAACATAAAGCACTTAAATAGTACTCAAATCTGTAGATGTGTTAAAGTTTGATTTTAGTTGTCCAAGGTGGTTTCTAACATTTGGTCTGCCAAAGATAGCAGATCAATGGGTTATTTAGAAAAAAAAGTTTTTGAGTGCTTCTAAGATGGTGAACATAAAGCACTTAAATAACACTTAATTTTTTGACCAATTTACGCATTTTAATCAAACTTTAAAACTGTTTTTAGATACTTGGTCTGCTAACTTTTTTTTAAGGTAGCAGATCATTGAATATCTCCAGAACCACTGTAGCAATTAAATCGTAATTGAGGTACTTAATTAGCAATTAATGAGCACTTAATTTCTAATGTACAAAATTATTGATCTGCCTCAAGTGGTCTGCTAACTTTAAGGACGTCACGTTTCTACAATTATTATAACACCGTGAATGCTAGCTTCAGCACATATCATAATATGACTCAGTTTAGTTTTTATGCCACAATTAAAATTAAAAGTTTGGTGTCTTAGTTCCTTGAATTAGGTGTAGTATTTTGAACAATCACCGGTTTTCTTTGAATATACTTAATTGAGTATTAGTCAGCATTTATTTTTAAGATATTCTCTCAGAGACTGCAGACGCAGTTGTTGTTTTTTAGCTAAATAATTTTTATCTGTATTTTATAAGTCAGAGATACGCCTTTTACATTTTTAAGATATAAATTGCAGGTTGACGACTTGCAAAAATGTTTATATTTTCTAACGTGTGGGATATTTTGGTTTTATCATCGCAAATCTTTTCCGACACCTCCTTTTGAGAACTTTCAGGAACATTATAGATAATTAGATTATTTTTCTTGCGTTTTCTTTTCGAAATTTCTTTAACCAAACCACTTAGTTGGCTATAAATAGTTTAAGAGTGAAACCACTTCTTGTTCCCGTAACGTCGACCCTACACGCCGACAAATTGTGAATATTTTGACATTTTCATCGCTGGTAATTTGTTGTGAATAAAAATCTTTTAATTTAAATTTTAGGATTTTTTTACAGTATTTTACTTTGAGCAAATTTCTTGGAATTAACGAGAAAAAATAAAAAAACAAAGACTACATTATTAAATGAAATAATTATTTTAGTTACTTTTACATAAATTTAGAATAATTCTTATTCTTTTTCTTTTTTTTACAATCCAAACAGGATCTTGTATTTTTGGGGTCAATTATTTTGGGGAGAATGGAATACGTATAAAAGCTTTGGAGTTTAGGCATTATAAGTTGTTTCCCAAAGTTTGTATTTTTGTAATTTCGTTTGATGGATCTAACTCAAAATATAAAATAAAACCACAAAAAGATTTTCCTGTAATAATTATTTGCCCGTGCACCTGGTAATAATGGTTGTGGTTTTTTAGTCGGTAATAACGCATACAAAGTTTGAATTAGATTTATTCCATAGAATCTTATTTTTTGTTTAATAACTTTGCAGCACAAGTTTTTAACCGCTGATGAGTCTTTATTTTCAAAAAGGTCTAGCAATTTCAAATGGAAGAGACAATTTATTTTTAACAATCTTCTTTTATCATATCGTCGGGAGTAGCAGCAAGAAAGTAATTATATTTACAAGTCAATAAAAAATTACAATCTGTAATTTTAGTATTAGTTCTAGCTTCATACAATTCCTTTGCTTTACGTTTATATAATCTACCGTAGGTAATTGCTGGGGTATATCATTTTCTTAGGTATAGAAAATTTCTTAGGAAATTATGACAATGTTGGAAAATAAATTTAAAATAGGGCGCCGTAAATTTTTATTTGTATTAGTTCTTCCTCAACGTCAGTTTTCGCAAAAATGTTGAGAAAACACATACAATAATTACTAATGCAATAAATTGTCCCCATTTTAGTACAAAAAATATGTAAGTACTTTGCGCCCAAACAAAGATTAAAACATTACGCCTCACGGTATATCCCCGTTGGAAACACTATACAGTGTAAAATTAATAGAGTAAATAGGATGTTTTTTGCCAACAAACGGGATGTATTCATCTTATTGTTTATTATCGGAAAATTTCATTTACCTAGATTAATGTTCTCAAAAAAATAATTAGATGAACATGAGTAATATAAAATTAATAATAATACAATAATAAATAATTGGAAATAGAAATTAAACACTTTATTATATGTCTAAACCTAATAATGAAAAGTATAAGAATGTTCTTCCGATCGTTCATTGTTTTTATTGGTTTGCTACTCAAGGAATTAAAACGGCTGAAAAACTTATACAATACGTTATAGGTGGGGACTGGATGAGGAGGTATAAAACTTTAATTACTACAATCAAAAACCAAATTAATAATTAATTATATTAGAGTCTTAAGTATGTTTTATATCCGTGACATGCAAATATCTTTCTACTCATAGCCTAGCTTACTGATTTCCCGGTTATTTCAATGCACGGGAC
Source organism: Abscondita cerata (assembly GCA_030710515.1). Lineage (NCBI taxonomy): Eukaryota > Metazoa > Arthropoda > Insecta > Coleoptera > Lampyridae > Abscondita > Abscondita cerata. Next base: position 33,248 of record JALBCR010003508.1, on the reverse strand, counting down.
CTCTATTTTTTGCACCGCGGGGTGTTTTTTTAGTTTCCGAGAAAATAGGGAAATTTTTGTTAGGGTTGGTATTATTGACAACGCAAAAAGAAAACGGGCTGGCGAAACTTATGGGACAGGGCTACTAACCCACCCGCCTTGTAAACACAAAAACTAAGTAGCTGTGAATTTGATTTATTGATGAATTATTACTCGAAAAAGTTACTTGTCACTAAAAAATAATATACCTAACTTTTTCGAGAAGAAATTTCCCGCATTTGCACTAATGCTGATACGGGATATTTATCTTCCCTGAACTTCGTTATGTAAATAACCATTAACCTCGTCTTTTTAAATCTGGCAGTTATATAAAATTAATCTAATATTAAGTAATACATAAATTCCTTCATATTAAAAACAGATCATAATCTTAATCATGATATTTTTTGAAAATTTAAAAGAGATAAGTTTTTCGATAATAATGTAACCTATTACCATATCAAATTTAAAGTCCCTACCTTTGTAATACAAACGCTGTTTTGACCATAAAAATAATGCATTGGTTTGGTATATACGTATGGAAGTATCGAACCACTTTAATTTACACACATACAAATATGTACATTTGGTATTTTACTATCCTCCAGTTTTAAATTAGTTATTTTCCTACCTCGTGGTGTATGATCTACTCATGCTCCGTTTTTTGCTCCGTACCTGTGTCTCTATAGACACTCGCATGATATTTGCTACTCCGCACAGAGTTAGAACAATATTTTTAGACGGTTTGAAATAAATATAACTGAAACTAATTATTAATTTCCAATTCCATCGGAGACAAATACTTTATAATCTGGATACCTCAACGGTTGCTATGGTCATGTTATTTATTATTTTAAATTGTTTCTTTATTCTCATGATGAATTTCTGAATTTCTAAAAAAGTCCGAACTCGAAACTATAAATGATAAAATATTGATAGTGATCTGTAAACTCTAAAATATGGATAATGATGAAGATAGTATTTTGAAAGCAGTAACCCAAACCAGCCTCAAGTTGTTGCCCCTTAAATTCCGGGCAACGCTATGAGGAAGCTTATAGCAAGATTATGGAGTGGCGAAAGCAAAACAGGGTAAATTCTTCTGTTTTCGCAAATCGTCCTGCTTGCGTATTTTGAAGAACTGTCAAAAAAATTGCCCTAGCCACATTATAGACGCAATTTTCTATGATAAGAAGCACGCTTATTGTTTACCAGAATACTAATGTTAGCCAATATCCCAAATTGAAAGCCTTTCTGAAAAAATACGTCTCAAGGAAACAAACCGAAAAATCGAGATCTTTTTAACTGCTGAAGAAGTAATAAATTCATAAAGAAGCGCCAGACGGCAAATATCGTCTTAGCAGAAAGTAAGTATATCCCAATAAACAAATACTCCTTCATCAATTAAAGTTTCAATTTTAGGTAATTTTGGTGTTCGGAATTAGTAGAGCTTGTGCGCGAAGAAAACGAATTCGTCCAATTAAAAATTGACGATTTAACTGATGTCGGTTCGACCGTAAATGTAAAATTAGGTGACACCAAAAATAAAAAGGATCGTGATTTCAATGATAGCTGGGACGAGAGTTTTACGGTATCTATCGCAAAATATGCTGTTCTTCGGACCACCAAGTACGTCTGAACGTCGCTTTTTTTTGAATTATCAGCAAGCCAAATCTCACTAAATAGCCCGTTGGAATCAACAAAATAAGTAGCATCCCAAAATTTATTGCTACCTACCTAGGTTTAGAGGAACCCGCATTTTACACGAGCCATTGTATGAGGTAACCATATTCCACCATTTTGTAGATGCTGGTGCCATGATTGAAGATCTGAAACGCCACGGTGATGCAGATTCTTCATCAGTGGCGGAAAGGTTATACTAGCAGAGTCTATTGGGCACAAACTAAAGTTGCTAAAACAATCACTGGCCGTTAAAAAATCTCGTCCGAAACTCTCGTCAGAAAACTGGGGTCAGAAACTAATCCAATTACTGATAACTTGAACAATGAAACAGAATCATCCATCATGACAACTTCTTCAACAATTGTCAAATCAATAAATTTGGCAAAATGTTTGAAAATTCAAATAAAAAGTAATACATTTCAATAACTGCACATTTAATAATGTGACTTTCTAGTTCTATTAATAAAGATTTCATTCAAATAATAATTTCAGTACAATTATTTAAATCCTAATAATCCGAATTTGGTGTATAAAACTGAGTAAACCAGAAAATTGACGATCGGAATCAGGACTTCATCCATTGGCCAAATTCATATTATGCACCGTGAATGATATGAATTATTTCTCACTGGTCAGTGATATTTTGAAGTTTTTCGATCTTAGGTTACTACTTTGATATGTGTAACTTTCGTGATTAAGCCGTCTGAAATAGTATATTGAAAATCAAGCGTCACAACAAATACTTTTGTCGCACGAAGACAAATGGTTCTGCAAATTGTCGGAGTGCGACAATAAAGGTGGGACACGTGTTTTTATACTATTTTTTCTATTTTGCAAAAAATTTACTTCAAGAAATAAATGTTAATATATGATTCGAGTGTTTTTTTTTTGGTTTAAAGTCATGTTGGTAGAGTAGCTGATATCCTAATAAACTTAGTAACAAATGCTGCTTAAAAAAAAAGTCTTCAAAATAATGTGTTGAGATTTTTAATCACCGTTTAATCTCACGAGTTAGTTACAAAAACTTTTCAGTCGACAGCATTTCCTTGTAATTTTAATAAAATTATATACTCTAATAATTCTAGAGAAGAAATGCATAGGGAACGCACCACAACCACAAATAATTTATAACCTAACTTTATCCCTTTCTACTTTTGTGAGATCTTTCGTCTTTATTGCCAAGGTCACTTTCAATCATAAGCTCACCCCCCAAGCGGGGGATGGAGAATTAAATTACCTACCAAAGGAATTGTTTTGGAAATAAAAATAGTTCTTCATCACAGCAAAACAAGAAGACTAAATTTTTTTGTAAGAACGGGATTGGTGCTTTAATCAATATAATGAACCACCTACAAAGACAACACCAAAAGCGTTTGACAATGTTTGATATTATGGATGTAACTTGGGGCACATCTCGGAACAGGTTCAACTTATATAATGACTTGTTGCATCATACCGAAGAAAGATATTTATATAAAATGTGTCTTTACGACATCTCAAAACATTGACACGTATGAATAGTATAAACTAAGAAAATGCCAACAGTCGATAATCGACACGTGTTTCGCATTAAAGCTGTCGTCAGGATAGCGCCATGCACTTTAAACGCACACATGTCGTAACACCTTAACTATTGAAAGATATTTATATCCTTACTGTGTGCAAGCGATTTACCAACTTATTGAGACAATTATCCCGTATATATTCAATACTGTTACTTATTTTGCAAACACTTTTATCAGAGACATATTTAGTTAAGACTCATTATCGATGAAGTTTGGTTTTACATTTACCGTTCTATCATTTTACAAAACATGTGCATGTAGAGTTTAGAAAAACATTTTATTAGGTGAGGGCTGCTTCAACCCCCAAAAGATCTTTCAGGAGTCGGAATGTTTAATTTTTATACTTTTTGATTTTTCTTACAGCCTTACTTAAAGAATCTAACTTTTGAACAATGAGTAAAATTATTATATTGAAGAACTACGTGAGAGAATAGTTTGTAAAATAGATGACCTGAACACCCTTAACATGTGTTATTAAACGTTGTCATTGGAATGTTTATACAGTGCCAAAATGTCTTAAAAAATCACTTTCGTGAACAAATTAAAAGATTTATTATAATTGTAGATTAATGTCAGATTTGTTATTATTAAAATTTGCTTTGACAAGTTACCATGACAGATTTTTATTTATACTTTTATGTTGTAGTTGATGAAGATAAAACGTACAATATGTATGTGTATAGTTGCCTATACTAAAAACAATTTTGTTTACATTAATGTAAGTCATAAATGCGCGGTCGATGGAAGTATTGCTTTATTAAGTTTTGTTTCATAATTAACATTAAATATTCTTGAATATTAAAATCTACTCAATAAGAACTAACGAAAACAAAACCTCACTTAATTTTCTTACTTCAAAAAATTAAAACTGTAAATTATTTGGTTATACACTAAAATTTATAAAATCCCTAAAACAGTTACCAGAAAGAGCTTCTCATTTCCGTATCGTGTACAATACGGAAACAAAGCTATAGAAATTGCGAAATAGAAAAACTTATTTGTACCTTAGCAAGAAAACAACCAAATAGAAATTTGTTGTTAACAGTATGCAGTGGGATGCAAGACGAAAAACGTCGCCCAGTCGAGAGAGCGAATTATACGATGGTATTGTTGATTGAATTTCGGAAGATAGTGAACGCATATGAATAAAATGTTCCAAAATTACCATGACATGTAGATGACTCTACCGGCGATTTAACCGGTTTTTTTTATTATTTGTGCAACTGACGTATCCACACTTAGTGTTTGTCACAGAAATCTCAGTAACTTCGAAACACAAACTCCGATTCAACTACGACGCGATATCAACAAAAGTCACAAAGCGTCTCTTAAACGACAGTTGCTTTTTTATTGTGTTTTAAATAAATGTTAAAAAAGATAGTAAAACATTGTAAAACAACTGGGAATGAGTTTGGGTTACGTTTGCATTTTGAAAAATGAACTAAAATAAGCCAAGCCCATTTCAACTCAGAAAAAAGCAATTTCATCAGAATCCGCACCAAAAATAGAATTAAATCGAATTATTGCAAAAATTATAACTTTTTCCTAGTCAAAATCCTGAAGTGGACGCTAAAATAATAAACTTTCTACAATGCCCTATTTAAATGAGTCTTCCAATCAAACCATTTAAGATCTTAAAAGTACAAGATATAATAGATAAGGACACTAATTCCAAAAAAGCGCCAGGCTTCGATCTTATCACTGGGGAGATTCTCAAACAGTTACCTGACATTGTTGTCTAAAACAATAACCTAAATATTCAACGCCATCCTCACCATTAGATACTATATAGTTTCTTGAAAGTGGCCCAAATAACAATGATACTAAAATTCCGAAAACATTTACTGTCCTAGCTTCTATAGTCCAATTATCTTCCTTCTTCCAATTCTCTAAAGTTTTTGAAAACCTACTCTAAAATAAATACTCAGCCAATACTAGATAAAAAGAATTAATACCTCCAATCACCAGTTTGGTTTTTGACGACAACACGTAACTGTAGAACAAGTCCACTGAATAGTAGACCAAACACATATCAACTTTGATGAATATAAATATTGTCTGCAAGCTCTAGATATATCCTAGGCCTTTGACAAGATCTGCACCTGTGACTACTATACAGGGTGTCCAGAAACTCTCCTGGACAAACAAAGACCGAGATTCTCAGAAAATTTTAAGATAATTTAATCCAATTCACCTAGTCCGAAAATGCTTCCTAAGGAGCTAGAGCTCTTTTGAAGATGGCACTGATAAAGTAAAAATTAAAAGATAAACTTCGCGAACTGACAACAATTTGACAATGAAAACGTAGGTTTTACTTTTGGCAGTTTAGAGCCAACTAGTGCAAAATATTAATTTAACTTGAGTGACAAACAAAAATTTCAAATCCATTTTCTAGAAAACGGTGTATCCTAATGACTTAAAGTAAGAGTACCTTTTAGTACTAGAATACCTGAAAATTTTAATAATCTAGTGTCACAAATGCTTCAAAGTTAAAGACATAAAATATGCGTTAAAATAACCGTTGACCTACCCAAACGGACGCCTATGATCGGTACTAGAAATTCGGGCAATTGATGGAATCGATTCATCTCTGAAGCAAACAATCCATACCAGTTTTTGCTTTCTAAGTAGTAGTTGTTCTGGGAGGTATTTAAAAACGATTTATTAAGGCGCCATCTTCAAAAGCTCTAACTCCCTTAAGAAGCATTTTTTAATTAGGTGGAATTGCTAAATTGTCCTTAAAATTATCTGAGGAATCTCCGGTCTGTTTGCTGTGGAGTTTCTTGACACCCTGTATAAACTAAAAAGGTCTGCCACACCAATTCTATGAAGTACTTATCTTACTTATCAAACTGATATTTCTACGTGAATCACCATGACAAATGCAAGAATCTACAATCCGCTGTATCTGGAGTCTCTAAAGCAGTAATTCTGGGACCTACACTGTACTTGTTGTTTACGGCTGACATTGCCACTACGAGTACAACCACAACTGCTACCTTGCTGATGACACAACCATCCTGGCATCACATACTAACTCTGGACACAGCATCCTACAACCCAGTCTCCTCAACAAAATCCAATAAATAGCTAAGTATGGAGCACTAAGGTGAGAATGAAAGCAACCGGCGGTTACGCCTAATGGACAACAACTCAAACATGGCGATTCTGTAAAATATTTAGACTCTATTTGGATTAACGTTTGGTTCGTAGAGAACTATATATTCAACAAACGTAAACAACTTGGTTTACAATACCGAAAATCTATTGGAATGATCGGAAGGGGGTCTAGACTCATCATCAGAAACAAACCTTGCCTATAAAGTCACGTTAAAGCCTATCTTGGACGTATGGTCTTCTTCTCTGTGGGGAACAAAAGCAGGTAATCTCAACCCACCCAATTAATTGAACGATTTCTAAAGGCAAATGTTATGTGCTATAGTTAGTGCCTCCTGTGGTATGTGCCAATGTGTCTATCTCAAGTGATTTGCGTATACCCACCATCAGAGAAGAAATAGAAAAAGTGCCTAAAGATATAAAAACTGATTATTGACACACCCCCAATCAACTAAAGTCCGTTCAGTCCATCTGGCGGTTATAGGGATTATAGTGTAGGACGTCTGTTTTTTGTGTTCATTGTTATAAATCATGCCCTCTTAAAATACTTTCCCTTCTAAGTGCTATAGAAAAGAGAACAAAAGATAGTTATACACTCGTCTCGGGAGGTAGTGCGCTATATTCTTGCCAAATATTCAAACTCTGATTTTAATAACTAGGTAATAGAGTCCAATTCTTGAATGACCGACGAATTGTCTACAATCTTCAAATAATCCAGAAGTTCTCAAAATTCCAATTTGATTTTTATTTAAGTATTATTATATCCTTACACAGAGAAAAGTATTTTTTTAATTATAAATGCAAAAAAAAAGTTAAGATTTGATATAATTTTTAATTATTGTAAAATATTTCTGCCTGCAATAAAAAAATGCACTGTAAACAGTATAATATATATTAGGAATATTAGTACAAAGAGCAATTTTACTTGATTTGTGAGCGTAAACCAATTAAAAAAATGTGAAACGTACAAAAACATATGAAATAAACTTATATATAAAACGAATTCTAAAACGTAATACAATAAAATTACTGATCGTTTTCAACATTTCAATGCGGTGTGACAGTAATTGCTGTTTTAAAATAGAATATAAATAATAATAAATAAAGAAATTATAAGCATCCCTCATCCGAGTCACTTAAATTATCAAAATGTCTTGTCTCACTATCTTCACCGTTGACCCTAAAAATCAGAGGTCGTACTTCATCAATTATTTTTTCGCGGTCGAAAGTGTCTTTGGTTATACTTTCTGTGTGTTGGATACATCTTCTCCAGGTATCAGCGGTTATTTATTCAGGCCTCATTCCAAGTATTTTAGAACGTGTTCTTCTCTTCCAGATGTAGCCCAATACATTTGTCATAATATTCTCGGCAATGCCCAATACCAATTCAATTGGATTTAGCGGCAATGATACGGGGGCAAACGTAGGACTTCGTGACCATAAAATGCTTAAATTGTCGATGACGTATTTATTACCATCTTCGGTTGCATTTTTTTTAACTATTTCAAGTAATTCGCCAACATAGAATACTCAAATTTATATTTTTTACTAAGCAACCAATTAATAATCTGGGTTTTTATTCCAGGGAAGTCGAGGGTTTTTGGCCGTTTCTTCGTAGAATGGTAGCTTGCATTATCTAAAATAATGATAGACGGTTTTTCTAGTCGCCACAGTATGATTCTTCAAACCATTTTTCAAGTAACTAGAATTCATGTTATCGTGGTAATCGTAGATTTATTTTAAAGCAAAAATTAAACTGCTTCCTCAACAAATCCATTTATATTACCCGCGTGAACAATTATGTAACGTTTACTTCATTTCCATGTCTTGTGGCTGGTTGTTGTAAACTCTTCGAACTTGCGTCCTGCCAACCATGTTTAATTTTCTTTACTAAACACCCATGTTTCACCCAAAAAACAAATGTCAATCTGGGAGTTAGCATTTTAAATTATTTTCTAAAAAGACGTTCCTGCGGAATGGCCAACATGACTTTGTTCACATAAACCGAGTCTATGGTTTGTTTTCATAAATCGGAAACCCATATATGAAATGCGCATAAATTAGTTCTTTTATTTCACAAACACTTTCGTCTTGGATTAAAGTCTAAGAGAACTAAGGAATGTTCTTTTTTACGTACATTTCGTAAATTAACCTACGAATAGTTTGTTTCATTATCTGGGTAGATCGATAGAACGGATTTTATTTATCTTCCTTTACTGGTTCTAAATCTAACACATTCATTTCTTAGATTGTACAGTCTTGTAATGGTTCTGAGTGAAATTTGTAATTACTGAGTCCGCTGGTTCTTGCTGGAACTGCAACATGATAGTAGAGGACTACCGCTTGTTTTTCTCTTCAGAAAAATAGTCCAACACGTTTAGCACTAACTCACGGCATTGTTTGTCAACTTTGGTATCTGCAAAATTTTGAATTAAATCAACTGCACTTGTATAAGTTACACCAACAACTAACAATTACAATAAAACATAATAATAAGAATACTTAATTACTAGAATATTAATATTGCACTTAAAACCATGAATGCAGTGAATTTCAAAACAAAGAGTACTTTCACTATATAATTAAAACTATTAATGTCATGACAACAAAATATCTCAGTAATTACTCCTTAGAAAATAAGAAAGTCTATGTAGGTGATGTACCCTTTTGGCTGAATGATTTAGGTCCAAAAATTAATCTATCCGCATTTATAAATAATAATTCATATGCCAAGTTTCATAAAATCGGACTTGTGGGTTTAGCCGGAATCTTGTTTAAGATATGCGTGACGGCTATTTTGCATAAAAACACTTTTTTCGGTTCTTGCAATATACTAACTTCACTTCAGTCGGAAAAAGTGAAAGATAGTTAAAACTTTTGGTTTAGAAATCGTTTCACAACTTCCCATCGTATACTATGATGTGGAGAAAACTGGAGTAGAATTTTATAAACTCTGGGATTACCTGCAAGATGGTATAACGGTCGGTCCAAAATTGGACTCTATTACCTAGTTATTAAAAATCATTTGAAATACACTGTCAAGAATAGCACCTACTACCTCTGAGACAGGTATAACTATCTTTGATTCTCTTTCTATATATAGAATGGAAAGTATTTTAAGGGCGGATTTATAAATAGTCGAACAAAAAACGAACGTCCTATTAATTATAACCCATAACCACTAGATGAGACTGAACGGACTCATAGGAAACACTTTTGATGGAGAAACTTCATAAACCAAAACGTTTAAAACTATTTCAATCTAATGAACTTTAAAACACATTTTAACCTATAATATATATTAGTTATAAGCTTTACCACCACTTGTATATAGCTTAGTGAAATTTATAAAGAGTGGCTTGTTGAGTTCTACTTACAGGCCTTTAGGAATTTTGGCGGTATACAGCGCTTGCAGTCATTATTAGTATGTTTCACGCTAAGCAATTATTGTCTCTGTAATCAGGACAGATTGTATAACAAATGATCTAATAAAAATTAATGTGTGCGGCTTTTTTTTTGTTGCTTGGGGATGTTGATAAATATTTGTTGTTGTTTAAAAAACGCGCATGTCACGTAAAATTGCATCGAAAACATTAATTTTTTTTTTTAGATGTTAAATTTTATAAATAAATTCTTATTTTAGAGACTATACAAGTAATAAAATAAAAAGTCATAAAGTTTATTTGATCGGTTTCGCACGCGTGCAAATATTTAATAATAATCTGAAATCTATCTCAAGAATTAAAATGAAAAAAAATTCAAAATATTTTTCTAAATTACACAAAGTTATTATTACTCATCTTGATTATGCTATTTTGTAAACTCTCCGTATGCAACAAACATTCTGGATTCACATAAACATTTTTTATATTATTCGTTAGAGGTTGTTCAAAATTTCCATATCGATTTCACGTCAAATAAAATTCACACAAGTTATTTTGCAATAAACTCATAATTTTACTGTTTGGTATATTGTTAACAAATAAAGCTTATAATGTTTGGTGCGTATGGATATTCCAATACGCTAAATTTCGAATTACACACCGATAACTAATGGTTGCTGAGCAAATGTGTAAATACAGATATCGATCATCAAAAACGTAAAATATTGTAAAGTCAATCCCAAAATTAATATCAAAGTTTCTCGCTTGGCGAACAAAATTTTGCCAAAGTGTAACGGGTGTTACAAGATTAATTTGAAATTGAAAATTGCGATTTTATCGCTTTTGGTCAACGCGCCGCTCTAACGAGAAAAAGGCTATAATCGAATGATGCCTTTAATTCGTGATTGTTACGGTATTTGCAAATGACGCGCGTAACTATAAAATTCTGTGTCGTATGCGCCAGATAAATTGAATAACGTGGCAGCTACGTTGGCGGCGAGCGTCACGACGCTCAGCTGCGCACCGTCTGTTACAGGTATCACATCAACTCACTTAATTTTTCTACTTACGCGTTTTATTTATATATGTGAATTGTGACTGTTGAGACTTTTTGTTCTAGTAATACTTTAATTGTTGTGTTAACAAATGTTGCCTGAAATACTTTAAATTTTTAGACGTGGTGCAGAGAATTTAACTTAGAAATTAGTAGACAAAAATGTGATTTTCATACAAATTTTAAATTTGAAGTTTATAAACAACACTGAATCACTACTACTATGAACGCTGAGCATAGAAAATTCACATTCCTCACTTTCTGAAAACACAATAACTTCCGCAACAAACTCGTCGGGTAGCAACTCAAATTATTGCGATTTGCAAACTTTCTTAATAACAATTACAGAAACATTCACGGTTATTTGAGTATCTTGGTATGCATATCAGTCCATCGCTAATATCTCTTATTATGCGCGTCTAAGCTGACGCGAGAATGCGATCTGACAAAATGCATTTAACTGGATTAGCAGTTGCCGACTTGTTAGTAATGATCGAATATATTCCTTCGTGCCACGTGTATTTTGATCCGGACGCCCGTTTTTGATCGCTAGTTATTTTTCGTACGGACGCGGGCAGGCTTTGTGGCGTTTCATAGCTTTGTTCGCCTGGCGTGGCCATTTCCTCATCTCGATTTGCTTAACGGTCAGCCGTTGTTTGGCGGTACATCATTATAACGCGTACTCAAAACATTAGAGACTGTGCAACGCCTACAGAACACGAATGGTCAAATAATTTTAACTTATTTGCTGTGCCTGTTAGTATGTTTGCCTTTATTCGTTTCTCTGACAATTACTGAGCAAGTGAAATCAGTAAATGAACAGGAAGACTTTATTCAGCGCCAACAGTTGGTTAATTATACGGGCGATAAATACAACGCAACTTTGTATGTTTTAGATTACGGTAATTTTAAAGATATTAATTTTTGGGTGTAATGGCGTCGTAATTAAACTAGCGTCTCCAGTATCTCTTCTGACAGTATTGTCGCAAAGCACTATTTTTAGCTTTATGAGACTAAACGTATAAGATAGAACTCTTTTAAACACTTCGATGAATTTGAAAAACGATAGCGTATGAAACTGCCAAAGACTCTACGCCAAAGTAAAGAACAACAAACCGACAGGACAACCAGAATGTTGTTGCTTGCCGTTTTATTTCATGTTTTTGATCACCGAATTCCCTGCCAATTTTGGGACTGTTGAGTGTTTCAATTGACCACAATTTGAAAAGCAATGCCAACTGTTAGGTAAGTTTTACAAGCCGGGTTTAATTAATTTGTCGCGCTTATGGTTGTCAATTACTCGATTAGTTGGAGATAATGTACCTAGTTATGTATTTGTAATAAACGAACAAATGGATTACGTGCTTAGTGACACAAAATTTGTCACGATAAGCGAAATTCAAACTTGCAGTGTAGTAGTAATTTTATCTAAACCAATTATTGCAAAACCATTTACGAGCATAATTAACTTATGTGTTCATCCTATATTAGTTGTTTACTAACATGCTAACAGGTGGTTAATTTACTAAAAGAAAAAGCAGGTACCTAATTGTATTCTGGGGAAGTACACATAGTTATTCAATTTAAAACAAATACTATAACAATTTCGTAGAATTTGAAATTGTATGCCACGCTCCTTTTCTGATTAATTCCATTTGTCAGTCTGTTTCTATATCAATTTGCTTTTGATTTAAGGTGACTTTTTATTTATAAAATTAAACTTAAAAAGTTTTATTTACGTTAAAAACAACATTAATTTAAATAAATAAAATGTTTGTTTGAAAATTGTTTACTTCCTAATAAGGTTTCATTTAATAAATCGTCATTATTTCTGTTTTCCTTTAATGTAACATTTTAAAATTAAAATTATTCATTCATCTGAATGTCAACTCTGATCTAAAACAATAAAATGTTTTTACTTTTTTTAACTTTCAACCACTTATATTATTATTTAATTATTGTGATAGTAGATAGTAGATTATTAAAAATACTAATAATAATAATAAATAATGACAACTAGTACAATTAAAATGATTAGTTTGAGAAATAAAGATTACCAAAAAATTTAAGAAACCAAACCATTCTACTAATTGCAAGAAGTTACAAAATACTTAGAAATGCAACTACATCTGCAATTAATAAGGAGAAACGTGCATATTTGAACAAAAAATATTCCAAAATTTTTGTGGAAAAGAATCATCTCTCTAGGCATTAGTAAACGTAAGAATAACACTCTGCTAAGTCATCTAAATAATCCTGAGTTAATAAAAATTCTTCTTTAGTAATGCCAAGCACAGTGGATATGATAATAATAACTTTAAACTATTACAATTGTAATAAATGAAATGATAGCTCCAAACCTTCGTTAATAACTTAAATAATGATACAGTGTGTCCAAGATAAGGATGACAGTATGAGGATCTGAAAACCGTGAGATATAGAGTCGGTTAAATTTGGAAAAGTTGTCCACTTAAGGGTCAAGATTTTGGTTGAGAAACGCGTTGGAGTCTATTCTTACTTCCTGGAGAAATTGAAAACCAAATTCGTGCCATTTGTTTTTATTATAGACTCTGCAAGTTATTCAGTTACAAAGTTTACCTAAAACTTGGAATGCACTTTGGTCATTGCCACTCATTCTGCTCTACAAGATGGAGTTTATAAAATTTCATTACAACGTTTCGCTCGTTGAAACCAACATCTTAATTTTTCTTGTGGTAATCAAAAAAATTCTTGTATAAGTGTTGATTTTTATTACAAATCAACGCCCGATATATCACACTAAATATGGTTATTCCTGATTTTAATGAGAAAGCAATATCTTAAAGTACCAACAGATTTTGATGAATAAGACGTAAATTTCAAACCTTTTAATAGTGTGCGTTGAAATAATTGCGGCAAACAGAAAATGTTACTGCGCTTCAAATGTTTTTGGCGGGACAGTACGGGCTGCTGCTTGAATAAACCGCATTCTTTTAGATTGGACACCAAATGCCTAAATATGGACTTTTTTGTTGCTCTGTTCCGTACTTCATCAAATATAAGTGTTCGGCTTCTACAGAATTTTCCGTATGTAATGTAGCAGACAGCATATCAAATTTCTCTTCATTTTAAAACATTTCTTGTTCTATTATAAAATATGATCTACACTGAAAACGCTGCCTAAACTGGATACTACTTAATATTTTATAGATTCTAATAGAATTAATAATGAAAGAATTGAAGTCGATTGTTAATTGATTTCTATTTTTTCGTTGGGTTATAGTTTTTTTATTTATCATACAATTAGGACCAAAAAGATTACAAATTAACTTAAGTTTTTTTTTCTCTCTAATTTGATTTAATTTAAAACTTAACCTTTTTAAACTATTAATTCTCTCCAAATCCCTGAAGGTTCCTACAAAGGACAAGTTTTTAAATTATATTAGAAATTTAATAAAACGTTATTTTTCAATAAAATCAAGAATAACCATATTGTGTAGTACATCGTTGAATTTGTAATGAAAATGCTTTCTTATACAGAGTGTACTTTTTTTGAGTGCCATAAGATAAAAATACAATGGTTTCTCGAAACGAAACGTTGTAGTAAATTTGTGAACGCCATCTTGTAGAGCAAAAAGAGCGGTAAATAACAAAGTATCTAGTTTGCAACTTTTCGAATAATCAGGAATATAATAAAAAACGAAATGGCACAATTTCGGTTTCAAATATCTCAACAGCAAATGTTGACCTCTCAAGTGAGCAATTTTTTTCCAAATTTAATCGGCTCTGTATCTCTGCGGTTTCAAAATCCTATGTTGTTCATCCTTATCTTCGACATACTGTATACGAAGTAATGCACCCAAAGTCTAATTGTAGTGGTATCGATGGTATAAAATACTCATATAATAAAATTTTGTTGTCTAATACTTTGCTCTTATTTGACTCACATATTAAATTGTCTCACACTTGTTAACTTTCCAGCAGTATGGAAGAGAGCAGTGATTACAACTATTAAAAAACCCACAATGCTAACTAATTAAAGATTTGAGGCTAATTAGTGATTGTATTAAACAATGGAAACATTATTTGTGTGATCAACTACAACTATTTGATTAAGATTTGCATACTCTGAAACACAATCAGGTTTTCGTAAAGGCTATGTTGTACAAACTGCTCTTGCCTATGTAAATAGATGATCTTAATACCAGCCCGTTAAGAAATAAATGTCTGTCTTGGTTCTACTAGATTTTAGTAAAGCATTTAACACCATCGAACACTATTTATTACTTGCCATTCTTCATTATGTTGGGTTTGGAAAATCTACAATAGAATTATTAAAAAGTTACCTGAATAGTCGAAACCAAAAAGTACAATGAAGTCATGGGGTAATATTCTGAATTTAGATTAATTAATAAAGGAGTTCCCAAGGTTCTATTCTTGAACCAACAATGTTTCATTTTCCACATCAGTTTTTGGGTAATCACATAAAACTTGTTCATGTATATGTTTACAGATGATACCAATGGCAATTATTCCTTAATATGAAAAATCATTCAAACACATTAAACTATTAAATAAAGATTTAAATAGGTATTTCATTGGAGAATGACAACATTCCTGCTACTTAACGCTGAAAAATCAAATGTCATTATTTTTGCAACTTTTAATAACATATGTGAGTTGCGACTATCTGTCAATTTTATTATCAATAAGAATAAAATTCTGAATGTAAGGATGCAGAAATTTAGGTTGGGTTATAGATAATTCATTTGAGTACACAAAACACGTTAAAATTGTATAAAGAAGGCATACTGCAACCTCGCTAATTTTTCCTCATAGAACTTTCACTTTCATTGGGTATAAAACTATGTTATGTAATACTTGGTTTTATTTCATTTTTCTTACTGTTCCAAATATATGGCACTTTTTTTTTTTTACGAAGGAAGTATCTCAAAAAAATTCAACGCATACAAAACTCATGTTTGAGGCTAATATTTGTAATAAGGAAATATGAAAAATATCACACAAACTTCAGGAGTTAACCATATTGAACTGAGTAGTACATTGTTTGCAGAAAATTCTATCACAAAATAATTGTTTATGTAAAACTACTATATCTACAGGGTGTAACCAAGAAGGTAGGTCATAAATTAAACTACATATTCCAGGGTTCAAAATAACTGATTGAACCTAACTTACCCTCAGTACAAATGTGCATGCAAAAAGTTACAGGGTGTCAAAGTTATAATTTCTTTGAAAAGTTTTTTGATAATATTTCTTAATAAAGCACACTTCAAAAAATTTGGTATTCTGCAGTTTTTCAGCATGAGAAATCTAAATCTGATCAGTTTGATGTACATTGTAAAGGACGCTAGTAGCAGCACTTGTGTACATTAAATGTTCATAACTTTTTGCCCTTCGGTATGTTGGATTGTTGTTCAAGATTTTCATTCCTTGACGGGATGAGTTTCAAAATATATACTTGAAAAATGTCAGATTCGGTCAACTGTTTCAAGAAAACGATACTGAATCTTCAGTTGTTATCGAGATACTTTGACACCCGGTATTTTTAAAATAAGTAAAGATTAAATAAAATTTGTGATCTCTGCGAATAACTTAAAATTCATTTATACTTTATTTTTTGTTATTCGAGCTTGTGGTATGAAAAGAGGCTGCATCTTGATAACAATCGAAGATTCAGTGTCGATTTTCTTGGAAACGGTTACACAAATCGACATCTTTCAAGTATACTTTTTTAAGCTAATCACGTCAAGAAATAAAAAATCTTCAAACAACAATCCAATATACCGAGGGACAAAGTTGGTGAACATTTTAATGGGCGCATGCTGATGGTTGCACCTCTACAAAGTATATCAAAGCTGTGATTAGATTTAGATTTATCATGCTAAAAACTGCTGAATACCAAATATCGTTAAAATCGTGTTTTTATTAAGGAATATCGCCAAAAACTTTTTAAAATTGAACTTTGACACCCTGTAACTTTTTTTTGCACGCACATTTGTACCGAGGCAAGTTAGGTCCAACTTGTTATTTTTATCTCCAAACATGTGGTTTATTTTATGACCTACCTTTTGTTACACCCTGTATATCTTCTTCTTGAAGTCGTATATTCTTTTACTCGACGCCAGGCACTTCCTCGCATGTATATGTGTTGTAGCGCAGACATATATACATGAGTTTAACGCCGATTTCGAACAGTTTAAGTGGAGAGGTTTATTAGGAAAGTATACTCCCGCTGGTTTGCCATTGCCTTGCGAGAGTACGGCTGAAAATCTGATGTTTGCACCGAATTGAACTCGAGGTCCCTGCTTAGCAGCTAACACACTTAACTGCAGAGCTATGACCGCATCTATATCTATATAATAAAATTAAATTTCAAAATATGATGTTCATAGTACTTTAAATATATGTAACAAAGGTCTAACTACACCGCCTATACATAAAACACTTTATTTGTAGTTTTACGTATGGTAATATGAATTTATACAATAACCTACCTAATCAGTTTAAAAAACTTAAGTATTATTTAAAGTGAAGATAAAATATCTCTTAAAATAAATACAATTAATTAAATAGCGTTTGAATCATATTAGATTGTTATACACTTATATTTAATAACATTTGTTAATATGTAGTAATAGGGAATACGTCTCTAGAATTCTATGATAAGTTTGCAAAATAAGTATTTAGTTGTTAAGCATTTTAGGAATATAAATTTTAAATTGTTTTATAGGGTTTTAGTGGTAGAACGAGATATAACCAGTGGGTTTCAGCCTTCAATCACCCTATGAGTTCTCAAATATTTAGTTACTATGCTTTCAAATAATTATAATTTGTAATTTTGATTTAAGTAACTGCTCAGCAAATAAAGCCTTATTATTATTATTATTATTATTATTATTACAATAATATTATTATACATTTATTGACAAAAGACAGTGGTTGCTAAGTCACCCAGAGTATGAATGCCTGCTGTTCCATGGCAACCTCTAATTAGAAAATAAAATAAATCTTATTCAAGAGCTAATTATAAACTGTATTATAAAGGAAAAACAACTTACACAAAAAGGAAAATTAAATTAAAAGCCCGAAATTAGAGATACAATTTCCATTTAATACATTTTTTGTTGTTTTAAATGTAGTGTTAAAAATGTAGTTAAATATAAATTTACTAATCACCAATGGAGGGCTGAAACTGACTTTTAAAGAGTAAGTTTGTAAGGGTGATGCAGAAATTCAATCCTTTGTGTCTTAGACTTTAATTGATAAACGTCAATATTGATAAGTGATCTTTCCATAAAGATATGGGCGGTGTACGTGAAAATTTTTGATAAAAACGAAGACTGGAGTGTGTGTGTCTGCGCTTTTATATTTGTAACAAGATATCTCAGCATTTGATTATACTTAATTCGAAATATTTCATGCTACTGGAACTCTTCTTATCTGGAGTCAGTTAATGTTGTGGCGAAAGTGATGCGGTATTATTTCAAAGGTATGTGGAGAGCCTTCAAAACGTCGTGTAGCATGTTACGACGAAGTCGAATTTTGGCTGCCTATGCTGCTAATTTTCTATTGGTGGAAATAAAAGTAACAAAAAGTTTCAGCGACAATCGGGGGACATTTCCTTCTTCTTTCATGGTATTGTATGCCTTTGAACTTAAATTTTTACACACATAAATTATTACTGAGTGTTTCAATACCCAAGTCGAATTGGTGTTTAAATTTAAATCCGGCCGCATTGTACCGTAAGTACTTTCTTCCTTTTCTGTTGTTTCGTGGTTGTGTTAGTTCTAATATTATCGTATGCTTTAGCAGGGTGCGTTGACCTTATATTCTCAATGGCATCTTTGGATAACTCCTGGGGTGCTGGAATGCTATTTAAGAACCTTTCCGTATAAACTAACAACTACCACGGTCTCGCATTCACTGCTTTCGCAACCAGCCGGTGAACTCTACGGTCTGCAGGGGTTGTTCATTTTGCATAATCTATACTTCGAGGGAATATATTCGCGATCCGTTCTCGTTGAATACCTTCTAAGGGAAATTCTGGGGTTACTTACCTTCTAGAGCTGTCGAATACTGTCGCGTACAGGAACTTTTAGCTAAGTTTTAATGTTTAAGCAACTTATTCAATATTAATGCGTATGAAGCCTACGTACATGTGACATTAAACGGTTTGAATCTCTAGCATTTAAACAAATTTTTATTCGTGTGTGACTCACCACTGACGTTTGGTTTGCTTTTTAAATCAGCCTTATAAAGAGCTGGGCGCTTACATGGAGTGGTTGAAGCAAAATAATAAATCTTTGTATTGGCGGGAGTACTTACATTTTTAACCCAAGTTTGTTAGTTTTGCGTCACCGTGTGGTGACGTGTACGTCGAACTTTCTAGTAACCACCACTGAAACGCCAACCGACCGCACACCAACCATCTGAAATCATCAACAACAATCGCGCTCACTACGTTGCCGCCAACGCACGCAACCATTTATATTAAACTTCGTTTCAATTACATTCTCCTAGTATTTTCAGTTTTCGTTGATATATTGAATCGTTTATTTGTCTCTCTTGATTTGTGTTCGTTTTGTGCATATTAGACCTTTAGTAAAACCTGTTGAACTCCTGTTGATTGATTTATTTTTTCTATTATCTAGCAAGTGGCGTCTATTTCTTTGCAGTTCACTCACCGACTAAGTTGACGCTGCTGTTAACTAATACAAATACTATATCCTCCACAAATTTATTGCGCTACATCGAGCCAAAATTTCCTTACTCTTTTTTCTAGGTTGTGCCGCTAGAGCTGTCGTTTTTTTGTTATTTGTTAACTACAATCGTTAAGCAATTACACTTACTCTTTATAGTTTTCAAAGTTGTTGCACTGTCAATGTAGCTTTGAATATTAGCTACGAAATAATCACAAGCAGTTTCAATACTTTTTAAGGTTTTTTAAATAATTCTAATTTATATTTATGTTTGTTTCAAGCAAATTATGATCCACAATTTTCTGATGATGTTTTTAGTATTTATATTTTGTATTTTGGTAACACATTTTTCGGTTGTAAAATCTATGACACTCTGTATTGGGTAATGATCTGTGATTTGGGATGTTAATAGAAAAGGATATAGTTCATAATTGTGTCTCTCATTTGTAGCTTTTTTTATCATAATATGATTCTAAGTAATGATTTTGAATTGTTAAACCCCCTAGTATATCTATTATATATGATGTGTAACCATGAGAGTATAAGGTATTTAAATAATCTTCCTTATCATTATTTATTTCAGTAAGTCAATAATAATGTCTCTAATAATTATATGATTAGCTGAATTGTTTGTGCGTTCTAGCATGAGTTTAGATTTTTTATGAATACATTATTTTCATTGGTTCCAGCTTCTGTAAATGGCCGTGTAATATTAATTAATTGTTTAAAAGCTTAGTGCGAGTAGCTAAGACAGCAATTTTAATACCTATTGGAAACAGTCATTATTTCCAATTTTTTTTTTTAGAGAAGATAACGATTCCTATCTAAGTAAGTGAGTTGGTACTATATTCATTTAACCAAGCTTCGGTTAATATAATAACATCTATTCGACATGATAAATTAGAAAGTAAATTTAGCAGTGAATCAAAATTTCGGTGAAAGCTTCTAATATTTGCATGGAAAATATCATATGTTTTTGTGAAACAAGCAAAGTTCATTATTATTAGTATTAAAACAGTTTATAATTTTGATAATTTTCCAAATTTACGATATAATCATTAACTCAAGTTCATGTAAAATTTATTAATCAGTCTTCAATTAGCTTTTGAATAGCTACTTGCGGCATGGACATGTAGTGTCACTTACATTATGATTTGAATGATTCCGAGTTTTTACAATTAAAGCATACTGGGTTCTCTAATATTTTTTCACAATTTTTTATATTATGCCCTCTGAGCGAACAGTGTCCACAATTTTCTTCTTGCTTGCAATATTTGATGACATGACCATATTGAGGGGAAACCTAGGAGATTTATATTGACCACAACAATTGGAGCCACTAAAACAATATAATCTTTTGTAGCAATTATTTCCGATTTGAATTTTAATTCTACTCGTTTAAGGGCCATCGCACACAGCGGTTTGTGTCGATCGGCTGTCGCTCAACTGCCGTGTCGGCGCATCTGCCGGTATTTTCAAATGACGTAAAACACACACGCCGATACTACCGTCGGGCGCATGGAAAGCCGTCTCGACACGCCGTTTATTGGAAGAAACGCGCGGTTTTATTACTGATGTGGCGAGTATTGTATTGTTGTAGCTGCGCACTGACATTAGTCAGTTTATTCGGCGTTTTCGCAGCTACCTAATAAGATTTTCATTAAAATTAAAGATTTAAAATAGGTAAGCGGCAGCCGTGTCGACAGCCAAGTCGATACAAAACCACGTGTGTGTCATCGCCCTAATTAATATAATATGGTAAATTTAATTGTATCGATATTAAAGCTAAGATTTTTTATGCAGTTGATAATAGTACAGTTATCCGCCTGAATCATAATATGTTTAATGTAATGTTTTAGCTGTCTCTAGCTAAATAAATATATAGCAACTCACTTGGAAGCATTAATGCTGAGGACCATGGTTATTAGAACATTTTATTAAATTAAACAAATATTCATTTATTAGTGACTCAGGTGAATGTACGAGGATATATTGAAAATTCTTAGCCTACTATAGAACCAAACAAAACTTCAATGTCAAAATATTTTATGACTCAACATATTCTCCTTAATTGGATACATTTATTACAGCGAACTCCGCAACGTCTCTAGACCTTCAAAAAAAATGTTTCTTTTTGTTTCGCAAACCAGACCACTTACAGCTTCTATTACTCTCCTTGTTGAAAAAAATGTAATGACCTTTTAAACTTTTTTTCACTTGAGGAAAGAGGTGATAGTCGGACGGAGCCAAATCGGTAATAAGGCGGGTGTTCTAGTACCAAACCCCAATCATAAAATTTTGCATGGCAACATGAGATTTGTGTGCAGGGGCGTTGTCCTGCAAAAACAAAAACACCTTTAGATAGCTTCATGTCTTTTTCTTTAATATTTTTCCGTAGAGTGGCTGCAATGCCAAATAGTAATTCCCAGTTATTGTTCTACTTTATCCAAAAATCAATCACATTACTTCTATGGCAACTTAAAAACTGAAACAAGAACTTTTGACGGTCGCATAATACGAAGGACATTGGATCAGGCTAAGGGTATTAAGCATATCTTCGTAAATCTGCTTACCTTTAACCCTTTTAAATACAGGTACTTGATGATGGCTCATACTCCAATTTTCTGATTTTCAATTTCGGTGGACATCTTTTCATTTAATTTATTGCGTGACTCTGTTTTACTTCTTGACGTCAAAGTTTACACTGACACTACAAATTATTGTCTGCTATGGTAACGCAATATTTTGTTTATGCAATGAACTGGGTCTAGGCTAACTAGATATTCTCATGATCATAAAACAGAAAATGAGTTGTATATTTTATATCATCGCTATACATATGATAATTCATAATTATTTAAAATATTCCACCTTAATACTAAAAGGTGAACAAATCTGAAAGAGTAAAGTCAATTTACTATCTAGGCACTTTTGGCAACGATCAGTGGATCATTCTGTAGAGATCATCAGAATTGAAAGCAAGAAGCTTTATATATTAGGAATACAAAAACTATTTAGGAGCGATATAAACATTGAGCTAAAAATAAAATTATTGAGGTGCTACGTATTTTCCGTCTTGTTGTACGGAGTGGAGTCTTGGATTATCTGTTACAATAAAAGTTAGAAGCATTCGAAATGGTAAGTAGATAGACGTTTATTGAGGATATCTTGGTGGATCATGAGACTAATACGGAAGTTTTGGGGTAAAATTAACAAACAACTAAAGTAATAAATACCGTTAAAATTAAGAAATTACAATATCTCGGGCCATTAGCAGAAATGAAACGTTATGGGTTACTTCAACGAATACTACAAGGTAAAGTAAAACAAAAGCAGGAAACTACAGGACTTTTCGAACAGCTGCTAGTAAAATAAAATCGCTACATTAATCCCAAACATCCGAACGGATAGCACGAGATGAAGAAGAAAATAGGATGGCAATTTCAAAGTGTAGATCGAGTAAAAGCAATGGTCTCTGAAATAAAACCTGGCAGTACTCTTCGGTTACCTATATCTATTGTAACCTCTATGTTAATCTGTAGCAATTACTATCAAACTCATTCGTTAGAAATTTTATTGATATAAATTGATTCAAGTTGTTAATTCCTTTGTTGTTGTTTGTTTCGTAATTGAAGTACCTACGCTATTGTTAATATTTAGGTTATATATTTGCGCTCCGATGTATTATTGTTAATAGCCAGGATACAATTGTTTAGATCGTATTGGTTGAACAATCAAATATTTCAAGCATAGTATACCCACAAACGTATTAATATGAATTTATTTTGTTTGAATGCATAATCAATGTAGATCTTTGATTTTATTTTGGTGACAATTTATCCATGTATAAAAATCGCATATTTCGCAGTGCAATTGTCACTTTGACATCGGCAAAAGTTACCTGCAACTTTACAGCGACAATTGCACTAGTGGTTTTGGTTTGCAATTCTTTAATAATTTATCGTTGTCTCCATTGATATTGAAAGTTTATTCAAATTAATATTTACATGTAATCAAAATAAATAGTTTGACGTGTCTAATTTTTCATTTATTAAATTGTCCTTCCGAATTATTACACTTCGAAGTTGTTATTTTAGCGAGTAGTGTAGTAGTGCCGTTTCTGCCTACTTTTTGGCGAAATTTGAATTTGTGCTGAGGGAATTTGAATGGTGATCGTATTAGTTTAATTAACCTGAAGTGAACAAGAAAATAAAGTTGGTATCATTTAAACAAAACCATTTAATGCAGTTTATTTATTTATTGATTTATTTCTTGTCACATGGAATATGCTCTTTCCAACAAATGATATAATAATTTCTAATTGAATAATAAATAGTAATACCATTTACTAACCTGATAATAAACTTTATCACTAATGTAGAATATGAACTAGTGATTGTGCTCCGCTAAGGAAAACTATTAATATTTGGGTAAAATAAATCAAATTATAAGTAATTATTATTGCAAAATTCCAATTATTAAGATATTTATGGTTTTTTACATTTAAAAAATTGATGGTCTAATGAATTCAACTGTTTTCATTCTGAATAAGTAGTATTCCTTTACTATATGGTAGATTTCAGACAGTTTAAATACAACTTCAAAGTAAACTTTGTTAAAGAAATTTTTAGAGAAAATTGGTGATTTAGAAATACAAAAATTAAAAATATTGTGAAGTTAGAAGTAGCAAATTAATAATGTTTAAATATTTTCACCCTACACGCATGGAAATTATTTTTGCGTTTAAGCTTATTTCTTCATCCCATTTACTGATTTCCTGTTTCACAAAATTTGGTCGGGATGGTTCTACTCATACTTTTCTTTCGGGACACATCCGAAGCCACATTTTGGGGTGTCAAATTTCAATTCCGAGTCAGATTTCACCCTGGCGTCGGATTTCACTTCAGTCCGTTTCCACTTTCGGTATCTGATTCCACTTTCGTACCTGATTTCACTTTTGGTGTCCGATTTCAGTTTCCTGGTTTCAAATGTTACGTCCTGTGCTCTGGGTTTCATTTCCGGTATCAGATTTCATTTCCGGTGTCAGATATCATTTCTGGTTTCAAATTTTATTTTCGGTGTCGGGTTGGGCAGATTGAGTATTACAACACGTTAGGGTGACTATGCACAAAGAAGTTAAATGACATTAGAACACCTTAGGTTAGGTGATTTTGAACAATGTTAGGTTAGTTTCTAAAACTCAGGAAATGAGGCAGTACAAATTTTTTTACTATCTTCTACAGTTCTTTCAATAAATACTGTATCTGTAAAACGAATATATTTAGTTGTTCATGCTAATTTGCACATTAATTATTTGGTAAGTTAACAAACTAAAAGATTTTATAGCTCAAAATGAACTGCCGATACAAGTTTATGTTATAGGTACAAAATAATTGTTATAGTTTACAATCTCTATTGAGGTTTTAAGTGATGATTTCATTAGTAGTTTATATAATTCTATTCTGATAAATATGGTTTTATCTGAAAATTTGATAATTTTAGGAGATTACAGTATTGCTATGGTGACGCAAGTCAGAGGTCCACTTTATAGTTTACACAATTATACTGAAAACTTTGACTTGGTACAATTAGTAAATACAATACACTCAAGGTAATTCGGTAATTGATTTAATTCTTAGTAGTAAAATCGTTCATATCTTAGATTCCAGTAAGTTATAAATGTTTCTAAATTTTCTGATCACGATACTATTTTTTGCAAAATTACAGCGTGTTAAATATGTTAGAACTTATCGTGATCTTAAGAATATAGATTTTGTCAATTTTTACGTAGACCTAAATCGTATCTATGGGATATTATATATGACACAGATATTGATGATAACATTAATTTTTTTAATACTTGTTTAACTCATTTATTTAATATTTATGCCCCAATTAAAACTGTTAAAATTCCAACTCTCTGCACATTTTAAATTTTTAATGAAAAACGTATATAACCGTCAATATACAGGCTTGTTTGTTATGCTTGGTACGCGATTACATCTCAAAAACTATTAGGTATAAAATTTCGAGAAAAAGATTTATTACTGGGAAAATAGCTATGAGAAAATCCTAGACATTATTTTCAAGTTTCGAATTTTACAAGGAAGTGTAATTGACATGGCGAAGGTAAATTCAAGAATTCCCGAAAACTTCATATGAAGCTATAACCCCAATAACATCATTAGAAAACCTGAATAATTCCGCATAAGTTTTGTTCGAGGCATCTTAAGAAGTAGCCTTAATAAAACAAGGAGAAGCCCCACAATGTCTAAGCACACACTTTAAATGACTGTGGCTTTCTAAATGACTTATTTGATTACAGCAATCTCGGTTATTTGTAAGAGAAATGTCAATGTTTTGAAATACCGTATCAATCAGCACTGACAGTTCCAAATACAAAATTGCGAGAGGCGGTTCGCAATAATAACAGCTTCAATTCCAAGAAAAATTTAAATCATACAGTATAATTTTGATGTCATAATCAGAGCAGATTGAATGCATTAGAGAAACTGGCAACCTGGATATCTTCGTCCGTTTCAGAGTTATCGTCGAAGATTGCATTTTCACACCCTCCTGTAACAATAATAATCATTGAAGTGAATGCGTAGACATTCCTGGCGTTAAAACCTTGGGAAATGTAAAACCTTGGACATGTAAAATTAAAATTAATTATAATTGAGAAAACGCAAAATAACATTTTATGGAATAAATATTGACCTAAGGAGTCGATTTCCAGTTAAAAATATGTGAAAATTGGGTGCATCGTGAAAATTAAGATTTTAAGATGGCGTCTGTAAAGTTTGGTAATTAGGAATAAAATATAAATAAAACAATTAGCCTAGCTATGTCATATATCGCATTACAGGCCATCTCAATAATTAGCTTCCATTTGAGAACGATTATTTGGTCATAATTCTATGAGTAATAACGATAAAGCAAATAAAAAAAGACAAACAATTGTGTGGTTAAATGTCTGAAAAAATAAATCAAATAAATGACATCAAAAAATTGTTATTATTAATAGCAAGATTTAAGTGAGTGATCGATAACAAAGTGTGTACTTAAAATGTGAATCAGGTCTATGAAAATAAACATTGTATCCTGTGTTGTTGGTAGGAGTTCCTCCTGAAAAATAAGAAAATGACAAAGAAAAATTGGTCCACATTATATACTGGGCTAATGTCATAGCCCGCGTAAGCGTTAGACGTTACTGTATTTTTGTGAAACAGTAAAACTGTTCATTGGCATAGAGTTCCTTGTAAATAAAAAATTGTTTGAAAATACGTTTGTAATACGCGTTTGAATTCCGCACCGAAACGGGAAAGAAAGGGATTATTAAAACTGAATGTTATAGTTAAATCAGTTAAGCGGTATAAACCTTTATTATAAAATTTTGCTACATGTTGTGCTTCTTTATTCATGTGTGCTTAGAAAAAGCAGAACAAAGAAAATTCAGTTTGCCGTTAATAGATGCAACTGTAATATCGTATTTCGACACTTAATTAATATTTTGACATTTCCCATTTTGGCGTTTTGTTTTGATTGTTGGTTTATTATTCCGAATACGTAAATCGCATTTTACCTTATTTCGTTTCCAAAATTCTAAACAATAGTACATATTAAGAGTTTAACTACATAATTCATGAAAATTAATACAAGAAATTAAATAAATTGGAGCGACACATCTGATTAAATGTACTATAATTATATGTCATGGATAATACAGAAACCCGCATAAAAAGATCATACTAACGTCTATACACGTTTTTAAAATGATTTAACTATAATGCCGTTATGCATACATACGAGGTAGTTACAGAAAATATAATTTATGGGCGTTGTAACTATGTATCATTAAATTTAATGAGTTAGTAATCTAGGGTATATTTTTTATGACTTAAAACCTTGAATATTAAAGAGTCTCATATTTGTTTAAAATTTTCATATAGCCGGTTGAAAAAAGGAAATAATTGTTGAACAGTTTAAATTAAATTAAAAAAAATAAGTACTATAAAAGAAGCTCTGTTGAACTTATTAATAATAAAGCACAATAACATGAATAATACGAGTTACTAATTGTTGCGATTGATGATCTGATATCTACAAAGCCAATATATCCCAAATTTCGACATATATGTTATGTTAGTACATCTTTCTCTTTCTTCTTGATATTGTAGTTGAGCAATTTCATAACTGTTTGGGAGAGCTCGTAATCTTGCATCTTAGTTACATATATTTTGTTTTTCTCGTTTGTTGTTGAGCTACATTCCTGCGTGAATATAATTTTAATGTTGGTATTGCAGCGATGATGATTAAAAGTATATTCTTTGTTTTAATTAAAAACAGAACTATTAATTAATATCAGTATTTGAGAGCTACATCACGTATAAAATTAGAATAACTGTATTTTCCACTTTACTTGTAATTCGCCAGTGTTTTTCAACTGATACTGAAATAATTTTAGAGATCTCATTACATTTGATACTGTTTTTATGTAAATCGTAGCCCACGGTTTTTAAAAATGTTGTCTACAGACATAGACATTTACATAATAAGTTGTAGGTTTGGCGCTTTTTCCCATTTTAACCTTTGTTCGGTTAGACATTGATTGTTTAATTACATTGTCATAGGTAGTACCTTTTACGGGCGATTTTCAGCTTCTAGCAAAAGAAATATTTTTACTTGAAAACGTCGAGTTGTAATCAATAAAACAGAAAAAACGAATTTATTTTCCAGCCGGTTTTAAACTAATTTTATTTTTTAAAAAAGGTATACATACTGAATCTGAGGTCTATACTATAAATGATAACAAATAATATGCTGAAAGGGTTGTTTTAAATTATTTTTTTATTTGAAATTAAAGAATTGATTATTGAAATCTATAGTAAATATTTTGTATTTAAATCAAACTTAGAATTAATATGACTAAGATTTAAGATTCTAAAACTGATTTATATTTTATACAGGGTGTTTCATTAATCAGTACAGAAATGAACTGAGATTTCTTGCAAAATTTAAAGGGGAGTTTAATATAAAAAAAAATTTCTTAAAGCTGTTACACTACAGTTGTTATTGTAACAATGTTTCAAGGTGTACAGAAGGTTGCAGGCATACAGGCGCTAAATTGTAAATTAAGGTGTCATTTGTCAAACTTGAGAGAGAGGAAAATTTAGTTACGGCCATCTTTCGTTTTGATTTCGTTTCGCCTTTGTATTTTTCAATGGGCACATGGCTTCGCTAATGTGGTAGAAAGAACCTTCTTGTGATTTGTAATCATCGGCGTGATTAAATACATTGCAGTGCCAAATTAGATGTAATCCACAAACATATGTTGACGGTCAGTCTGTGGGCTACATTATTTTAACAAATTGGTAAAATGAGTTAATTTGAACGATTCTTTTCTGATGTCACATGTTGATTTTTTAGGGTTCTTCTTTTCTGCTTGCTCGTCGTTCTTCGTTCTTTAATGAGCTTAAATTCTGAGAATGCTGGATCCTTGGCGTGTACAGCTGCTGGTTAATTTCGTAATACTAACACTTCTCCGTAGCACCGTGCTTTGTGAAACAAATGAATACAGGCTGACCACCTTTCGACGACTTCCTAATTCAGGGTTGGGACAGAGAGGCCACCGGTATCATAAGGTTGTACTTTCCTTATTATCTCCGGGAGTGTAATGTTCGCACCTACCTAAAAGACAATTAACGTTGTGCGCTGTGAAATCAGCAAACCGCTCTTAATTTAATTACTTATACCACGGTGTTTTCTAAACCGTGTGAATTTTGTTTTTAAACGCTTACTATTAAACACGCATGATACGATATAAGTCACCAGAGGATCGTAACTATCATTTGTACGTACCCTTCAGGTTAAATTCTCTTAATCGTGATTGATTAATTACTACAACCATTATGTTTATGTTTACTCTGTAAACGCCAGGCGTGTACTCGCGTTCATAATACCGGAACCTTTTGAGTTCCTTCGAACTAGAGTCGGTGGTACCACAGATATTAGTATCGGGGTTGCTATAACGAGAATCAGTTGAGTTATATTTCTAATACAACGGCAGTGCGTTCCCATAATTACTTCTCTGTTTCCTTTAATCAAGCACGATCAAATGTTACACTTTAAGAATACGCTTGTGGTTATGCATGCAAAATCCGCGCTGTTATTTGTAAACAAATTCTAACCAGAGGCGTATCTAGCCGCAGGAATTTCCAGTGGCGGGGTATAAAATTTCTTTTTACCTTTCTGCCTATTATTGTCGTGTTTAACATTATTAAAAATTACGGTGACGAATGCACAA
The DNA here is from genome assembly GCA_030710515.1 of Abscondita cerata. Classification (NCBI taxonomy): domain Eukaryota; kingdom Metazoa; phylum Arthropoda; class Insecta; order Coleoptera; family Lampyridae; genus Abscondita; species Abscondita cerata. The sequence continues at coordinate 3,423 of JALBCR010003508.1, read as the reverse complement.
CCAATTTTATGCGTGCTTACTATAAGTACTTCTTGGTAAATGTTTTTAATCTTAATGTATATAGTAAATATATATCTAGTTTACTTGTAAAACGGACAACCTATAACAACAGGTGTGTTTGGTGAAATTTCTAGCGTTTCTCTGAAGTCAACCAAAGTACAATTTCGTATGCGTTTTCTACGATCGGGTAGCTTCCAACAAGTAGTTCGTGTTGGATAAATCAGCATCCGAACTCTGGCGCCCAAAAACCTCCCCTTATTTCGAGACCAGAGCACTTGGCCCAATTCTACGATCCCTCCGACTGACCGGAATAATTCTAACACCCCTGATCAAAATAAAGCCTCCCTGAAGAGTTAGACAATCTGTAGCAATGCTAGGTAGCGTTAACGGAAATTTGTTCAAAAGAATATCGTATTCAAGAAAATGGTGCCCATTTTGAATGACTCTCTGAAACAATATTGTTAATTTAAATTAAAAATGATAGTTAATAATAATATTGTTATTTATGTCAAACTTGCATACGCAACTTATTAATTAAAATTTGCAAGTTCGCTTAATTTATTTTTTTGTGAAAAGTATTGAGTTTACGTGAAATTTTTAAGAGACAAAAAAGTTTTTAATTGAATTGGCCCTCCAAAATCTGAATTTTAAAATTGAAAAAAATTGAAGGTGTTCTAAAAACCTAAGGTAGAGGACTCCACCCCTTGCAGAGAACAAGGGTGAATAAAATTATGAAATTAAGGAGGCTTCTTAGTAGTATTTGAATGTTTAGAGATTTCTTTTTTATTTCAAGTCATTTCAGAAAAAATCGATTAATGTGAATTTTACATATCTTTAAGGGGGCTGTAATCTTCAGGGGAGGCTTTAAGGAAATTTTTTTATGTTAAAAACCCCTTTAAATTTTGCAAGGAATTCCAGTTTCATTTTCTGTACTGATTAATGAAACACTCTCTCTATAATGAGAATTTCAATTATACTGTATAAAATAAATTGTTTCATTTACTAATTAAAATAATGTTAAAAAGTTGGTATTTGTAGGGTTCATAAATGCAAAATTGACATTAAGTATAGGAGACTATTTCTAAAGTGTTGCTTGATAACGAAATACAAACAGTTCATTACATGTTGATTCAAAAGTGTGAAGGTTAAAGTTTTCTGTATTTAGATAATAGTATATTATATTCCAAGGTTGTATTCATTATTGCCTTAGCACCAGTTTAAATAAATAAGTATGCAGTACAATGGACTTTTACAACCATGGTGTATATACTATTTTTTCTTACTACTAGTCAAATTTAAGCTGAAAATAAAAATAAACATTTTTCTTGTAAAAATCAAGTAGCACAGGAATGCAGATAAATCAAAAAGCATTAAAAGCTACATACGTTGATAACCCAACCGCAACTGATTCACTAAATACTCAGTGACATATTTCACCTTCATTTTCTGGAAAATTATTCGAGTGATATGTAAATTAGTTGATTTAGGAGCCAATCGCAGCGGTTTAGATTTGTCTGGATATGTAGAAATTTTTAATGTCTTTCCAAGATGCTTTCTTTGTTATTAAAGATTATATCGTATTTAATCGGCTATTTTGCACCGACTTCACAATAACAGGAGACACATCGTAGAAATAATAGATTTTCTTATCGTTTACGAGAAGGTTTGGTTTTTCAGTTGATACATATATTGGGTTAATTAGGCTTAGAAAATTTTACTACTGCCCTAAATATCTGCACCGTGCATTGTAATTGTAGCTTTTCTATGCAGTCTAATATTTATCGACTTCAATTTGTCACCTTTACATATCGTATTTGAAAAGATGTAGCACAAGGGTTGTTTAACTTTTTATATATAACTCTAACCATGATCACGTAGCAGTTTGAGCTGGCAAAAATTTAAAAACCTACTTTAAAATTAACATTTTGGGGTTTCAAATATAATTTTAGGAAAATTATTTGTATTCCTCTATTTATCTCTGCTTCTTAGTGGTTTATTTTTAAGTCCACTTCTCGGCTGTCAGCAATTTGTGTCGTTTTCTGGAAGTAATCGTTGGGAGATGTTAACTTCAATTGAAGTGCTTTCTTTCACGTTGCAATTTAAGAATGTTCCTCCGTAATTTTCTTTACCTAAGAGTATTTGAGCTGTAAGCTGAGAAGTTTTGGTATAGCTGAGAGATGTTAACAGGCATTTATTGTTTCGCCAATATACCTTGTATCATTTGAATATTGGTTTCAGAAATTGACACTTGTAATTCATTTAGAATGGCAAGTGTTCGCCACATACTCGTTAAGTTTTAGAGTCGACATTTTTATGCAACAGATCGGACCTTCCAGATTCTGTTAACCATTCAAAACACCTAAAAACAAAATGTTTGTAATTTATTTAAAATTCTTCATGTAACTTAACTCGCCTGGTTAAATCTCCTTTGGGAAACCTGAAAAAACTGATTCTACCATCATATTTAATAAATAAATAAATTCAGGTTATGTATTTGCGGTTATGGGATGGGGGCGCGAATTTTAAACTAATGGCATTTTTTTATTCAAATAATTTTATCGTGTTAGGTAATTTTAAGCAGCAAATACGTTAAAGATAATCTCCTGGATATACAAAATTATGTTTCACTCGTTTTTGTTAAACAACTATTCTTAGATTCTCAAAAAATTGAATTTGTCCATTATTAACCTAGGTCAACAATAGAAAAAATTATTAACCACTAATAGAGAAATTCAACTTCTCAGTTGGCTAGGAGACGCAATAATTGTCCACTTCACAGCTAGTAGTAGAAAACAATTTTAAAAATAGCGAAAGCAGAAACATTGTGTGAAGTATGAAGAAAAGTGATCGAAAAAAAGAACAAGTGTTTTTAAGTGGTGGGAGAAACGAATTGTGTGGACGATGAAGGAGTCGGCAATAAGAACGAGGTATGAAATACGAAAGAGTCGGCGTTGAGTTTTAAGTATAAACATGTAAAATTAAATCCAAGTCGATCGATAAAGCTTATTGTATTTTTTTATAATAAAAATGTGTAGTAGTTTTATTTTAATTTTTTCAGTATGCACGCTATGCATTATTACGATTAATTCATGAATTTGTTTGTATTAAATTTTTTTAGTTTGTAAAATCAGATTATACTGTATTCAAGTTTTGCTTGTTAATGGTGCATGAAGGATTTTCAATTATAAAATAGGAAACGAATTTAGTTAAGACCTGAGTGAATTAATTTTTATAATTTTGTTTAATTAAATTATCTTGTTTTTAAATAATTTTCAAATCCACTGCAATAAGTATCGTAAGAAAATGTTTCCATTATACAAAGTCTAGATATTGTCAAAAATATATGTTTATCTAGCATTAATTTACATTATCTAAGAAATAAAGTATTATATTAGCAATACGTAACTGAACGAAGTATACTGA